>CABFVX010000020.1:450211-516169 GCA_902151425.1 Timema shepardi
TATATATATATATATATAGATATATATATATAATTTATACAGCGAAATTATAGAGAGAAGACTAGCGAGTTGGCTAACTACGCCATCGAGGTGGGTCATTAAAATTAGATATTTTTCCATTCTGAACACACAAATACATCAATTACTTTCAAATAATATTTAATTGTAACCAAAATAACATTGATTGGTCACTATCGGTAAATATATAGGAAAATTAAATATTTTAATATGAAAATGTACATTTTATTTATTCTACAACTAGCTTCAAACCGACAAAAGAAAATAAATATCTTCATTTTATTTATTTCAACCTAGTTTTAATAAATTATTAGATAAAATCTAGTCAAAATTTTTTAATTACGTCTTCAAGGTACACATGTTCGTGCACGGGGATACTAATTTTAAAATTTAAACCCTTTGTATGTGGTGGATATGCTCATTACAGACACACAAACAAACTCTTCATTTTATTAATCTAGATCTTTCTAGAATGGTGGGGACATAAGTATTCGATTAAAGGTTTAATTCATAGAATAAATATAAATACTCGGTTCCGTCACAAATTTATCTGATTACCAAACCCTTCCTTCACCTCTGACAAGATGTGTATTAATCACAACTCATGAATGTGAGGGATGCCAGGCCTCCACCGTGGTTCGGATTCCACGTTAAGCTTTAGGTCTTCCATTTCATCTCACAGTCAACCTACCACTACAAATGAGCGTAAGTGAGTACAATCCGAACGGGTATTGAGACGTGGTGCTAATAATAATAATAATAAATATAAAATGCCCAGATAATAAAAAAAGTATTGTGAGGAAACTGTGGATGAACGCGGGAGCTTTGATAAGTTTTTAAGTCGATCGAGGTCCAAAAAGGTTGCCAACCCCTGGATTTACATATCAATACAAATAGATTATATAGCCTACTCGCTTCAGTGGCCACATGGTCTAACGCGTCACTTTCGTGTAGGACAGGCTTGATTATAACGGGGGAGATCGGGGTTTGAATACCGGTCGAGTGCCGAGTGTGTTTTTACTAAATGGTTTCCCACTCTCCTTCCACGCAAATGCGGGTGGATTACCTTATAAAGCATTGCTTCCTTTTCCAATTCTACCCCAATAGAGGAATGAATTACCATATTTAAATATAACCTAAAAATATAGTAAGACGTGCTGAGAAAAAAAAAATAAAAAATAGCCCAAATGTGGGCTCAGTTATGAAATTGAGGAATGTGAAATTCGTATGATAATTTCTTCTCACACACTTTAACAATATGTTTACTATGCACTACTTTATTCTAGAACCTTGTAGTCCACCTCAAGGTGACCTGGTGGTCTAGGGGTAAGGTGTCGGACTTCTGTGCTAGTAGTCCGGGGTTCAATCCTCGGTCCCGGCACAGATTTATCTGATTACCAAACCCTTCCTTCACCTCTGACAAGACATCTTGTGAATGTGTGGAATGCCAGACCTCCACCGTGGTTCGGATCCCACGTTAAACTGTAGGTCCTCCATTTCATCTCACAATCACCCTACCGTTACACATTAACGTAAGTGAGTATAACCCGAACGGGTATTAAGACGAGGTGCTAGTAGTAATATTGAATGAGGAGGTGTAAAACAATTCGAATGAAAAAAAAGTCAATTTATTTGAAAATAAAATAAAATGATTCCCCTTAGAGAAGTTAAAACTAGAGTAATTTTGTTCTAGACCAGTGCCCACATTGTGAAGAGCTGATATTTTAAAATGTGAAAATTTAGTAGTTAAAAAAAAGAGAATCTCGAAAAAATGGTAAGGGGAGAGGGGGGAGGGGTCAAGGAAGAACCCTTAGACCCATTCGAAACCCAATTTGGTGAACATAAATTCTAACCTCCAAAAATTGACGCAGTTCTGGTCATCAGATCAACGAAGGTTTTTCAACTTTTTCTACCGAAGAAATAAAAACAGAATTTTGAACCAAATCGCAGTAATTGGCGAACGCTTTGCGCCGGAAAATGATTCGCATAGAATCGTACGTCAAATTACGTCGCCAACAGGAACCGGGAACGAGAGTACATTTCACTGCTGAAGACGGGAAGATCGGGGTTCGATCCCAGTTGGGTGCACTGAGGGAGGTTTTTCTAAAGTGTTTTCCACTCTCCCTCCACGCAAATGCGGGTTCAATTCCTCTAATGCAACCTTCCCAATTCCTAATCCATTAGCGTAATTAGTACTTAAAGCGTATAAACCGAACGGGTAGTAAGACGCGGTGCTAAATAATAATAATAATAATAATAATACGCTCATCAGCCATTCGTCAAACCATACGATCTTCAATACCATATGTTGATTTATTATCACATTTAGCAGTCGACACGTTCACAACAAACAATTGGTTTTTAATTATGTTTTACTTTCAAACTTTTTTACGTCTTCCTCTAGCTATCAGTTACCACAGCTCCTATGGAGAATGGACTCTGGATATTTTTGTAAGCAAATAGGCCATAATACATTTTTAAAACAGTATTACAAAAATGTATACATCACTCATCCCATCCCCACACTAATGATAATTGTTCATTGAAGCTAGGTGAGGCACAAAAGTTTGTCGTCCTGATAATGATGTTGGAGTTTCAAAAACATTTGGATAAGGATTGTTTTAGCTTTAAATAACTATCAATTCATCTAAAATAGGTTCTCAAATGAAAGTGATAAAATTAGTGCTAACCTATTAAACAAATTAATACTAAAATAACGTCTTTATCATAATCTGTACCTTTGTGTGGAGGAAAATAAATTTTCTAAATAAAAATTTATTAAGGTTTTGTTGCATCAATTTTATATATTTTAAATAGCTTATACATTTTATTTTTTCTAGGAATATTTTCAATTAATTGATAGCTTTTGAAGTAATTGAAAATAAGTTTTTAATTAAGATTAAACATTACAGAACAAATATTTTTATTAAATTAAAAAATGTACTAAACAATCAAAATAAAAGATTGACGCAATATTAGTTAAAATTTGATTCATAATCTTAAAGTGGTAAAAAAAAATCTTATCTAAATATCATTTTCATAACTACGATTTTTTTGTATTTATTAAGGCATAATACTTTATAGTTCGTGTGAAAGATACAAGCACATCTGATAAGACGACGTCTCCAAGATTTGCGTGGTCAGATTTCTTGTGGTGACGCCATACAAATACACCCTCCCGAGACGGATTGCGATGTTATTTCCACCCTTAAATCCCAAAGTGCAAACTGTCATACACTACAAGAGAGATAGAAGAGTAGATAAAATATAAAAAGGAGGCGACGAATGTACGTAACTTGAACCGAGAGTTCGACCATTTCTAGCACTACACGTTATCGGATGAATCCAGTTACGGCCGGTATATCGAACGAAATAAATATTGGTGCGCTACTGGCGCCTCTCAGAGAGAGAAATATAAACTAAAGAACGTCAGAATGATAAATTACCACACATGGGCATATCAATATTTGTATGATCTAGTTATTCTAGTGCCAGAACTGGCTATAGTTTATTTTAAGAGCTCAAATTAAGAAGACTGGAAGGGGATTATGGTCCGTCGGTAGCTCAGTCGGTAGCGTGTCTGCCTTCTAAGCGTAGGTCTCGGATTCGATTACAAGCGCAGGAAAATAATTATAATTAGTAAAGTTAGGGTTTCACAGTGACGAATTAATGATAGAAAATAAAGAAATGTAGTCAATGGTTTAGAATGTTTGGTGAAATTTAGAACAATTTCAAAGCTTAATTTGTGAAAATAAAATATTTTATTTGAATTTAGTTTTGAAACCTTTAGAAATTTTTTTTTAGCTCAGTACTATTTAAAAATAAATCACCAAGTATTTTTAGATCTATTTTTAAAATTCTCTTGAATATTAAACTGAAAATAACTGATACCTGCTCTTTTGGTCTTTTTCACACGCATATAGCCCGTTTTTTTAGGTATTTAACGGGAACATTATAAATAAATTGATTATATAAGCACAATACTTGTAAACTAATTTTAATATATAACAAGCAGAGCACCCAGTCCTCTGTTAATTAATTTATCACTGTGAAAAGGAACATCCACATTTCACCAAAGATAAATAATTCTGCCATGTCGGGAATTTAATTCGGGACTCTTAAATCAGTAGAAAGACGTACTACTGACAAAGGTAAAGAGTCGGACTTAACAGTTCAAGTCAGAAGTGTTATCCGTAAACCAACAGAATAGCCTCGCTTGAGAGTCGATACAAAAGAATCGACCCTATCTACCCCAGATAACGTACCTGCCGTATACAACTATGTCAGTATTTATTT
Organism: Timema shepardi; assembly: GCA_902151425.1. Taxonomy (NCBI): domain Eukaryota; kingdom Metazoa; phylum Arthropoda; class Insecta; order Phasmatodea; family Timematidae; genus Timema; species Timema shepardi. The sequence continues at coordinate 454,526 of CABFVX010000020.1, forward strand.
TTACTAACGATCATAATCATTGTGACTTTTGATGGGTTTCGTTAAATAAAGTACGGCGCCACAAATGAAAGTATATAATTAGATTGATTTACCAACCAACCTAAATGGACAGAACTTCTCTCGTTATGAAATTATATGTGGGAATAGATGAGTATCACCGGGTGTTAAAGATTCCATTCGCTGGTCATCAGTAACGTAGCGTGAAGTGTTACTCAGGGCGTATTCTCTTTAAGGTGCGGCAGAAGGGAGTGCAAATATTGTTCAGTTTTTATAGAATATAAATTTGTGGGCAAAAGTAAATCAAATATTTCTAGAGTAGCAATGTAGAGTTTAGTTTTATGCAAATTATAATATCAACAGATCTTGAATATCTGCCAAGGGTGTCCTGGAATGTTGTCAAAACATTTTATCTTTATTTAAAAAGTGTTGACAACATTCCAGGACATTCTCGACAGATATTCAAGATCTGTTGACATTAGAATGTACAGAAAACTAAACTCTACATTGCTACTGGAGAAATATTTGATTTATTTTGGCAAAAAAAATGAAATGCTATAAAAACTGTAAAATTACTCGTGCACCCTTCTGCCGCACCTTAAGGACGTTGCCTACATATGACGTCACGGCCGGTCATGATAGGATCTCAACTGTTAACGAATTTACGTTCTAATCAGCGAGTTTTAAAAAATAGAACGTTGAAACAAAAAGCATTAGTGCTAAAATAATTCTAAAAATAGTCCTACAGTGTAAAAAAAAATTCTTGAAGTAGTTTTTTTGAAAACTTTTTTTTTATAAATCTACAACTCAGGATATTTGGTTTACTGACGAAAATCCTGACAGGCTGTAGATTAAATAAACTCCTTGGAAATATTTGTATATTTAGAATATGAAACAATAAAAAAAGGTAATTTTAAAAGGCAAGTCAATGTTTTCAATGCACAAATAAAATGGTGCGTGTGTAAGCTCGTCAGAGGAAGATGGCGAGTGTTATCAGTGGATATACAAGAGACCTCACAAGGTTAATTTCTCATTTTCCTCCCTCTCTTTCTATTTCGTTCATTGGCGTCTAAGTGCGTTAGTGCTTTGATTGCTTAGGCACGTAAAGTTAAGATGCAACCCGCTTCGAAAAATAACTTCAAACTCTGCAGGTAGGCAACGGCGTTAAGCTCATTAATTAAATTATAATACTTGCTCATTAACGTAAACTGATTACAAATAAAATCTAGTGCTTCTAAACAAATTTTTCAAATCAAATCCTAATAGAATGTTATGATGAAAATGTTTAGAATCGAATCATCGATGATAATATATTTTGAAGAAAAAAAAACACAAATGTATTCACTATCACATAACTTATTGAAATATTATTATGGAATAGTAGATTATACTTTAATCGATGATCAGTGCTAAAGTATCAAGATTGTAAATTTCAACTCGAATAAGAATCAAAGCTTGATTCGAATTCTTATTCGGTATTTTGAAGAATCACGCAGGTTTGATTCTCTTTAAAATAATCTCATAAAAAAGATTAATATTAATATCACTTACCAGATACCTTCAAGATACATAATGGCTTGAAACAAGATGATGCACTCTGCCCATTACTTTTTAGTCTAGCCTTAGAGTATGCTATTACGGTAATACAAGACACTAGGGAAGGGTTTATATTAAACAGTGCAATGCTACTATTAAGATCCGCAGAGGATTTAGATTTGTCAGTAAATATACGTTGCAAGAAATGCAGACATTTTAATAGGGACTATTAAGAAAATAGGTTTCCAAGTGAACCCTGAAAAGGTTAAGTACGGTATATAATCACAAAGAGAAAACAGATTGAGGAAGATAATTTAGAGACTACTGCGAGCAACATATCATTAGACATTGTTAATGAGTTTAAATAATTGTGAATGATTTTAACAAGCAAAAAGACTGCAATCGTCATGTAGAATATCGAAATTTTTCAAAAATACATTGCATTGTTATACTTGCATCCAGGCACAAACATGACTATAGCTGGGAAACGAGGTCAAATGGGGCACATGTTTATATTAAATTTTTCATTGTTTTTGTGTCTCCTGTCCACCGGTGGAGTGGGTCCCACATGATATGGTACTCTCTTTTTGTAATTTTATCAAACTCATTCCGATGGACGTTGCTGTAAATAAACGTAAATCTCATTTAGTCTGGTTTTCTGGTGAAGGGGGATTCGGGGTTTGAGTCCTAGCCAGGTGTAATGACGGAGGTTCTTTTTCTAAATGATTTCCCACTCTCCCTCCACGCATTGTTGGCATATTTAATCTATTATATCGTCCTGATCGATATTCTATTTGTATTATATATATATATATATATATATGTGTGTATGTGTATGTGCGTAAAACAAAACGGGTAATGAGATGAGATGTGCTGAAAAAAAAAGCATTTTATTAAGTATAGATCAGGTTAAAATTAGATAACACGTTTTATAGACATAATCTGACGTATGGACACTCGTTAAAGTTGGTTAATTATAGCAAGGGTCAGAGCCCAAATTTTCAAAACCACCCAATCCAACAAGATACGATAACAAACTAGATAATTTGCATGGATGATTCCTGAAACATAAAGGTCATAATTGCATGCTACCTCCTGCCACACTCCCACAGCCATATATATACATATATTCCCCATTATATTCTAGGATTGTATATGCATGTAAGAGTTGCGTGAGAGTATCATTACTTCCGTTCCAGTGTATTGTATCGAACTGACCTTTCCCAACTCGCCTCTCCTGTATTACCAACACGTGTCGCTCACGCTACCCTCGCGAGCTTTGTCAAAAGCCAGGGACATACATCAATGTGGGTAGACAACGGGTAGTGTAGAAACTAGATAAATCCGTGGTACAGGAGCCTTAAGGAAAATAACTCGGTGTTAACCATCCGGATGTACAGGATGATAGCGGATTGAACAGCCCAACTTTCGGAAGTAATAAGGGATCAAAAAACTAATCAAAAATGTCCTTTTGGAGTTTAGCTCGTTTTCACTTTCTTTTCGAGTGAACCGCAAAAAAAAAACACTTTAAAAATACACGTTCTTCTGCATAAAAATGAAATAAAAAATGTATATTTATCAAAAATCGCCTTCTTATAAAACACCGGTTCCCAAACCTAGAGTCGTGACCCAAATGGGGGTCGTAAGGATGTTTCTGAGGGTCGCGGGAAGGTCTCGATGAAATATAAATTTGTCAAAAATTCTGAAATATTAGAATCACAGAGTCAATGTGAAAGTCAGACATTCTAAAATCAAGGTATAAATGTGCTGGACAGTGGGCTTTTGAGTCGTCAGGCCGGTAAACATTATGTTTTGGGCCATAATCATAAAAGTGTGGGAAACACTGGTATAAATATGTGCATCATTAAATTATCATTAATATGACTCCTCATTTGTTCCGATATTTGGCTTGGTTCAGGATTACTTCAATATGAATCATCCAATAAGATGCTAAAGTCATCGAAAAACCAAGTTATTATTTAGCTACAGTAGCCCCGTGGCTTCTTTGGTGCTGACTGACAGCTTTGAAAAGTTACCAGACCAAATCATGTATCTCTACCCCAAACCAAACGATCTGCAAAAACACGTGTTTAGCAGCTGTCACTTCTGACGGTAAAAATTTAGGTATATACCTAAATGTTTGCTGTCAGAAGTCAGCTGCGAGCTGTCAGTCAGCGCCAAAGAAGCCGTGGGCTTACTGTAGACACATGGAGTGAATTCTAAAATATAAAGTTTGAAAAATACTTCTAGAGTTGTGCAATGCTTGTATCTGAGACAAGTCATGATTTCAAACAAAATAAATATATAAAATAATCGATACTATATTTCATTTAATAACTATATTTTGATTTTGTTTCATATTTTGTTGTCTGCCCGAAAAGGAAGTTAAAAGGAGCTTATATCCAAAGCACATTTTAAGATAGCTTTCCTAACACCTTGCTCTGGCCACAGTTTGACTGTTTGATCTGAGAATATCCTGTGTAGTCTAATTTTTCAGAGGAAGTTATAAAAGCTACTACATTTACTTTTAAGTGCTCATAAGACACGTCATGAGATTTTCAGCTGTCACTTTTATAGATATTGGCATTATCTATTATTATTATTATTATTATTAGCACCACGTCTTACTACCCGTTCGGGTTATACGCACTTACGCTAATGTGCTATGGTAGGGTGATTGTGAGATGAAATGGAGGACCTAGAGTTTAACGTGGAATCCGAACCACGGTGGAGGCCTGGCATTCCTCACATATCACATTCACAAGATGTCTTGTCAGAGGTGAAGGAAGGGTTTGGTAATCAGATAAATCTGTGCCGGGACCGGGGATCGAACCCCGGTCGCCAGCACAGAAGTCTGATACCTTACCCCTAGACCGCCAGGTCACCCAATATAATAGTAAAATGTTATCAAAGTCGACTGCAAAAAAAAATGTGTTTGTATTTTCTAAAAGGCTTTTCCCTAATAAAATTAAACTGTACATCCGAATTTTCAAGCAGATGTACTCCAATTATTTGAAGATACTTTTATAAGGTTTTTTTTTTGCTGTCGACATTGAGACCATTGATAAAACCAGAGAGTACAGAGACGGAAATGTGTGTGTGTCATGCGAAGGTACGACAAATAAATCCATACGGAAATTAAATCATTCATGCCACAGGCTTTGTTTAACCGAGTAAATATTTTACTAAATGATTCAGGTACAGTCTGATTTTAATATCAAGACCGTTATTTGAATGGAAACTCTAAAAGGAAGTATTATTGAAAACTTTTGATAATTTTTTTAGGAACTACTTAAACAAGGCATATTTATAGAATACAATCAATGTCGGTGGTTGAACGCGAACTTTCTAAAAAAAATCTGGGTTTATGTTTAACGGAGTAATAATTTTATTAAATGGGTAATCTACATTTAACCAAATATTTTTACATCACGTCTTACTACCCGTCTAGACTTAGATAGTCACACTAATAGGGTAGGGATGTGTTTGGTATAATTTAGAGGAAATGTACTCGAATTTTAGTGGTAAGAGAGAGAGGGAAACCATTTGAAAAGGTGGGAACACCCTTAGCACGCTCTACCAGGATTCGAACACCGACCTTCCCATATCCGTGAAACCAGATTAGACGGGCTTGACATTTAGTCCGAGCTCCCACCCCACTTCTCCTTTCTGGCCCGCGAAATTTTGGAGGTCTTTATTCTGAGAGCGGGGGGGGNGGAAGGTGATAGAAACGACTTCTTGGGATCAATCAAGAGATTGTTGTGTAACTCGAACTACACAATACATTTAGTGGCATACGGAATCAACGTGGGGATGTACAACACCGTATGCACCTTGCTTGGTCAGCTCATAGAGATCCGTTTCCAGGTGATACCATACATCTTATTATTATTATTATTATTATTATTATTATTATTATTATTATTATTATTAGCACCGCGTCTTACTACCCATTCGGGTTATACGCACTTACGCTAATGTGTAATGGTAGGGTGATTGTGAGATGAAATGGAGGACCTACAGTTTAACGTGGAATCCGAACCACGGTGGAGGCCTGGCATTCCCCACATTCACAAGATGTCTTGTCAGAGGTGAAGGAAGGGTTTGGTAATAAGATAAATATGTGCCTGGAGCGAGGATTTAACCCCGGACCTCCAGCACAGAAGTCCAACACCTTACCCCTAGACCACCGGGTCACCTTCCTTCATCTTAACCTATTAGAGCGAAGCACACGCCAACCACTGTTCACTTTGTTTTAACAAGGTTTGATAAATATCAAGGTGTGTCTCTAATTGAAATATTAGACGGTGTTATATATATAGATACCCAGATTTGCATGACAAGGGTGAATGATAGCTACAACTTTCAAACGTGAAGAGATTACATTTGATAGTGATTCCCAAGTTCCAGCCAAACGAGTTTCATCATTTTTACTTTCTCGCTATATTGCAGGTAGAGAAAGTATTGTGATCTTCAAAAAAAAATCGAACGAGATTTTGATGAATCTCGACGTTTCATGACCCCCCTAATCCGAAAAAGTAGTTTTTGAATTTCTGTCTGTCTATCTGTCTGCCTATACCTCCGATTCGAGCTTAAACTATTTTACCGATCGGGCTAAAACTTCGTATCTAGGGTTTTCATAGGGTTGCCCCAAAGGAATTTTGGAATTGGATATCTAACCCTGAAATTAAGTATAATTTACTAAAGGGCTAAAAGATGAAAAGTCGATTTTCCCAAAATCGGCTCAAACGATTTTGAATAAATTTCATAATGAACATCAATAAATATTCCAAACAAAATGACTACTCTCAATATTTCGGCAAACGACTTTAAGGGTTCCGGTCTGATGCGTAAATTCTTATTATTTATCATATCTCAGTAACTATTTGAGATATGAAATTACTTATCAAAGCAAATATGTACATCTATTTATTATACAAATCTTTTATTTGAAACATATTTTTATAAAACCGATAACTTTCAAGCTATACACAATTATATATATATATAATTGTGTATAGCTTAGTGTTCAAAAATTTTATATATATAAAATCTTTGAACACTAAGGTTTGCGACCGTAAAAAAAATGTAACTCGAAATGTTGATGGATGTCAACGTCTCATTATCCCCCGAACCCCAAAAAATGGTTTTTGCAATGCCGTCTGTCTGTGTGCCAGTTTAACCCTAAAATTAAGAGTATATTAATAAAAAGCGAAAAGAGAACAAACCGATAATTTCAAAATAGGCTATAACTATTTTGATTAAAATTCGTATCCAGGCGTTGATTAATATTATAAATAAAATGATTATTTCCATTTTACTATGAAAATGAATTTTAGGGTACCTTACAGAAGCGGAAATTTCTGTATATCCACATATAGAGATGCTAAATAACTTATCATCGCAAATTGTAGTACTATTAAAAATAAAAAAAATTATTTGAAATATATTTTTATAAAACCTATTAATTTTATGAGATATTGGCAAATAAATATATTAATCAATTTTTGTAAGCTTTAGTTTTAAAGAAATAATACTTAAGTTTTAATGCAATAATTATATATTGACATAGAGTAATTAAATATAAATCTCTCAAAAAGTTTGTTATTTTTTCTTTAGCCTCTTAGGAGAAATGTTTGTACAAAAATGATCTATCTTCTTCATTTTAGATTCAATAATCAATATTTACATTTTTTATTGGCCAACATTTTTAAATGAGGAATTGAATAGAAATGTGATGACCTGAAGATGTGAAACACTTAATAAAATGTTAAAATTTTAACCGGAATTCGAAATTTTAGTATTAAGTGTTTACCCCTGTGGACCCAAAATTGACCATTTTTTATTGGTCCAAACATACAAATGAGGACATTCTTTAAAAATAAAACTATAAAATTTAAAACTGGACTCAAAAAAGTTTTACGTAAGTATAGTGCAATTTATGCTTGGGTTTTCTAGTGTATATTATTTCGTTTCACATGTATTACGAGTTTTGAGTAAATATCTCCATGTTTAAACAATAGAGCGAGAAAGTCCGTGCGGAGTTCCGTAGCATTTATTTCTTAAAGCAACGAAATACAAGAGAAAAAATAATTGTACTGCTTTCTAGTGAAAATTTAATAATCCTACGCTAGTGAAAGCAAACACTGGTCAATTCTATTATATAATTTGTTTATGATTATCATTAGCAGACTTTTATTTAGAATCTTCTCTCATATCTTCCTCAAAGATGGTAAACTTGTATAATTTAACAAAGTTTCCAAAGTTACTTGGTTGTTTAGCTAAAAAAAAAGGATAATTAAGTCTAACAAAAACTTTAAACTGAGACCGTAATTATTTTTTAATCAAGTTATTCTGAATAAATTGCTTTATAAAACATAGCACGTTTATTTCAGTAAAGGTTAAGAGAAAGAAAAAAAAGTGTTGATTTTGTTCTTTCGTTGATACTTTGTTTATAAGTTAGGTTTTTATTTAATAAAAGATTTTTTGTCAGCCTATCTCAAATAAACAAACAAATAAATCACCTGTATAGAAATAAAGGTCAATGAGTTCATACTTGAATCAAATCTTCAAATTATGTCAAGCTGATATAAAAATTTAATCAAACTTTAACCAAAGTGTTGAAATTTAGAAAATAAGAATTTCAGATAAATATAATTATTGGAAATCAAATTAACAAATTTTGATTTCTTGCTGAAACAGTTGTGAAAAGATAATAAATTAATATATAATGATACTTTTTTTTAAGTTATATGTTCTTAGTATGATATATTCTTATCTTGTTTATTTAATATAAGTTATCCTTGATCCATTATTTGACCTGATTATACAAACTTGCACATTTCTTAGTATTTAAAATCTAGTTATTAATTTGGACACGTATTTTTAACATTAACTTTATTGGACTCAATTAAGAACCCTATATAAACTGATATTTGATTTGTATTAGTCGTATTTCTTTATTTCACCTGAAGCACTTTAATTTTAGAATATTTGATTTGGACTTGATTTAAAACATTTTAGTCTCAAAATATTCGATTCAGATTTGATTCAAAATATTTTAATTCTGTAACATTCTATTGGAATTTGATTCGATACATTTTAGTCTTAAAAAAGACTATTCAGATTTGATTCGAAATCTAAAATCTTGGATTCACACAGGCTTATTAAATCAGAGATTATTTTATGGCTTTCTGGTTGAGCTCTAATATATTAAAAAGTAGTTTTGCGAAGTTGTATGGTTTTCTACACCTTTCCCCACCCAAGAAATACTCAACGTAACAAGTTGAAATGGCAAGGTGTCATGTAGTAGATCAATATTAACTAGTTACGTCAGAAGTACTCCATAATATGGTCTGAGAGGCAGGTAGTACGGATAATAGGGCTCCCATCTCACTAGATTTACTCGTTACACATCACAAACTTGACACGAGATTAACAAGTTACATGGAGGACCCTTCAGACGAAATTGCAGACGATATGTTACATAGGTAAAAAATATATATAATATGTGACGTCATCTTTCACATGTCTAGGTTTTTCATAACTAACTCTTTACAAAGTATTATTTGTGTCAAAGTTGGGGATGTGGGGACTGCGAGTTAAGGGGAGATATTTTTGCAGATTAATATAAATACTTTTTTGGGGGGTCAAAAGAATTTTAATATTGTATCCAGTAGAAACATAGAGTTTAACTTTCTTCACATGGTAATATCAACAGTAGTTGAATATTTGTCAAGGTTGTCCTGGAATTTAATGACAACTATTTATCTTCATTTAAAAAGTTTATCATTTATTGTTAATATGCCCATTACAGATATTCAACAAATGTCGATATTACTTACTATGTGTGGAAAATTAAACTAGACGTATCTTCTGAAACAATTTTTTTCCCGCCCTAAACATTGTTTTGATAAAAAAAAACATAACGGCCTTGGCCCACGTTACTTTCCACTCCACCTTAAACATAAACCATTTACGTAAATTACGATGATAATCTGTAAAACTATTTACAAAGTTATATTGAAATATTTTTTTCTATATTTACAATTGACTTATACTTTCTCACGAGATGAATGTTTTGAATACGACCACCTGCAGAATAGCACAATATTTGTTTAGAATAATTGTTTCTTTAGTACAATTATTCTAACACTTCAAAATTGAGTTGATTATATTTAATGCGTATGGGACAAAATATGAGTCCATTTCACTAAAAATAATCCGAGTAGATTATTAAAATTTCATTAATTAAGTAATAAATCCGTAGTTTTAGAATTGAAAATAAATATCGTCATAATTCGCCGATTATGAAAAGTGATGTATTTGTTTATACCGTTAGCGTATTCGTCACTTCACTTAATGTATACGAAACGCGGTGGAAAACATTTAAAAAAATCAACAATCAACGATGAATTAATAATAAGAGATGAATATAATAAGAGATAAACCCTCACCCAAGGAGGTTAGTAAGCGATACGTAGTGAACGTAAAGTTATGTCAAAGTTTATCTAAATGATTAATTAAAATTTGATTTGGGCTGAAAACCCCTTTGTAATATATTGTTTTTTGCGGGTATCATGTATCGCAATTTATCATAGTAATAGTATTATTATATATATATATATATATATATATATATATATATATATATATATTGACAATGTCTATCAAAAGGGCTGGCCACAGAACACATGACTGGAAGTATAAACAGGTTAGCTGTCAGATAAGGTTCTCCCAATGAGATATTGACTGTAGGAAGAATGCCTGAAAAAGCTTCACGTGGGATTAAATATATGAGTTTTCAGCTAAGATAATAGCAATGCACACGTTCAGTGATCAGCTACCCGAAGCTAGCTGGTGATATTCTCTTTCCTTATCACATCCCCCTAGGCTGGATGGTTTAAGTCACCGACTCTTGAGCATGTATGCAACAAACACATATACACAACTAAGTGTGCCAGGGGAGGTTCTTTCAGGGTTACCAGGAAATGGGATCAGTGGAGGAAATGAACACAAGCTAAGGGGGTGGGTAATGTACTGCCAATGTCACGCCACTGGGTATCCCCCATAAGGGGAGGAAATTGCACCACAATTGCCTACTTCCCAGGGGTGGGAGTCGGTGCGGCGCCTGCGGTGAACGTCGCACTTTGTAGGGATCGAGGATTCAGTTATTTGACCTTGTAGTCCTGACTTCAAGGTCTAATGACTGCGGCACTGCCAAATTTAAGATAAATATACTCACTATTCTGTTTTTTTGAAAGGGTAGGGAGGCAGAATTTCAGTTCTGTAGCTTCTAAACCACTAAAACTAGTAATTATATTCATAGAAAATACAATATTACGACGTTTCAACTCTCATAAACTGCTAAAGTTAGCATTTACAAGCTATAGCAACATGTGTTTTAAACGAGTGTGACATAATTAATACAAGATCAATATAAATATAATAGGAACTACAAATTGTGAAGATAAGTATTTTGTCTATGCATTAAACATGCTCAGAGGGACGATCAGTGATAAAACCAAAAATTTACTAATGAATATTTTAAAGATACGTTGGGTATTTACTATCGATATATACTATGTATTTATAATTTCACGTCACACATGTGTCAATAGTTCCATTACCAGTATTGTATTCATACTCGTGAGGTGCCTACTGTACATTGTGTCGAAACTGCCGTGGAGCGCGGTATGACCGACAGCTAGCGCCGTGGAGTTTAGGCAAACCATCACCACGAGAGCGCTGTATAGGTTGCCTATCTATACCACCTCACGGCGCCACCATGAGCATTTGGTAGGTTTACAACTGATTTGCAGTACGAGATTAGTATTATTTTTAGCATGTAAGAAAAAATATAGACTTCTCTTGGCGAATTCACTACTTTTAGGAGGTATAGAGCTTTATATTTATTAATTACAATAATTGTGTAGAAGTTACACGAGTATCAATCATTTCATAAGTGGTGTGTCCTAATATAGGATTTGGGTAGAAGCAACTTATAGAGAGGAAAAAACCCACATAATATCGCGATCAATATAATAACATTTTACTTTACTAGTAGTTTTATTTTATAACTACCATTATATTTTTTACTAAAAGAGATAGTTGCAGATAGCTTTACATATAAATGCACGAACATTATTTTTGAAACGTTTATAACTTTAAAAAAATTACTTCTTATCGTAAACTATAGTTCCAAAGGGATAAGTTTAAAGTTAATTTTAAATATATTCACCTGGGGAAAGCATTGTGAGTAAGATATTTTTCAAATCCCCACTTAATGCATCAAGTTTTTGGAGATATCACAGTATTTTTAGTCAGAGTTAAAAAAAATTACAAGCTTAAGTAATATTTTAGCATATTAGTTTCACAGTGAATTAATTCTTTTGGAATGAAACGTAATATCTAATAAATTACATTAATTACATCTTTATCATTCTAACTCTAAAAGAAGATACATTTAATATAGACTGGGTATGTTACTTAGCAATGTTTGATTCGAGCGTGTTTAAATAACATTAGTAGGCTTAACTCGTTTCAGATATGCCAAAGAAAATAGTACTTAGCGGCAGAAAATAATATTTTTATGACTATTTTTTTTAACTTAACAGGATATTTAAACATCTACATTTTTATACATTAATGATAAGGCACTATCGAAACGTTAATATAGTTTTCAACAATTTAATTTAAATGAGTAACCTGGCTGCATATGTATACATAAGCTTGCAGCTGATGAATGATGATCATTGAATAAAAAAAATTATATAGAGTAGACTTTTGGTAAAAAGTGTCCTTTTTTATAAAATAAAAACTTTTTTACTGCCAACATTGATAACATTTTACTATATTATTGGTGTTTATTTTACAGGTATTGATAATATCTATCAAAAGTGACAGCTGTATATTACATTACTTGACGTAGGAATACGTGAAAGCAATCTAGTAATGTTTCTGACAGTAAGAAAAGGTTCTTCTTATGAAAATTGGATTGTACTTGAAGAACATTTTTAAAGCTACACTATTTACATTTGATCAATGATTTGAGTTCAAACTTTTATATAAAAATGTTTAAATTTATATCCACATATATATTTAACAAAAACAGATCAACTATTCCGTTTCTATATGAGCTAGTATAGTCATATTTTGGCCTATTTTTAATCAAATAAGTTCTTATAATCACACACTTTTTACCAACTGATCCTTTACCAGAACAGTTGGTCGATATCAAATGTCGATTAGAAAAAATTATATTTGACTCACTACGGAATAATCAACTTTTTATCAGTCTCAATCATCATCCTAATTGAATTATAAGGCCAGAACAATGATTATTCACCCAGACACGAGTCATTTTATGTTCGCTTCTCTGTCGTTAATTTTTCAAAGCGTGAAAACCACGTCTCCATTGAGTCGATACTGTCGAGTAAGTGGAGACGCTTCATAAAACTTTGTCACTCGAAGTGTCGGTTGGTTGCCTATCTAGTGTCGGTAAATATCAAAGGATGTCGAGTCGATTCTTGTCATGAGGACGTGTTTCATGTCTCAGTCGACCATCACCTATTGTAGGGTAGAGTTGCTTTTTATTATTTTATAAAATGGAGCGGGATAGCCAAAATGTTCTTTCTTTTACTGAACTTTTTCGACCACACACACTTATGGGACACTAAAAGTAAATATCATAAAGACAGAAATAAAAGATAAGAAATCTTCAAACACAATTTTCAAGAGAAATCATAAAATGAGAATGGCTTGTCTGAAATGGGTGTCCTGTTTACAAATCTTTGGTCCAATCATTTGCAATAAATTTTCGAACTCACTTTAGGATATCTGAAAGAAATTTCGGAAGCCACCGTTACATCTGTATTGAAGCTTCAAAATATCGATAACAACCTCAATTGAATCTTCGATCAAATCACTACCACTGTATCTACTTCTACTTTGAAGATTTGGTCGTACCCAAAATCTTCTTTTACGCGGCAATTTTGACCTTTTTTTGACGCAATAATATTGATTCCGGCACAAGAAATAAGTACGTCTTTCTCGTCAAACATTTTGCTTTCAACTGGAGTGTTTGTCGATTCAGTGGCGACGAGGGAGTCCAATTCACGTGTCGCTCGACACTTGTCGATAGACCTTATCATCTGACCTTGTCGGCTCGGTGGAGACACGGCTTTACACGCGTTTACACCCCCTCACTAATGTTACCGAAAGCACTGGATATTCAAAAATAGTGACAATAGATCAAATCCAAACCATAACAGGAATAAATGGCTGAAGCTTAGATCAAAATAAAAATCTTAGCAAATTAAATACTTGGAAACTATCAAAATATCCCTGAAGTCGGGGTGTCTAAGTAAAGGGACCTCTTTTCGATATCCAGGGATGCCTAAAATTGTTAAGTAGGTATATGTTTGTATTTGTTCGTCCTTTTACCTTAATTCTCGGAGTGATGACTTTTTTTTTAACCGGTTCTATTAAGGTAGGAGAGTATGGAACGTGGACAATATTTTTGCATTTATTTATAGAGAAACTTTATTTTTGACCAAAATAAATATAATGTTACTCAGGTAGAAACGAGTTTAATTTTTTTCACGTGGTGATATCAATATTTTTTTAAAATATCTTTCATGAGCGTAGAGGCTCTAGATGATAAACGTTTTCATTGAAAAGTTTATCATTAAATTCCAGGACATCCTTAACAGATATTCAACAACAGTTGATATCCCCATGTGAGGAAAATTTAACTCCATGTTTCTAATAGGGCAATATTTGAGTTATTTTAACAACAAAAGAGTAATAAATATAAAAACTAAAAAAAAAACGATATTTTCTCGTTTTCTCTAAACTTCCACCTTAACTTTAGTTAATAGGTTTTCAACAGTTATAAATTATTTAGCTTGATTTTGGTTTTTAATTATATTAGCAGTATATTTATATGTTAAAAGTATAGTTAATAGAATGAGCTATTTTCTCAAAGTTTCCACGACAAATATCGATTATGAATGTATTATATAATAAAGAAAGCATTATGGAAAACTGAATGATTGCTAGCCGCTAACAAATCATCAATAAAACTAATTTAACAATTCCTAAAACCCAATCTACTATAAATATATTAGAGCGAAATATTTTTACAGGGATATAATTTTCCAAATGTTATTTCCCTTTCAACTTTTTTTTTTCTGCTCTCTTCAGAACAGAATTATTTGGCACCTAGCAGCGCAGTCTATGCGGGTTTTGTATGAACTAAAAGCGCCCAGAGCGCAACCAACTCGATGGTTCCATCGACTTCCTTTCACAGCCTCCGACATCTGGTAGCCATATTTTGAACTGTAACGTCAAGTGAGAAAATGTGACCAATGAAATGAATTAAATTATAAGTTTGTACGTTCACCGCATCGGTTCTACAGTTAAGTAAATACAGTAGCCCTATGGCTTCTTTGGTGATTACTGACAGCTCACAGCTGACTTATGACAGCCAACATTTAGGTATATACCTAAATTTTGAACGTCAGAAGTGACAGCTGCTAAACACATGTTTTTGCAGATCATATGATTCGGTGTAGGGATACATAATTTGGCCTGTTAACTGGTCAAATCTTTTAGCTGTCAGCTGTGAGCTGTCAGTCAGCACCAAAGAAGACATGAGGTTACTGTACCTGGGTTAACATTTTTTTTTTTACAATGCGCATGCTCAGATGGTTGTACGCACCAAGCAGAGCAAGTTGTGAGAAGGAGCGCTATCAGTCAAGATCACAAGTTCAATAATAATGAGAATGATAAAAACAAGTGTCCAGCCGATATAATAACGTCACACTACAATGCATTGCAAGCAATGCAACTTAATTATAATAATACCAATTCATTTTGAAGTGTTGTTTGGAATAACATAATATGAAACATTAGCTTGTATGAAATTATAAGCGACACACTTACCCCTACGCACTCAATGAACCAATTAAATACATTAATAATAATAAATAATAATAATGGTGTGTGTAAAACAAACCAATAATATTAATGGGAATATGAGTATATACTTTGTTTTGAAGACTGCATAAAACATTGTCCTTTCATTGTGATTAATTTAGTACTTTGTTGACCCACAAAGAGATGAATAGTATATAATGTTGATTAATATTTTCAAGAATATTATATACTGTTGACCGATTGTATTCCGTGCACATAGTTGTATGAATATTATTAATTGTTAACCAATACATTAGATAAATTGTATTGTTGACACGTAGTGTTATGCATATCATGTATTGTTAGTCTATACTTTCTATAAATTGTATTGTTGGCACGTTTTTTTATGAATATCGTGTATTTTTATCCCCTTTATATAAATTGTATTGTTGGCACGTAGCTTTATGAATATTGTGTTGATATTCCTACTTTATATAAATTGTATTGTTGTAACGTAGTTTTATAAATATTGTGTTGCTATTCCACTTTATATAAATTGTATTGTTGGCTCGTAGTTTTATAAATGTGTTTTAATTTCCACTTTATAGACATTTAACTTTTTGGCACGTAGTTTTATACACAATGAATTGTTATTTCCGCTTTATTTAAATTGTATTGTTAGCACGTAGCTTTATAAATTGATATTCTTACTTTATATAAATTGTATTGTTGTAACGTAGTTTTATAAATATTGTGTTGCTATTCCACTTTATATAACTTGTGTTGTTGGCACGTAGCTTTATAAATTGATATTCTTACTTTATATAAATTGTATTGTTGTAACGTAGTTTTATAAATATTGTGTTTCTATTCCACTTTATATAACTTGTATTGTTGGCTCGTAGTTTTATAAATGTGTTTTAATTTCCACTTTATATACATTTCACTTTTAGGCACGTAGTTTTATACACAATGAATTGTTATTTCCACTTTATTTAAATTGTATTGTTAGCACGTAGTTTTATGTATATAATGCATTGTTAACCCACACTTTATATTCCATAATTTACTAATAGGTTAACGAATATAATGAGAATATTATTAGTCCATGTACTGATGATCATTGTACCACGTGTTGATGCAAGATCCCACGTGCCGAGCACGTGTTCAAGACACTAAAAGGGAACCCCCTCTTTCTCACTCGTGAATCCCTGGCCGGCGCGGGTAGATCGATACAACACCGCGTTGCGGCATTGCAAGCACTGAGGACACTAACTTTTAATCGGAGGACTATCTCCCTGCCAAAATAAAAAAAAACTATTCAAATCTATTAGAAAGTATTTGACACGCTTAACATTGGTGATAAGAAAGCAAGCAGATTAATGATGTGTGTATCTAGCCTTGTTAAAATCTTATCAACTTTTATATTTTGTACAAAATTTTAAATCGCTTTGGTCCAATTAATATGAAACAAAGAAATAGAATAATCGAATATTAATTTTGTGAAAGGCCTGTTAAATGTTGATTAACTCAAATTAATTTATTTCTTACCAAAGCAAATGTAACTTCTATGGCGGAAGGTAAATATGATTAACAGGGGGGTAAAGGGGGAAACTCCAATTTTAGCTCAAATTGAGCTAGTGTTGTCATCTTTTGGATAATAATGAGACCTTTCTAATGCACTTTATATTATGGTTTTAAGAGGTATCTGTAATTTTTAAAATCAATTTAAAATAAGTGTTTGCTGGAGTCCTTACGGGATCTTTCCCCCTCCTTGCCCTTCAATTATGAATGGGAAAAGGGGGGTGATATTAGTGATTTATAATAAGTAATTACCCGTTTACATATTTGTCAGAATTAATAAAGGTTGAACGAATTACATCATCGCAAGTGAGTGGTAGGCCAAGTCCTAAGAGATTATCTGAGTTTGAAAAATCAGATTTTTTTTTCTCGCACCCATAAACCATGATTTAGTTAAATGAGACTCAGAAAATGTTATATATTATTGAACCCACCCACCCCCCTTTAAGGGAAAATGTATTACTAATATTTATTAAAATAGGAGAAAATGTATTTATTTTCCATCTAAAACAGTACAATTTTGAAATCTTTGCGTGATATAAGGTGGGATTAAATTTAATGACTTTTTTTTCATTTCATTTAAAAAGTTTCTCGTCTAATGCTGCTATAGTCATGATGGATATTCAGAAACTGTTTATTTCAACATTTGAAGAAAATTAAACTCAATGTTTGTATTGGAGCAATATTTTATTTATTCTAGCCAAAAAAGGTTTTACTTGAAAACTGAAAAAATACTGACCTTTTCTGGCATCTCCTTCCATACCACCTTAAGTTGTCCCCACAAAGATGTATGTCCACCGAGTCCAGTTTAGTAAAATTTTGGTAGGTTTGTTTTTTCGAGACCTTTCTAAGAAATTCGGATAGTCCTTTATGTATTTGTTCAGTTTAAAAGGTTAATTATTAAGCTATGAGTACCCAAACAAACACTTGATAACCTTGAAAAGTTTAATTTTAAGAAGGTGTGAAAGGGAAAGTGAGCTAAGGCCAGTATTTTTTTTTCAGTTTTTTATATAACAAACCTTTTTGGTCAAAATAAATAATACATTACTTTAGTAGATACGTTTAATTTAGTTTTCTACACACACTTTGATGTCCGCATGGTCTAAGACGTCACTCTCACAATATACCAAACTACCGATGATGGGTAGGTTGGGGTTCATATCCCGGTTGGGTGTATTGAGGGTGTTTTTTTTATAAAAGGACAATGTGGACACACTTACTTTAAATTCATCCTTCCTCATCCCTAACATATTATCATAATTAGTACATTGGCGTATAGCCTGAACGGGTAGTAAGACAAGGTGATTAAAAAATCCACAAATGGTGATATCAACAGTTCTTGAATATGTCAGGCGTGGCCTAGAATTTAATGATAGCTTTTGGTATACAAATTTTTTTTTTTTAAAACTCACCTTAATTTGTGTTCCCTTCATTCCCACTGATAAGGTTTATTTTATTTTTAAAACTACAAAAATATAGCTTTAATGTAAAATTCTATTCGGGTACTTCTTGCCCCAAAAGGGACGACCAGAAAATACAAAAGGTCAAACCCGGAAGTGTATTGGATCGCTGATTTCCTATTTTCATACCGAGTTTTTTTAGAGCAATTTTATTAGCTATGAAGGGTGAAAAGAGGGGGAAATACAAGCATGGTCCTAATATTAATATTTCCCTCATTGAAAAAATAGAGCTTTTAAAATAAGAACACTCCGATAAAAGATTGACGCGGGAAGTGTGTAGTTCCCAGCGTAGAACGAAAAAGAAAAGAACCCTTATTGTGAAGGACCTCGTGAAAAGGATCTGTGAAATTTCCTCGAGCACGAGTTAAGGACAGTTTAAGAAAAGGCAAAAGTTTCCAAACGTTGTTTGAGGGATATTATCAGCTGTCCGTCTTTTATATGTTGAGACAGAAAGGGGTGAGTGGGTGTCTGTCACTCGTGGTTCTAATTCCCGCCGCTTGAAGTGTCTGTGAACGAAAACAATCATCACAATAGTAACTACTCTTGCTATTTGTTCGAGAGACGAATTGTGACGTAGTGGCAAATCAAGATAGGATTTCCCATGTTATGTATTTACGTTTTATTTGGAGAATTTCAAATATAGAACGAAAACAATAAATTCTTAAAGTATTATAAAAAAAATAGTATTAAATTGTTACCAAATTAGTTTTTAGAATTGAAATTTAGTTTTTTTTAATTGTCTACCACTCATGATATTTGATTTATCTAAGAAAATAGCTTGTACAGTAGCCCCATAGCTTCTTTGGTGCTGACTGACAGCTCACATCTGACTTGTGACAGTCAAAATTGAGGTATATACCTAAATTTTGCATGTCAGAAGTGACAGCTGCTCAACACATGTTTTTGCGGATCATCTGGTTTGGCGTAGGGATACGTAATTTGGTCTGGTAAATTTTTGAAGCTGTCAGTCAGCACCAAAGAAGCTATGGGGCTACTGTAGGTATCTTCCTGTCAGGATGTAGAATAAAAAATATCCGTGGAAGCAGATGTATATTTATAATAAAGAACAAGTCTATTTTGAAGTGCAAATCAATTCTGTTTAGGTTCAAATAGTAAAGCGAGTGTGTATACTCGCCAAAGGAATAGGGTATGTGTAATCAGTCAGTAAACAAGAGACCTTACAGGGCGAACTGCTTATTTTATTCCCTCTATTTCTGTTTCGTACATTGGCGTCTAAGTGTGATAATACTTAGAGTGCTTAGGTGCGTCAAGTTAAGATGCAGTACACTTTTATAAATAGCTTCGAAGTCATTAGCGTCAGGATTTTGGTATCTTTTAACCCTTGTTTTGATAGTCCGCTGTTCAATCCCACTTCCGGTTGAATATATTTTTGTTTTTAACATGTATCATGTATTACTACGAACCCGAGCTACCCACATTTTCTTGTTGTAAAGTGGAGATGACCAAGGTAGAATTAAAAAAAAAATTGTTCGTGTAGGACCGTGGATAAACATTTAGGAGGAAAAAAAAGAGTTATTACACACGGTATGGATTTAAACCCGGACTTACCTATCACTTGAAAACCAGATTAGACTTTTTTTTAAGCACCACGCCTGACAATTCAATCGGTTTATACTCCTTCTTGACGTTATTGACGCCTTAGTCTGCGTTCGTGATATTTTAGTTCCATCCAGGATTTGCAACAGTGCATTTTAGACTAGACTCATCACCCTCTTAAGAGTAATTAATCTACGCTCTCGACTCTTTTCAAGGTGAGTGCACTAACAAAATGCACAGTGCTACAGTCCAATTTTCACGTGACGGGCCCTTTTGTCTGGTATCTGGAAAAGTCACGTGTCCATACGTCAAGTCGTGTGATTTGCAGCTGTCACTTTTCATAGATAATATTAGTAGCTATAAAATAATAATGTAGTATATTTTATCCAATTTTTTTTAGCTCTGCATCTTACTACCCACTCGTGCTGTATATACAATTATGTACTAAATACACTTATGTTCAATGGATGAGGAAGGTCGCAATTTGAGGAAATGTATCCACATTTGTGTGGAGGGATAGTGGAAAACTATTGAGCAAAAATTACCCTCAGTACACTTGACAGGGATTCAAACCCCGATATACCCTTCATCGGCAGTCTAGTCTATTGCTAGAATGACGCCTTATAACATGCGGCCAACGTTGACTGCAAAACAAAAATGTTTTTATTTTCTGAAGGGCCCTTCGTATGAAAGTTGGACCGTAGTCTACGTAAGAGCCGCTTTTGTTAAACTGCAAAGTTGGGAAGTGGAGATCAAGTGGCTCCAATTACTTCGTATAATTGAGAACCGAGCGTAATTTAGCGAGAAGGTGGGGGTGGAGAACAGAGATGAATTAATATTATGGGCAATTATTCGAAGTAGAGGCGGGATGGAAAAAAAAAAGCTCTCGATAGTCCCTAACCTCAACCCCAACCCAACCTTTTGCGTTACAATGGATAACGGTTACTTTTTATAACATGTACTTTTAAATGATTGACCTTTGTTCTGTTAGAACGCTCTTTTTTTTAACAGTGGTTAGCTCCAATAGAGTAGAGTAAGCCTGTCAAACTCACGGCTTTATCCATAATTGTCAGATGATGATGCCATCATGATATGCAACCCTGTTATTCTTTTTATGAACGACGAGAAAATACAACATTTTGAAATGTGATATTTATGAATTTGTAATAATTTTGAGAATTCTGTCATGTGAGGTTGATGTACCAAATCTACTCTTATTTTGACAGGGATCAATCTCTAAGATTTGTTCAATATGTGAAATGTTTGACAGCACATGCTTTTGGTAACCATTGTTTTCTCAGATGAACATGTGAGATCTCGGCTTGCGGAAGGACACACATTTGTCAACAATGTTATAGTCCGTTTCGGTGTCCGCATGGTCTAAGGCACTACTCTCGCAATAGATTAACTGCCCATAACGGAAATATCGTGCTTTTTTCTCCCTAAATGGTTTCCCACTCTCTCTCCACACAAATGAGGGTAAATTTACTTTAAATTCAACCTTCTTCAGCCCTAACCCATTAGCGTAATTAGTATATAAGCATATAACACGAATGGGTTTTAAGAAATAGTGATATATACATAGCAATGCCATACGATATAAAGTCCGACACTAATGTCAGTGTTTAAATAAAAGGTTGAAAATGCTACGGTAAAAAACAAAGGATTAGTTTTCTTATTTTATCACCGCATCTTACTACCTGTTCAGGCTGTATTCATATTTTTTATGATAATTACTCTAATGGGGTAGAGATGAAAAAGGAAACAATTTAGAGGTAATCTATCCACATTTGTATGGAAGGAGAGTGGGAAACCATTTAAGAAAAACCACCGTCGGTAGACCCGACCGGGATCCGAACCCCGATCTCCTCATCATCAGCAGGCTAGCGTAACACAAGAATGACACCTCAGACAATTCGGTCACTAAGTTGGAATTATTTTTACTTTAAATAATGACTATACAGAAAATTTTATTGAAATTAGCGGTCCCCTAAGTGGTTTTGATCAAGCGAGTTTTTCACGCATGCAGTAGAATTTCAATAAATTCAAGTCTCTTTGGTTTGAAGTTCTATATAGTTCGAGGCAGGGCTGATAGCACCTCCTTTTACATGAGTGGTTACGTGACTAAGAACATGTAAAGATACAGAAAAAAACGTATAGTTGTTGATTTATAAATTCTAACCATACATACGTTTATATTTAAGAAACTATTTTTATTATGTAGCTTAAAAATAAATATTATGTGCTTTTTTGTACTTAGAAACCAACTTGAACTGTCGAAAATCTATTGTACTTAAATTATTGGTTTGGATAATTATTGTTAGCAGTACAAATAATAGCTATTTTCATATCAGTGGCACCAATAAATAATTGAAGGCCTTTATTTATTGATTTTATTTATATACATAACTTATATGGAAGTGGGAGTTATATAATATTTCTATTAGATCATAATCCAGTTTAGCAATACATGTTCGAGGTCAATTAGATATTCTTACATTATTACTTGTTAATTTATTAAGTCGATTAGTACCAAAACAATCACATATTTCAAAACTGAAACATAATAGAAAAAAAAAGAAGTGGTAACTTTGGTAATGGTGAACATACTTCTTAAAACTAACAACACGTAATTTGATCCCGTCTGAAGTTGTGAGGTGGCGGACGAAACATTTCGAGAATGTGGTAAGTTTTGAGATAATTTGTCAAGATATTTTCGGATAGAATGGAAGAATGTGTAGATATACCATTTTAGAAACATATTTCGTGAGCATATAATAATGCTTTCAAAGTCACATTTCAACTTTATATTAAAAAATAAGCTTATAAATCAATAATAATAATAATAATAATATAAATACCCCAGTTAACAATATTTCGTTACAAATCAGAAATGTTGGTTTATATCGAAGTAACAATAATTTTGATTTAAATCCCTATTGAAAAATGACGCTTAGGACCGGGAACCCAACTCGGGACGATCGTCTTGGATTACCAACGCTCTACTACTTAGAAAACCAGGTTAGCTCGGTATACAGGGTAATTTGTCTCTCGTTTGTCTTAAGGCAGAATCTATTATATACGTGTGAGAACATCAGCTGGTTCATATATCTGTCAGAATCACAGCCATGGCGACATAGTATCTCAACACGTCCATCATATTATACTCGCGTAACCCCAGAACAGTGGCGAATATGGTTTGCTCATAGAATTCGAACATTGAAGCGTAAATTCAAAAGCTCCTGGATTCTATTACTTTTTAACGGAATTAATTTTCAATATTTATTCAAGTAATGAAAACATAATATAGGTTAGTTGTTGAATGTAAGGACGCTATTGTGATGGGTTTCCAATGTCATAAAACGTTGGAGTCTCTAAAAAATGTATTGAGTTGTACAGTCCCATTTTCATATGAAGAGCCTTATATTACAGCTAGAAAAGTTTCTAGATCCCCTTTCACCTATTCATACGTCAAGTAAAATGATCTGTAGCTGTCACTTTTGATAGATAATAACAATACCTATAACATAAAATATAGTAATGTGATTTTGATGTTGGCCATAAAAAAAGTTTATATTTACTAAAAAGGCTTTTGGTATTAAAATTGGTCTGTAGGTTTGCACAAAAAATCACAAAAAGTCTGAGCTGTAGTCAGACTTGAATACAAAACCATTCGACTTAGGCAAGCAATAAAGTTGACTCGGGTGGTTTTTCGCCTTCGTACAACGACCGGTATTAGTGAAGGTAGGCTAAATAAGAAGTATCAAATGTTTATTTTCGGCATAGAACCGACTTTGGACGCTACGCATTTACGACGCTTTTTAATTGCCCCCATAACCCTAAAATAAAGAACTTGTTTCGCAGATACGACATCTCAGCGACATGACGTTACCGGTCGCATCTGTGTCCAGTGATTTGCGTGGCCACCCTTTTTCCAAATATAGGGCCTGCATTGTTTATTTTAGCTACAAATCTAGGTTCATATGGGCCGACCACAGTCCAGTACATGCATTGACAAGTGAAAAATATGCATTGCTAAGAGTTATGACAATGGTCTGTAGCCTAACCCATGGTAATTGTGGGGTAGACTGTATAGTAACAACAATTTGTCTTGGAGACTCCATTACTTCAAAATAGTCATAGTCTTGTAAAATACCTATTGTTTCCAAAAAATATATCGGTATGCTCGATGGATTTTCAAAATTATGTCAAAAACTATGTTATAAGAGAATGCCATAATTACATTTCATAAAATTCCATGATATGAAATGTGAGGGAGCATCACCCTCCCCTTAAACAATTACACATATTTCAACGTAGTTGTTTGGACGCCTGGACAGATCCTTTCAGTCCTTAGGCTTACTTGTGTCAGTGACGTCTCGTGGGATGTTGCAAAAGGAGGTTGTTTGATAACGGGACTGTACTTCCGGACTTTCTGTTCTCGTCGAGTTGATATATTTCTAGGCAACGCATGAATTACCTCGATACTTTATTCGTGTAGGTAACATGTGAGGTTATTGAGATGTGTACTGAGTAGGGGTGGAAAATAGGGGAGGAGGATAATCTATCAAACCGAACTGATTGGCCGCACGGGTACTATGGTGAACCTGCTGTGGGAAGGGTTCTGAGGGTTTGTTTTCCATCCGGGGGCATCAAGGGTTTTCTTCCCAAATTAGAGTTTTATATATAGTTTCTTGATGATTAGGCCTACTAGAAGGGCTAATTACAAAATTCAGCTTCCTCAGCCCTCATCATATTCCAATAGCCTATTTAATGAGTTGATGGAAGCTGGCCGAGAAAAGGTGGGAATAGGAGGGTTCCAGAACCCTTCTGGAAATTGAAGGACCCCTCATAAAGGGATACACATAAATTATGTATACAAACTTAAATTAGGTATTTTTTTATTTTTAGTATTAATTTCATATGCCACTAATAAAATTATAGTTGATTATTAATTTAATATTTATCTACAAGGTGCCTTCTCTAGATACCTCCTATTGTAGCGTTAGCTCAGTCAACAACAGGTCAATAACAGGTCATCCGCATGGTTGATTGAGTTGTCCAAAGGCGATGACAGGGAGATTGGGGTTCGAATCCCGGTCAGGTGTACTTAGGCCGGTTGCCCCTGAAGAGTACACGGGAAAAAAGGGTCAAAGTTAAATGTTAACTCAAATTTAGTTAGTGCTGCCATCTTTTAGACAATAATGATACCTTTATATTGCAGTTAAGATTATGGTTAAAAGAGATATTTGTCATATTTGAATTATTTTTTTAAAGTATTTGCTTTGGTCTTTATGGGGTTTGTAAAACACAAGTCATCGTTCTGGGAAAATATGTGTGATATTACCTTCCCCCATTTTCCCCTGTACCTTTAAAATGATGTACCCAATTTTACTACGGGCAGGTACATTTTCTCTACAATTCTACCATCCTCATCTTTTATACGTAATTAATATAAGCATATAACTCGAAGAGATGCTAAGACGGGGAAATAAGATTTATTTTTAAAAAAAAGACGTTTGTTCGAATGAAACGAGTTAATGGATCTGAAAAAAAGAGTCAAATATGTTTTTATTAATTGTAAGTTTAAGGTTGTACGGGAGGAATACACACACTCCCCCCCTTATACATATACATATATATATATATATATTTATATCAAAGTTATACCAACATGTTACGATATCTTTCTAGTGGTAATTTAACCCAATAGATTCCACATTATGGTTATTAACGATTCAATCTAAGGAACCGCGAGAAAAGGGTCAATTTCAAATAAATGGCGCTACACTGTCATAGAGAGAAAATATAAAAAAAACTAAATATAAAATCCCTCCGCACCCTTCTGTGACTCCAATCCCGATCATCCCGTCAAGAGCGATTGTAATGGCGCATTGTACCACTAAGTAAACGAATGCAAATGACAACCACAGTAACCTGTGATGAAAACATAAACCAAAAATATGTTTAGGAAAGTCATTGGCAACATCCCACGAGCTGCCACTGCGATGAACTAGTGGAGTGAAACAATAGATCGTTGGTCGCTCACAGAGTTTCCGGGTCGAACGCACTGGTCGGGTTCAAGGGCCGAGTGACCCACGTCCCTTTGTTCATCATCAGCCCACCAGTCACCGCCACTTACCTACAACAAACAAGAAGTATTACAACCATTATAGAGCTCTCAATATATAGTACAGTTTTCCACAGAGATTAACACATAGTACAGTCCTTCCAAAGTGCTCAAAAAATAGTTCAGTTCTTCAAAGTGCTCAAAAAATAGTTCAGTTCTTCAAAGTGCTGAATAAATAGTAAAGTACTGCCAAAGCTAAGCCCTTTCACAGAGCTCAACAAATAAGTTACTACAATTCACCAATATAGCTAAAAAAATATGTGAAATTACGACTTTCTTTTTCGGGACTTGAGGCGTTTCTCCGCAGCGATATAATATTTACTTAGAGGAACGCGCTTCGGTGGGCCGAATGATCTAACACGCTATTCTCGCAGTGGACTAGACTACATATGACGGGGATATCGAGGTGCAAGTCTCGGTCGGGTGTACTAATAGTCGTTTTTACCAAATGGTTTTCCACTCTGCCTCCACGCAAATGCGGGTACACTTATTTTAAATATAACCTTCCTAATCCCTAAAACCATTAGCGAAGTTAGTACATAAGCCTATAAGCTGAAAGGATAGTGAGGCATGGATTATTATTATTATTAGCACCACGTCTTACTACCCGTTCGGGTTATACGCACTTACGCTAATGTGTAATGGTAGAGTGATTGTGAGATGAAATGGAGGACCTACAGTTTAACGTGGAATCCAAACCACGGTGGAGGCCTGGTATTCCCCACATTCACAAGTTGTGATTAATTGAGACATGGAGATTAAAATAAAACGTAAGAGGATTACATTTAACGGGTAAATATTGTGGAGGAAGAGATCTTTGGTAAATGTGATGGTCAATTGCGACTCCAAGGCCGCAATCACCACTGGCGAAATATCGGCAATAGCTTGTTTGATATTAGTTGATAACTTGAAGAGCGTTCATCACAGAAGGCACAACTCAACTCTCGGATCGCGCGAGGTATGGGGGAGAAAAATGACCAAGATATGCCAGAAATGTGTGCAGTGGCATTCGTATTTGAATGATTAATCGAAATTTTCCGCGGTGACGATGGGGGACAAAGCGACAAAAATTATTGTTAATAAATATAGTACGTCCTTGTTAAGAGGGAATAAAGATTTGTATACAGCTATTACCTATGAAGCCATGCTAAAAGGGTCAAAAACAGCATTTTTAATGCAGTTTTTATCCAAACACCCGACTCGGTGGCGTAATTATCTACGCGCTAGTTTCGTGTTGAGCTAGACTGCCGAGAGCTGGGAGATCGAGTTTCGAATATCGTTCGAGTGGACTGGGGGTGGTTTTTCATAAATGGTTTTCCACTCTACCTCCACTTAAATACGGGTTCACTTCCTCTGTAGTCAACCTTCTCAATTCCTAACCCATTTGTATAAATGCTACTTTGTTCTAAATATCTAATTAAAATGCCAGAAAATACTAATATTACTATTTTTTTTTTCTTTAAAGCTAGCAATTGAAAGTAAGGAGATTTTTGGATGTTTTCAAAACAACAATATTATATTTGTGTCAATATAGAAAAATGACACTGAGACAGAGATTTGAACTATGGCCGTCTTGTTTTAGTGACTATCGGTTTAAATCCCTCCCCGGGTGACATTTTTCTATATTTACACAAATAAGTTTCTCCATCAGATTGTCATCTGAAAAGACGTGTTTGTTTGGACAATATTATTTACTGCACTTGTTATTTTAGTGAATATGGATTCGGGTACATCTTTATAAGTTCTGTTTGCTTCCTTTATTGAATCCAAGTCCATAAACTCATATGACATTTTAATCCTATTTGTGGCCGAATGGTCTATAACATTAATCTCGTGTTGGACTTGCCTGCAAATACGGAGAGTTAAAATCCCAGTCGGGTCTACTGAGTTTTTTTCCTAAAATGGTTTCCCACTCTCCTTCCATGCCAATACGGGTAGATTACCTATAAAATGCTTCCTTTCTAATCCCTACCCTATTATATTGTTATCATATACACGTATAAACTGAACAGGTTGTAAGACGCAGTGATAAAAAATATATACATAATTTTTATTTGCTAATTTCTCTGACCGCATTTACCAGGTGGTAATTTAATTATATATTACTTATGATCTATCAACATTAATATCGAAAGACCAAATACTGAAACCAGTCAAATTTAGCTTTACTTCTTCCTTGGGTTATATAAAATATTCCAGAGAGATTCTGTATCGTAATATCAAACTCTCAACGAACTCAATATGCAATGCAAAATCCACCCTCCCCCACCTCCACCCCTCGTAGTTATAATCCTGGAATCACCCCTAGAACGCGAATTCGATACAAAATTGCCGTCTTTGTTGTCTTGTGGCACGCACATATGTTGACAATTTTGGAAACAATATCTTCATAACTCTATCTGGCCTCCTGAAATATCATAAAAGAGTTTGAGAAACAACTCTGGGTAGCTAAATTTGAATTTTGTACTGTGTAGTTATTTATTTATGGTTGTGAAACCTAGTCTTGTACCTTACAAGACAAGAGGAGAACTTAGGCTGTTCTAAAATGAAGTACTTAGTATCTTTTTGCTCCAAAAAGGAATGAAGATAATGGAGATTGGAGACAGTTTTATAGTGATGAGTTGTATAGGCTGTACTCATCACCAGACATTGTCAGGCTAGTCAAATTTCGCAGATTAAAGTGGGCAAGACATGCAGCGCAAACGGAAGAATCTAGAACCTTGTTCAGGGTACTGGCTGGCAAACCCAATGGGAAGAGACCATTGGGAAGATCTAGTCGCAGACGAGAGTATAACATTAGAATGAAACTGAAATAAATAGGGTGTAATGAGGTGGACTGGTTATAAACAGTCAAGATAGGGATAGGGTGTAACGAGGATATAACTAGCTCGAGATAGGGATAGAGTATAATGAGGTGGATTGGATATAACCAGCTTAAGAGAGGGATAATATGTAGTGAGGTGGAATGGATATAACCATCTTAATATAGGGATAGGATGTAATAAGGTGGATTTGATAGAAATAGCTCAATATCGGGAGTAATGAGGTGGACTGTATAGAACTTTCTCAAGATAAGAATAGCGTTTAATGAGGTGGACTGGATAGAACTAGCTCAAGATAGGGATATGTGGCGTATTTTAAAGTGCATAAATGAACTTTCAAGTTAGTAGTATATATTAGAGTAGAGTAGAATAGGGTAAAGTAAATAATTCTTTCTTTAAAAAATTGACCAAAAAATTAGGATGAATATTTCATAATCTGGCATTAATAAATCGAAGACATTCTGTATTTATAGTTAGTTAGTCTAAAAAATTAGTTTTGTTTAGTTCCCCACATCTTACTTACTACTATCCGGGATATCCGAATATTTACACTGATGAGTAGGTTAGAATTTTATAGGGTGTTTACCCCAAATTTGCGTGAAAGAAGAGTCCGAATCAGTTTAGGGGAAAACCCACCCTCAGTGCATCCGGCCAGTACAGTGTGGGGCTGTATTCACTAGAAATGATCATTAATTTATATATTACAGTACTGAAACAATTTGAATGAGTGTAAATAATGTTTTCAAAAAATAATTTACTGCTTTACAGAACCCAGATAGACAAGACCGTATGTTATGCAAGCTGCAGAGTAGATAGATAGATAGATGCATAGCATACTGCGCGGGACAAACATTGTTTATGTTACTACTAAATCATTTTTAGAATAAAACGTAATGTGTGAAATCAGTGCACCGTATGTATCGTAAAGTTCAAAAGTACACAGGTAAATTATTATACTGTTATTTTATTCTCTTTGATAACTGCAGATACAGCGTAACACAGTAGCTTTGTGAGAGCAGCAAAAGGGTACAAGTCTCACCATTAATAAATATAATAATATGTTGATTTATAAAAACCCGCATCAGTGGCCGAAAGATCTAAGCAGTCGTGTCCAAACCACAGCCCGCGTCCCGTTAGGTCCACGATTTGTATTATTATTATTATTTAGCGCCACGTCTTACTACCCGTTCAGGTTATACGCTTTAAGAATGTGGGGAATGCCAGGCCTCCACCGTGGTTCGGATTCCACGTTCAACTGGAGGTCCTTCATTTCATCTCACAATTACCCTACCATTACACATTAGCGTAAGTGCATATAACCCGAACGGGTAGTAAGACGTGGTGCTAATAATAATAATAAATAATAATAATAATAATAATATACGCTTTAAGTATTAATTACGCTAATGGATTAGGAATTGGGAAGGTAGAATTAGATGAAGTGAACCCGCATTTGCGTGGAGGGAGAGTGGAAAACAATTTAGGAAAAATCACCCCCAGTTCACACGACCGATATTCGAACCTCGATCTCCCCGTCCTCAGCAGTTGATCTCAACACGACTAGCGCGTTAGCCAACTACGCCACCGAGGCGGGTGCTAGTTCCACGAGTTTGTCATGTTCGGTCCACCTGATCAAATTGAAATCCTTCAAATTACAGACATAGACAACAAAGTAGGCTTTGGTTTTTATTATGTTTCAGCGTTATATTTTATAAATGTCATGTATAAATCCCCAAGAACGTATGCGGCCCTCAGTCAGGGAACTGTTGGGCATGCCTGAAAGGCGTCACTCTTGCGATAGACTGGACGAGGAGATTGAGAATCGAATCCCGGTAAGATGTACTGAGACTAGTTTTTACTAAATGTTTTTCCACTCTTTCACCATGCAAGTTTGGGTGCACTTCCCTTTACTTCAACCTTGCTCACCCCTAACATATTTGAGAAATTAGTGTATATACGTTGTACCCGAATGTATAATAAAACCTGGTACTAAAAATATTATATATGTAGATATAATGTACAAATGTTATTATACAGACATGAATCACTTTTGGTCCACGCCCAAAGTTGTATTTTATTCCGGCAAGACATGTAACCCTTGAAGGGTTTACGACCGCTCTGATTATATGGGTCATAATTCTCACTCTTCTGTTACAATACTTGCCCTTAGCCTTCCCTTTTTACTTTCTCACAAGGGTTAAGGACACAACAGCCCGCTACGGGACTTACAAAGAGACTATTGCCTCGCCCGCTGCAGAGTGCGACCCACCTAGGTTGTGTAGATAAACCTGTCCTCCCCTCAGATAAACTTTACTGGGGCGATAAATTCCCCTGAGGCTCGGACATTATAACACCGCGCCGTGACAGATACGTCAAATGGGCCGGGTGTGAATCATAGTTTAAATATTGTTGCAGAAAGGATTTATATTCATTCGTGATATTTTAGTATCAAGTATCGGTCTAATTGGACAGTGTTTTTTTGTCGTGATATTTATGCCCTTTTATAGAAAAACATGCGTATAACCCGAACGGGTAGTAAGACGCGGTGCTAATAATAATAATAATAATAATAATAATAATAATAATAATAATAATAATAATAATAATAATATAGAAAAACACATGATGATGGGTATAGTGCATTCATTGTAGCATCAATTTATACTTTTATTACTATACAATTAAGTTTTATGTAATTTTTGCAAAATTTAGTCTTTTTTTATCACCGAGTTTTACTGCTCGTTCGGACTGTACACCATTGATTAATTTTTTATTATTTTATCGCACAGTGTCTTACTACCCGTTAGAGTTATACGCATTTTAATTAATTAATTAATATAATAATTATCCACTTCTTTGATCGAAAGAAAAGCTAAACTTCTACTAAACGGCCAGTGTATCACTTAGGGAGAATCTTGAACTATTCTAGTTTGTCAACTCTTAGTTTTATTAATGAGTATTTAAAAATAAAAATAAATGTTTAATATTATGAAATATAATGAATGAGAAATCAGATAAAAAGAAATCACTACATTTTAAAGGATTTTTATTAGATTGTCAAAGTGATTGTATTAGACAATATTAATTTCAATACGGTAACGGAGATTAAAAACATTGAAATTAACACCTTCAGTGAAAAATAAAAGACAATAAATTTATATAGTTGCTAAAATCAAAAACTTACATCCATATTACTTTGAAAAGTGTTGTATTTTGCTAGACAAGCTATTTAGGTTCGCTTCATAGCTTGTTTTCTTCGACAGTACACAAGATATAATTTAAAAGATAATCCGAGAGGATTTCTAGACTTTGACTTCAAAAGGTTCATTGTGAAATGACATTGATGAATAACATGACTGTCCAAATATTATTGACATCTAAAATTTATACCAAGTTGGGAAAAGTTCTAATATTTTACTAATTTTTTTTCATGTCATCATGGTGTCCAAATAGTATTCACCTGTCACCAAGTGGCACGCGTGTCATAGATTTGCCATCCCTGGTCTAAGGTGTCGTTTTTACAGTAGACTGTACTGTTGACGACGGTGAGATAGGGGTTTCAAATGGCAGTTTTATGTAAAGTGTTTTTTTCCTCTTAAAGGTTTTGCACTCTCCCGCCACACAAATTCGGTTACACTTACTTTAAATGCTACCTTCCTCTCTCCTATCCCATTAGTGTATATATGTGGATGGAACGGGTAGTATGACACAATGCATGAAGATCTCAAGGTCTGTAATTACGTCGTGAAAACTTTACAAATGTTTTGAACTGCCACGAGCTCAATGTTACATTCCAATTTGCACAGGAATAACTTTGACTGTTTGAACTTTCTAGATCTACTCTCAAGTATTTATACGTTAAGTCATGTGATCTTCATTCGTAAAGTTTGATAGAAATCATCAAAACCTATAAAATGACACCAGAATAATAGTAAAATATTATCAATGATGACAAACACAAAAGTTTGTATTCTCTAGAAGTATCTTCCTACCAGAACTCTACTGTACGTAACGAATCTTATTAAACTTTGTCCACAGAAACAATGGAACTCCCTTAATAAAAAATAAAGTGATATACAGAACAAAGGACACATCCTGACGTATAGTTTAATATTCATTTGAGTGAATATAAATGACTAAACTATGCAGTGGTGGCGAAACTATGGAGGATTAGAGGAAGGGGAAGGGCAAGGGCCATTGCTCACATTGGAATAAATTGCCCTTTCTCTGAAATTGATTTTATCCTTTTCTTGATTTTATTTTATTTAATTTGAAAAGGAAAATTATATTCAGAGACGGCTATAACTGTAATTATCAACTTTAATAGCTTAAATATTTCGGAATGGAATATTAAAGAAATATATGTGGAAAAACTCGTGTGGATAAAATCAGTAATGAATGGTTGACGAAGGGGTGCAGTTTGAAAGGGAATCCAATAAGTCAATGTGAAAGAAGCGTTTTACGTTGGTTTGGGCATGTTGAGAGGAAGAGTTTGGATCAAGTGACCAAGCAAATATATGAAGGTAGAGTGTGTGGCTCAAAAAGAAGGGATAGACCATGTAAGATGGGACTAAATCTTGTAGATGAATGTGTGAAAAAAAGAAAAGGTTAAGAGTTTAAAAAAGAAAAGAGCATGTTTGACTTGGTGTATGGATGTTGTTGAAGAGAGTATGCAAGGATAGGGAAGTGTGGAGAAAGTTAGTGAGGATGGATTAAGTACGGATTTGTTTTTTAAGCTATTTGTACAGTTTTTTGCCCACCTCGCAAGGGAACGCCGTCGTATCTATGTATATTATTTATTCGTTTTACTTCTTCTGACATACTTGAAAATTTAACCAAAAATAAGTACCTTTAACAATTTATTTGTTAAATTACATATATTTATTTTAAAGATATCGGATATTTTATTTTTACTCTACACATAATCTCTTTCAACGATATGATTTTCGAAAGGAAATATATGTTGATGTATGTCTATTAAAAATGAATCTTTGATTAGTCATAAACATTTCCAAGTTTCTTCCTCATAGTGAATTTAAATCTTCCACTTATTGTGCTCTTAGTTAGTATATTCTGTGAATATCCCAAAAACCAGTAGGATACCTACAAAGAAAAATATAATGTTTTTATTGTTTGTGTGTGTGTGTGTGTGTGTGTGTGTGTGTGTGTGAGAGAGAGAGAGAGAGAAAGAGAGAGGATATAACGTATCGAACTCCAATTAGAAATTTTGAAACCACCAAAAAGCTTCAAGCGACTTCCAATAAAAACAAATTGTTTGATTATGTATGAGAGAAGGACCAATCGAACCTAATTACTAAAGACACTTCTAATGGCTCCTGGAGAGATTAAATTTTCTCTCGAACCCTCCCTTGATTGCTGGGTTTATTCTTAAACATACCTGCTTCGGTGATCGAACTGTTTAAGGCGTCACTAACACTAGAATATACTGTTGATGACAGGGAGATCCGGGTATGAATCCCGGTCAGGTGTATTGAGGTTTTTTCCCCTAAATTGTATTCCCTCTCCCTCCACGTAAAAGAGGGTACACTTACTCTAAACTCATTCATCCTTATTCCTAACACATTAGTATAATTAGTACATACACGCAAAACCCAACTAGTGGCAAAAAGTGGATGCATGTATGGAAATATAAACATAAACCCAAGGAATTGAAATTTATCAGATTAAATATCAAACGAGTTGGCACGTCCCAGCGACTGGAAACTAATCTCTGACTGAAAAAAACGAATCGTACGCTCGAAACGAGAAAATAAAACAAACAATAGGCAATAGCTATTATAATACAGGGTGGAGCAAGAGCAGTAATAAATCGTGAGACAGAGAGGGAAAGAGAGTCAAAGGCGGAAGCAGAGGATAAAGAACGTAGACATGTAACGTTTACAAAAATACAAACTTTTTTTATGGGTTAGTATCGATAACCTTTTATTTTATTAGTAATATTATTTTATAGGTGTTGATTATTATTTATCAAAGTAACAGCTTCATGTTACAGTATTGACGTATGAATACATATAAAATGTTTGTTTACCCACTTCGGTGGCCGCGTGGTCTAACGCGCTACTCTTGAAATAGGCTATAACGGTGAGATCGAGGTTCGAATCTCGGTCGGGTGTACAAAGGGTGGTTTCTCTAAATTGTCTTTCCACTCTCCCTCCACTAAAATGTGGGTACATCTCCTACTAACCCCACCTTCCTATTCCTTAAACCATTAGGGTAGCTAGTACATAAGCGTCTAACCCAAACGGGTTGTAACTTCTTTAACTGTAAAAAAAAAATTACTTTCTGCCTAAATAGGGCTGCACGTATATTTCATTGTAATGAAATGTAAAACCCTATTTTACCACTAAGAAATACTCATTATCCGGGATCTCATCCTAGTTACACTAATGGGAGAGGGATGAAATTTGAGGGAAAGTGTTGCCACATTTTCTTTGGAAACTATTTAGGAAAATGAGTCTCGATACACCGGACAGGTATTATATAACCCCTATTTCCTCATCACCGGAAAAACAAACAAGAATAGACACATGCCTTTGTCCGCGTGTCCACCAGTATGTGTCTGGACATAATTTGAACGGAGGGTGTGTGGCTAAAACAAAACCTGGAGTCCTTGCAGGGGTAGTTCAAACTGTCCCGCAATGCATTCAATTTAATATTTATATTATTGCTTCTTACTACCCTTTCGGTTTATAAGCATTTACACTAATTACGTTAATGTTTTATAATTAAGAAGGTTGAATTCAGAAAGAGTGTACCATGATTTGCGTGAATGAAGTGAGTAAAACCATTAAGGGAAAATCACCCTCCCAATAGAACTGACCGGGATTCGAACCTCAATAACTCCGTCATCAACAGTCCAGTATATTCCTAGAGTGACGCCTTAGACCATGCAGCCACAGAAATGGGTGTTAAATGTAATTATTTCTTACAAGTCATCACAAGCTAAGAACGATAATTTCCACATCGATATCGATTAAACGGTAATTAATGGCTGGACTTTAGCTTATTTTTGACACCAAAGGGCAAATGGTAAATAAATATTTGTCAAGACTATGGCATAATTTCCGTAAGGCAATTTAAATACAGGTACAAACGTTACAATGATTTCAAAAGTGCCAACAAATATGACTGTCAAATGTTGAATTAAATCAAATTCTTAGATAACTTATTTAAATTGTATGTAAGAATGTCTGAAATTTTTTTTCGATAGTTACTGCTTTAAATACATTTGGCTCACGGTCCCCTCATTTCGGTGGTCAAACGGTCTAAGGCGTCACTCTTGCATAAGATTGGACCGTCGATAACGGGGAGATCAGGGTTCAAATTCCGGTAGGGTGTATTGAGGTTTTTTTCTCAATGTTTTTCCACTCATCATACACGCAAATGTGGGTACATTATCTCAAATTTCAACCTCAATCATCCCTTATAGATTATTGTAATAAAGTGTATATGTATAACTCTAAAGGGTAGTAGGACGCGGTGACAAAAACAACTCGTGGTGACTTTCGGCTCTTATTATTATTATTATTAGCACCGCGTCTTACTACCCGTTCGGGTTATACGCACTTACGCTAATGTGTAATGGTAGGGTGAGTGTGATATGAAATGGAGGACCTACAGTTTAACGTGGAATCCGAACCACGGTGGAGGCCTAGCATTCCCCACATTCACAAGATGTCTTGTCAGAGGTGAAGGTAGGATTTGGGGTAATCAGATAAATCTGTGCCGGGACCTTTGGCTCTTAATGACCGACCATATTACAGCTGTAATATATAGTGGATTATTCAAAGTGTACACTTAGTCTAATGAAAGCTGGCAGTCTTAGCACAACACATTCCACTATGGGCTTAAGGTGAGGATGTATTGAACGCGAGAAAGTAGCAGCATTTTTGCAGTTCTTATAGCAAAACTTTTTTGGATAAAATAAGTTAAATATTTTTCCAGTATAAATATAAAGTTTAGTTTTCTTCACATGGTGATGTCAACAGTCCTTAACTGACAAGAAGTGGATTAATCACAACTCTTAAATGTGTAGAATGCCAAGCCTCCACCGTGGTTCGGATCACACGTTAAACTGTAGGTCCTCCATTTCATCTCCCAATCATCGTACCATTACACATTAGCGTAAGTGCGTACAACCCGAACGGGTGGTAAGACGCGGTGCTAATAATAATAATAATAATAATAATAATAATAATAATAATAGTCCTTAAATATCTGTCAAGGGTGTCCTGGAATTTAATGATAACTGTTTCTCTTTATTTAAAAAGTTTCTCATCTAATACCGCTATGCTTATAGAATATATTCAACGCCTGTTGATATCAACATGTGAAGAAAATTAAACTTTATATTTGTACTGGAGCAATATTTATTTATTTATTCTGCTAAAAAAAAAGGAAAGTTTTGCTATAAAAACTGTAGGAATACTGCCCTTGACTCGTGTCCCCTACACTCCCAGCTTAGGCTTCACCCCCAGCAGCAGGAAATGTATTCTTTCCATGCATAGTAAACGGAGTGTACAGTACATTCTCACAAATAGAACAGTGAGGGTTGACAATGAGGGTTCTAGTTTCAATTCCCGTCAAGTCCAAAAGTTCGTCACTGTGAAATTGGTTTTGCTCATGTCAATGTTCTCGATAAGACCCGATTGTAAACTCGTCTCCATCGAAAGGGAAGGGGAGGGGTACTTTTTCTCCAGCCAATTTCTTTTGTTTACAGATTGCGTCGTTAGAGAGAAGCACTTTGTCGTAGCTTCTAGAATCAAGACCATTGTTTGAAATGTTGGAAGCGTCGTTTCGCTAACAAAAACTTTATTTTATTTTTTCAAACAAAATCCTAAAGTAAGTTGTTTTCCACCATTACGATGGTTTTATTTCTCATCAAGAGTGTGATTGGTGGTGCGACAACAATGTGTGACCTTTTTTACAAGAATAAAATAAGAAGAAAATATTTATTTTAAGGATAACAATTCATTGTTTATTTTTCTGCCCCACGTTTTACTACCCGTCCAAATTATCCTCATATTTGCACTGGTAGGGTAGAGATGGTTAAGGTGAAATGTATAGGAAATGTACCCACATTTTCATGAAGGGAGAGTGAGAAACCATCTATAAAATACCTCAGCACACCCGACCCTGATCTCCCCGTCATTAGTTTCCATTATATTGCGAAATTGCCAACTTAGATCATGCGACCACCGATGTGTGTTTCGCTAAAACTATCAATTCATCCCAATTTATCTCCGTAATTGTGAAGGTGCATTTTCTCTTATCCTCCTTTATTATCCCTACCCACTTAGATTAATTATATTAGTGCGTTAATAAACTTTGTGGTAACGTTAAGGTCTGGGATGTAAGAATACTAACATAATGTATTTTACAAAATGGTTCCTCACTCTCCCTCCATGCAAATGCGGGTATATTTACTCTAAAATCTGCCTTCCTTATTCATACCCCATGAGCGTGATTAAATTCGTATAGACTGGACTGGTTGTTAAAGGCTAAAGGAAAAAACCTTTTTATTTATCATAGTAAGCAAACAAATTAAATGTATAACTGAATTTATGTGTATATAAGTACGTATATAATGTATGCAAAGTATGCAATATATGTATGTATTATGTGTATGTATGTGTGTATTATGTAGGCTCTCACTGGATTGTTAAAAAAAAGTTATACTTGAAGAATTTGTCTGAGTGGTGAGGGATTTCTAATACGTGCCAAAGTGACTAGGGCTAGATCTTTGATATTGCCTAAAACCACTTATTGTGAATTTGCATTAAGACATAGGTGATATAATCACTACACCCCAATTTGTTTTGACGGACAACATATCTGAGAGCTAGGAAAGGCTACTTTCACGTATTCATATGTCAAGTCATATTATGATCTACATCCAACATTTTTGATACTTATTAGCAATACCTATAAAATAACCCTAGTATTGTAATATTATTATTATTAGCACCGCGTCTTACTACCCGTTCGGGCTATACGCACTTACGCTAATGTGTAATGGTAGGGTGATTGTGAAAAGGGTTTGGTAATCAGATAAATCTGTGCCGGGACCGAGGAT
Organism: Timema shepardi; assembly: GCA_902151425.1. NCBI lineage: Eukaryota > Metazoa > Arthropoda > Insecta > Phasmatodea > Timematidae > Timema > Timema shepardi. Next base: position 493,625 of record CABFVX010000020.1, read on the forward strand.
TGAACCCCGGCCGCCAGCACGGAAGTCTGACACCTTACCCCTATACCGCCAGGTCACCCAGTATTGTAATTAAATGTTATCAATTATGAACATAAAAAATTTGTATTTTCTAAAAGTTGCTCCAAACTTCCATTACTAAGACATCCAAGGTATTGTAGCATTTAATAATAATAATAATAATAATAATAATAATAATGTAGTGCTGCTGTCCTGCGTTAAGATAGCCTCCAAGTTGTACTCTGCTCTTCTTCTTAAGTCAACAACCCGGTGGTTTGATGTTATTTCTATCCAACCAGAGCTGAGCATGCCCTCAGCCCTTCGGCTGGTCAGTGCTTCCTGCACCATCTGGCAGAAATCCAATGCACTAGGGGAATTCAGAAAGTGTGGTGGTGGTCCCCCATTGATTTCCACATTGAATTCATATGAGCGAGTATAAAAGAGCCTACCAATATTTCCGAAAAGGTATTTTCACATACCTTCCAGGTTTATTTCACATCCCACAACCGATATGGGACCAACGCCTTTACTTGCCCTCCGAAGAAGCTGTGCTATGAATATTTATCGCTCGATAAAAATCCGTCAATCTCAGCTGAGTTTGAACCCACGAACAGCGGCTCCCCGAGACCATCGAGGTCGAATGTGTTATGTTACAATCTTGTAAATAGGAAGTAACCGTTAGGCATCTGAATATGATAGGACGTTGGGAAACATGATAAATTAGATAATTTAATATTTTACAAACTAGTTTTCACCGAACTCCTTGTTTTCTGAGAAAGTGAACGAATACAATTACTTCTTTTTTTTTATCAAAGGTTAAAGAAAAATATTATATTTGGGGTTGACTCGTTCGCAGACCTCTTCACTTTCATTTCCTCTAAAAGGTTTTGTTAAGTGAATACCAAGAAAAGCTTTTCTGTTTGGAAATTTAATATAGACTTAGTATATACAGTACCATTAGCCTTATTTGTTGTTGTTACTACACTGTGCTTGTGTGTTGTTTTGGACTTTCATGACGACTGTGTTTCTATGTGTGTCATTTCTTAGATTCAGGACTAAATTCGGTAACCAGAACAATTTTGGGGTCCCCTCCTTAATTTTCTTTCGGCAGAACACTATTTTGGAGCCAGAAAGCTCCAAAAGTTTATGTTTTATTTAGTTAAGTTGAAAACGTAGAATAAAATATTTGGTTCTATTCATCAAAATTAAAGATACCTTATTTTTCCTACCATATACTCTCTTTAAACAGGTTTAGCATAGTTTAAAATGAGTTTATAAAAAAAAAGTACCAAAGTTCACTAAATGTATTTTAAAAAAAGTTATTTTGTGTTAATCAAACGCATAGTAGGTTTTGTATTGTCTCTGTGGTTTATTAAAAGGCCAATAATGTTTACAATTTTTATAAAGAAAATATTGTATCCTACTTTAACCAAGTTCAAAAATGGCGATGAATTTACCTATTGCCTATATTAAAATTAAATAGTGTATCGCCCCACTCTCGCCATTTATTTACGGCCACAATAGACTAAAATAGAGGAGGGCGACATCTAAGGAAATACTAATATCAAAAAGTAAAACAGTTGCAGGTTAAAGAAATATTTGGATTATTTATTCAAATTAACAAACAGTGTTAAAACAAGTTGCATGGCCTTACAGGTTTTACTGGTGTGTCGGAAAACAAGTAAATCAAGGAAATTTATTACTTGCGCTGTACGTTTCAAACTCTCAATGTATATAATTATATTAGCTGAACTTGTCTGGAATGAAATCAACAAAATATTTGCTATTATTTAGAGAAACTTTTCGAAATGATATACAAGCTTCTAATTCATCACAGTGAATTAAGATATAAACAAAATTAGGATCAAAAGTTTAAATTACTAAATATTACAAAGATTGCAAAGAGCTTAATGAGCCTCTTTTAAATGGTTTACAATGCGTCAGATTCACACCTATAAATGCAGACAAAACAGTTTTAATATAGGGAATAAATTTAAATATCGCAACAGATATTTGCTTAAAGCACAAAGGTTTGACTTCCCGACTAAGCTTAAACCTTCTCGGTACCATTAACCTCTTCACTTAAATAATTAAACAAGATTCCCACATTTAAATATTTAATAGAAAAATAGAAAAACAAAGCTACGATAGAAAACTTGTAATTTTTGCCTAAATGAATTTGCTAATATTAAAGTCAAAACCATATTAATCAACAAAAATAAGTTACTTTAACATTAACTTCAAAGAAAAGAAGTCTATAAAATAACTAATAAAATAAACATTGTCAATTTAAATAATTTAAATTATTACTGATAACCACAAACAAACAAAAAATGTTTAACCTAAATATTAAAAAATATAAAAAGAACCAAAAAATGTTGCTACCTATTTAAACCAAGAAAATACAAAGATACTAGCGCCCTTGCGGCAACAGGAAACATTAAGTGCTCCATAACAGAATTTACGTTTAAAAATATTTTTTTAAGCAAAACATCACCGATGCCAACACTGACAGATTTCCATAACAGACTAAACCAAAGTATTTAAGAAAATCAAACCAATCGCAGCAATATATAATTTATAGATTCAAACAACGCAATTATTATCAGCCATCCTGGCTATATAATGTCCTAGTCCTGAAGAGGACTTCTCGTGGAAGTGTCGAATGTAATAGTCAACCAGATTGTCTGTGTTCCCTCGTTATATAGGTCTAGTTGCACGGTGGGAATTTTCCTTTTTTATTACGTCCCTCAATAACATCAGGTTGAAAGGCTACGTTGTTTTTATCACGTAAGCCAAGTTCTTGTTGTCTTGATCATCAGTCGCTGCATTCGACTAGTTCCCAAAACATGAACTCCAAAACTCAAGATGAGCTGTTGTAGAGCTGCGCTTATTTGATCACGTACGCCATACCGGTGTCCATGAATATGAGTGGTCTTCTAATAGTACAGCATGGGCCAATCAGAGCATTGATGGGTCACTTCATTGAAACGTCTGGGTGCTGTATAATTTGTAGATTGTTTTGGACTTCTCTTCATTCAAGTATTCGGTGAACAGGCTGGACTTGTAAGTTGCTCTACTCCAGCAGATGTACGCGTGAGCATAACACCTATATTTGACATAGTAAGATTGTGATGTTTAATAATGCTGGATGTCTATGAGTACAAGATTATTTGGGGTAGTATTTCAAAAGCTAGCTGGTCTTATTATTATTTCTATTACAGGATGTCTATGAATATTAGCTTGTTTAGGGGCGGGTAGTAACATTGTCATATTAGCAGTACACGCTAATGTTACAATAGGATGTCAGAAAAAAAATCAATTTCAACTGATCTTGACCAAACTTTATCAATTTCAGTGCATGCTTCGTAATCTTTTAGGACATAATTTATTTATGAGAATGTTGTTAACGTGACCAATATTAATTGTGAGAACCGTTACATAATTTTTGAATATTTAAAAATAGCGAAATTCAAACAATATTATTGTTTTCTTAATACTTCACTTTTGCTGGGTTAAGATTCACTCTAAGTCATTAAAATAACAAATGGTGTATAACCTACAGTTCATAATCCATAATAAAAATTCATATTGATATCAATTTTGGCAGCAAAACAACAAAATTGTTGGTATTTTTTAAAAGGCTCTTCTTATGGAAATCGGACGTTAGTAAGATAGGAAAATATAAAATTAACTTCAAGAATTAATAGTCAAAATGTAATTCAAGGACCACAACTCACGACTGATATGTTGGCTACTAATATGTGAACCACTTCAGTGGCTGAAAGGTCTAAGGAGTCAGTCTAGTGTTACTGTCCTGCTGATGATGAGGAGATCGGGGTTCAAATCCTGGCAGGGTATACTGGGGGTAGTTTTTACAAAAAAAATTCCCACCCTCCTTCCACGCAAATGCGGGTAAACCAAGGGTGCAGAATATATTCAGAGCTCCAATATTTCCCCAGAACATACCATTTTCATTTTTAAAAAAACAAAATCATAGCACTCAAAATAAAACATTGAATATTTGATAGAGGTTGAAGGGAATAAGGATTATTACTTACTACATAGTTTGGAAAATTCAAATTTAAATATTTTTTAATCATAGTTATTTTTATAGTACCCACCTTTTACTAAATTTAGTTGTCTCCCAGAAATGGCAACCTTACCATTTCCTTGTGTGCATTACATATTGTTATTAATTGTTCATTGATACCAGTAGTCTTACTGGTACCAACATTTAATTTTACATCTTGAGAATAAGAGGCAATGGAGTGTAGTTCTTAGAGGCTTTGGTTTAAAAGTCGATATAATAGACAATTGTTTCACTAAACCATCTAGTTTTTTATAAACAATTATCTATTGTACGATGTACAAATCTTAATAGGTCCACTAAAAACAACAATTTCATGGTTACACAATTATTACAATACACGTGTCACGAGTTTAAATAAACTGTGCGCACATCATTGTGTAATTAGGCTGCGATATAAGGGTGACTGGATTCAAACTAAAACAAAATATCGCTCACCCTTCCCTACCCTCCCCCCCCCCTCCAACAAAGCTACCAAACACAAGCGGTAGGTTAGGTGTCTGATGACTCATCCCTCAATTACGCCATTAGCCAGGTTAAATTATTAGATTTTTCCCCTGCCCCTTATCTCAACCTCTTATTGCTTATCTAGAACTGTGACACATTATCTTAGCCCCTAGACACCGCAAATTTTTGTGCTTACACCGGCACTGCCTCACTATGGCACATACTGATAGTGTCGAGTGTCATAGGACTTTGTTTTTCATACAAATGAAACTACCCTATCAGAACCAAGAATATACTAAAAACATCAACAAAATTGTTGGACTTTTCCCTGCCCCAAATTTCCCCAGGAGTGTTTTAATTTCCCCCCGAATCTCGTTCACGTGTTCGGACATATTCTGCACCCCTGGGGTAGACTACCTCTAATATTCTTCCTTCCTCATCCCCACCCCATTAGAGTAATTATCATGCGTATAATCTGAACAGGTGGTTAAACGCGTTGATAAAAAAAAACCCAACTAATATGTGATATTTCCAAGATTCCTAGTAGCATCTCTATCAACAACTGAGCCAATATTAATCCCACGCTTCTCAAGAGGACGCCATTTTTTTTTAATGACGACACCTGAGTGTGATAGATGGTATTTTCGGGGGATCGTACGCCCTGCCCCCAGAATGTGCTACCGATATGGAAAACTGTAAGAAAAAAAATGAGCGATCGAGTCATGTACCATATGTTCGATAGAGAGATTAATAGTGAGTTTGACTCTTGGTTCATTAAGGTGGGAGTGTAGGGGACGCAAGAAAAAGTAAGTTTTTTTGCAATTTTCATAAGAAACTATTTCAGCAAAATAAATCAAATATTTCTCCAGTAGAAATATAGGGCGGTATTCAAGAACGATGCAAAGAACTTCCGAAGTACCAGTCAAGCGAAAGTAAAGTTGAATCAAAGTCCAAGCCAAGTCTATCACGAGACTTGCTAGAACGTCTGGCTGGCGTCACGTGATGAAATCTTACCAGAGGTACCACAACCTGGCGGAAAATAAAATTCTCTACATCAATTGCCTTCTATAATGACAATTTTTCTTGTAGAATTAATAAAACTTATTATAAACGAAAAATATGTGTTAAAATGACATAAAAGGCGAAAAACATGGTTATTAGTGTAGAATAATTAATATATTTATTGTAGCATTTCAAGAATCATACGATTATAAATAGAATAAAACCTAATTTGTACTATGCTAGCGAGGAAAATAGCATGGGCAGAAATAACCAAGAATTTTTAACTTCAAAATGGGAGAGTGGTTTGATCAGTAAATAATTTCATATGCCATTTATTTGGATATGTTAATATATATATATATATATATATATATATTATCACCGTTTCTTACTACCCATTTGGGCTACTATACCTCCTTTACCCGCCTCGGTGGTGTAGTTAACTAACGTGCTTGTTTCGTGTTGAGCTATACTGCCGAGGATGAGGATATCTAGGTTCGAATCTCGGTCGGGTGAACTGGGGGTGGTTTTCCTAAATGGTTTTCCAATCTCCCTCCACGCATATGCATCTTCACTTCCTCTAAATTCAACCTTCCCAATTCCTAACCCATAAGAGTGATTAGTACTTAAGTGTATAACCCTAACGGGTAGTAAGACGCGGTGCTAAATATATATAATACCATACCGATGTATGTTAATTGAATACTATTTGGCTTATGGAACGCCCGCCATATTCTATCGCTAAAAAAAAAACATTAAACAGAATGTCGATGCGCGCCGCACTATCTTGAGGAAGATCATAGGAGTATTGTCAAAGTACAGCTGAAGCTCACTCGGGGCCATTATTTTTCTCCGCGACTAACTTCATTGCGTCATTTCTTGGAACAAAGCCTTACGAGCGTCTTAGCAAGCAATTTCACGCGTCTTCAACTAGTACGTGGCCACGCTTAGCATCGTTCTTGAATACGGCCCATAGAGTTTAATTTTTTCACATGGTTGTCTCAACGGTTGTCGAATATATCTTGAGCATATTATCATTTATTGAGAAACTTTTTAAACAAAGAGGAAATGCTATCACCAAATTCTTGGACACCCTTGACATATATTCAATCACTTTTTTTTAGCGCCACATCTTACTACCTTTTCAGGTTATATGTCTATGTATAGTAATTACACTAGTTGTTTAGGTATGATAAATGCTTTATTTAGATTAAATGCACCAGCATTAGTGTGGTAGGAGAGTGAAAAACCATTTATGAAACCCAACCTCAGTGCATCCGACCGGGCTCTAACACCAATCTCCCCCTTTTCGGCAGTCTAGTCCAACACGAGATTAGTGTGTTAGACCACGTGGTCACCAAAGCGGGTTTTTCAAGAACTGTTGATAATACAAAGCTTATACTGAAAGAAATATTTGATTTATTTTGCCGAAATATATAGGGGTTTTTCCCTATAAAAAGAAAAAAAACGCTGTCCTTTTCTCGCAATCTCTACCATCTCACCTTAAGACGTTCAGAACAGTAATTCACCACACGTAGATATTGATAACATTTCTACTCTCTCCGAGTATTATCACCCGTCCGTACGCATTTATCTACGCTAAGGGAGTAGGGATGAAAAAAAGGTAGAGCTGTAGAAGAAATTTACACGGATTTGCACCTAGAGGGGTTTAAAAATAAGTTAATATAAAAGTTCACCACCTTAAATCAGTCAGTAGCGTGTCCGCCTACTGAGCTAAGTGTCCTTGGGTTCGATCTATCGCTGATGAATTAACGGCCGGAGGGCTGGGTGTTGTGTCTGTTATAGATTTGAGTTAGTTTATAGGTAATGTGTTGATAGTCAGTCGGTTCAAAAAGTGCACGTTAAATACCTTGAATACATTAGAAAATATTTGTAACAATACAATGCTTTGTATTGCACAATTACTCCCCACCTAACCTAATATCACTAATAAAATTGCCAAGATACGTACTACCCACCCCCTGAAATAACCCCCAAAAAAACCTATAATAGTATTCTTCTCTATTATAGCCCTATCTAGCCCCAACCATTACTCAAAGCCAGCATTCAGAAAAATCCATTATAAACGGTATAGTTAAATAACTGTTCAAACGTACCTTCGTCCAGATCCCCTGGCTACGCCGCTGGCGAGTCAAACGCACTAATAAACAAGAGTTGGGCAACAACATCTCGAAGAACGGCTCAATGGTCTACTCCGCCCGAACATTGGAAATAAACTAGCCAATGTTTACTTGACCCCCCTCTGCCAAATCAACTGACCCTGGTTTGCCGTCTGGCGGAGGGATATGAAAATGCCACGCCGAACTTTCAAGCTTGCACATTGGTAGAGAAATAGAATACTGCCGAGCAACAACGACGCGTCCAATCAGCGGCTGGGAAAACCTACCAAGTTGTGTCAGAATGACGTAATGGACTATTTGGGCGTAACTGAGTTGGAAGTGTAAACCCCTCCCCTTTGTATCCGTGTTTCTAGGCTCATTATAAAGAGGTTGGTAAATTGTATACGAATGGTCACTCACTTTTAGCCATCACTGCTCGTCGGTTAGGGGTAGGGAGCAGGATGCGTGCTTATTTGTAAAAATGTAACAAAAATACGAAGGTTCACTTTAGTCATCACTGCTCATCGGTCAGGGGTAGGGAGCAGGATGCATATTTTCTTGTAAAAATGTAATGGTAATGTAAAGTTCACGTTGGCTATCACTGCTCGTCAGTCAGATGTAGGAAGCAGGATAGATTGTTTTTTTGTAAATATGTAAAGTAAATGTTAACTTCACTTTAACTATCACTACTCGTAAGATTGTTAATTGTAAATATGTAGGATCATTTTTGAAAGTTGTTTTGCCGCAATATAAATGTAACTGTTAGAAAATAACGTTAAATGTAGAATCTAAGAAATGAACTTTAACCTTGTTTATGTTATGTTCGTTTTACAAGAGTTATTTAGGTCATGAAAGAGGGGCCTACATATATTAGCTAACATAATAGTTAACGTAAACGCTAATTGCGTTAGACTTAGTAATTTTTATGTTTACTTAGATAACCTTATGTTGGGATCAAGTTGATTTAACTTTGATTTATATTTGTAAAAATATAGAATTAACATGAAGGTTAGTTGAGTTAGGTATGTCATGAGAACATAGGTAAAACTTGTTGTTAATTTACTCTTTGAAAGACCTTAAGTCTTGTTTTTTGGTTTATGAGCAACCGGTCACAACGTTATGTTTGAAGGACCTTAAGTCCGACGCAAATATCAATGTTTTCTTTCAGAATAGTAGCTATAGGATGTTTTAAAATAAGGCCGTCCTTTCCGTGTTTTTGTTAATATTTTTGGCAATAAAAGAAGATTTTGTTATAAACCTTTTTCTATTTACAGTTGATATTCTCCTTGTATTGTTACATCCCCTCTATCCTATAGTTTTAGAGGCCTTGTCTATAGGATCTGCGGAGGGTGTAATATATTAACCACCCATCGATGGAAGCACTGATTAAACAGAAAGTTCATCTGGTTTTGATTTCCTGTGACGGACGAATCGCGGTCTCAAATCCCAGTTGAGGTGTACCAAGTGATTTTTTTCTATTTACCCAGTTACCACCTCTCTTCCCTCCCTTATTCCTCTCCCCCCCCCCCTACACACACTCAACCCACGAAAATGTTGTTACATTTCCTATAAACTGTACATCACCCCTCCCTTTCCTACGAGCGTAATTAAATGCGTAGATCAAGGACTAGTGGAAATACACGGTGGAGTGTGATAAACGTAAGAGTAATAATTTACTTTAAAAATGTGTTATTTTTATTTGTCCTTCGTAGCAGCCATAGTAAAAAACTAAGTATAACTAGTGGAGCGATGGTTGCAGATTATCGCACTAAAATATATTTCAAAACTACTTTTGCTGGGACAAAGTCTATAGAAAAAGACCTCACTCGACTTTCTAGTTAAGGTTTTATTCGACAAAGCTATCAACTTTAAAAATATTTGGAGGTTTATTTATTTAATTTTAAGCAAAACTTATGTTTTCCCCCCTTTTCATCAATATGAGAACAATAAAACGACCAACCTCCGAACGCTCTAAATATGTGTTGCACAATAACACTTAAATCAAAATTAAGCTACTACTATTTTTAACCAAAAAGAAATACTTTATTTACCGATACACAAAGGATGGTTTCCATGGTGATGTAAAGTAAACAAAGAATGGTGGTACAGATAAGCCGCTGCGTGTACACTAAGGTGTAAATTCGCTAGGAAAATCCGGGTTTTCATTGGAAGCTACTATTTTTTACGACATCCTGGACCCCCTAACCTTTAAATTGAGCGTTTGTCAAAATCGTTTCATCAGTTTTCTAGTAGTTTCAATTACCGGCAATGGGTTCATCAAATTATATACACAGATATACGGGATGGGCATTATGTAGTGCCATCAAGTCTAATTATCGACTGAAGGTGAGTCTAGAGGTAATTTCAATATATTCCAACTCTCTCCCCTTACCTCATTCACCTCCTTCCCCATCCAGTTGATGAAACTAAGCCTGCCAGCGACAAGGCCAGAAGTATTCCAATAGCGACTGCGGAGTTTTCCAATATCGAATAACATTCCCCTAAACATATTTTTCATCTCCATAATAATCCCTCTGATGACCCCATTCTCTGTCGAGTACATTATTCAAATGATGTTAATATTATTTTTTTCTCTCATCAAATTGCAATGTTCCTTTTTATTATTTTTACTTTCTCATGTATATAAAGTTTTGTAATTGAGTGCCTAAGTCAGAGGAAGGGGCTATGCCGCAAAAACAAAGTTTTCAGAAAAAAAACTGTTTTATTAGACTAAGTACAAATCCCATTAAAATATTCTTTTAAAATTAAAAAAAACACGCCTTATTTGCACTTGAACAATGTCAGGGTGGTTAGGAAAATAGTTTAGTACAAAAACAAAAAAGTTTTAAAAAGTTTGAGATAATTTTATTTTTAAAAAACACAAGAATTTTAAGCTGTTTATTGAATAATACAAATAAGTAGAATCGTGCATTAAAAATCATTAGGCTTTACAAACAAGTTTTGAAATATGAGGTTTTACTAATAACTGTCACTTTACTCATTTTCTTCCTCTTCGCATCCCTTTGCGGGTTTCAAGCTGTTGTGCAGGCCATGATGCACAGCAGGTATGAAAGGCAAGAGTTAAAGTAAATCACATTGTTTGAGGGAATTGATTTCTCTTCTTGCAGTATAAAGTTTAGGCACTTTCCTTAAAGCCTCTTTTAACATTTTTGTCATGAGTGATTCCTTCATTAAATTCTTTCTGCGATGGCCTGGCTGTTTTTTAAACATACGGACATAAGTCCATGTTTTAAGGTCTCCATAAGAATAGTTTAAAAAGATGTACCCAGGACTGCCTTTGGACACTTTTACAAATCTCTTAGCGTCCCTGATGCCAACTTTTCTTCTATCTTCACTTGTACTGTCTTTAACCAATGTATCTAATAGTTTTTTTAGGTTTAAAAATTCCGAACTATCCATGTCGACCACTGTAAATGTTTTTTCACCCTAGCTTCTATAAAAACTTTTGTCCAATGACCAACAATAAACAAGTATTCTACTTTTCAAACTTTCTTTTCTATTACACCAAAATCACTGTCACTGAGCAAGAATGTGTGCCCGGGTACAAGAAATGTATGTTTGATTTCATCAAACTTCCCAATGTGGACCAAAATATAATAAAACGTTAAAATATTCATGTTCTTATTTTGTCCACTTCCTGAATCTAAAAAAACAACCTTTTTATCATGCACCAAACGAGAGTCTGATACCATTTTATACACACAAGACCCGATTTCTCATGAGTTACAAGAAGCTACGTTTTCTGACCACATACACATGATCCCTGTGCCATTGTTACACACATGGAACCCAAGTTTATACACCCAAAACTGCCTCAAATAAAATACAGTTTCAGTAGGTATCTTGGGGGGTGGCATTGCTTGTTGCAAAATAATTACGAGTTAGGACGCAATATTCAAAAGAAGGTTTTAGTGAGTCTCTCTTAGCGCCTGACAATAATCTGTAACCTTGTTCTGCCTTCATTTGATGTAAGCGAATAGCAGAGGGACTGTCATCTTCATCCTTAAATTTCCATTCGTCGCACACGGGACAGGTGTTCAAGAGGGGTAATTTGAACCCAATCTTAAAGCAGTGGTTAAAAATATCTAAGTATTTTTTATATTTTACAGGCGGGCTTATATCTGACTGTTTTGCATGTTCATTTAAGTAAAGTTTGTACATTTCAGCCACAGATGAAACACTTCTAATGAAATTCTTGTTTGAATATTTCCTCCCTGCTGTAATGGCTTATATAGCGAGAAAACATTTAGATTTGCTTCCTTACCAAATCAGTTTGAGAATCGGCAAGTTTTTCGACATGCTTACCACGTCTGTCCCGTTTATCTAAATGCGGTAGTAACACACTTGATTCAAGCAATTGGTTTTGTTCCTCGTCATTTTAATTTGACTCTTCATCATTTATAGGCCTAACTGTTTCGGTCTCAGTTTCAGTAGGCCTATCACCAGACTTGGCTACTGAAACACGTTTCTTAGTGATATAAAACGTGTCGGGGAAAGATTTTAGATATACCTTTACATCTTTACCATCTCCATTTTAAAAAAAATCGTATAAGTTACCTTCCTTCGGCTCTAACTTGAATTATTTCTCTTGTTTTTGAATGCCCTTTTACAGTGGCTACTTTGTATTAGTCCCAACAAAAAAAGCGTTTTGTATGTTATAATCATTATTATTATTATTATTATTAGCACCGCGTCTTACTACCCGTTCGGGTTATACGCATATAATCATCTAATATAGAATCCTACAAAAAGATTGTCCTTGTCTATATCTGAAAGAGTATGGAATTCACACCAACCTTGTTTAGCACTTTGACATTGTATTACACAGTCCCAAACATTACGCCGCCTTTTTTGTTGGAAAGGGTACTTTAGTTTTATCACTAGCTTAACTTTCAACACTGTTTATAAGTCTTTTTACAACATTCCTCTTCCGATTATCTTTGTTTCTAAACATATTTTAAATGTAATTCCACTAACATCATTACTTTTATCAGCACTCGACATTTTGAAGTTTGAAGTTTGGGCACTGTTTACAAGCAGAACAACAGGTCGACTGCAAACAACAATGCTGCCCTCGCCACAGCACATGCGGCATAGACCTTTCCCAAACAGCTGGCGCTCATACAGCTATATCTTCGGTAGTGTTTTAAACAAACAAGTGAATTTGCCACATGTATAAATAGTTCATATCGTTGCTAATAGACAACAACACTATGCAGAACTGTGAAGAAATCAATATTTAAAGTTGTGTTGCATAGCCCCTTCTCTTACTTAAGCACTCAATTGTGAGAATGTTCTACTCTGAGATTATGTTAGGTTATGACATTTTAATTAGGATCCTCTGGCCCGCTCCCGACTCAAAGAAGTGAGTTTTAACATTATCTCTGTTTGTACTTGAGGTTACAGCTGAAACGGTAATAAAAATTTAATTCAAACTTTTTTTTAGCAACGCGTTTTACTACCCATTCTGGTTGTACGCTAATTCAAACTATAAATGTAAGATATTATTAAGACATACTTCGACGCCAACTCATCATTTTGATTATAACCCACTAAGGATTGTTTATTGATTGGTAACTGATTTTTGAAAATTTGAAATATTTATAAGATATGTCTAGTGATTTTGTTCAAAATTGATTTTCGTGAAGTATTTTATAATATATGTAAATAAGACCTATTTTTGAAAATTTGAAAATGTCTTTAAATGGGTTTTCACAATTTTGTTCATAATTTATATCTTAAATGTGTTTCTTATGTTATAAAAATATAAAATACCGACCTCTCTTCCGCCTTATAATTAAGAAGTATCGAATGCATGGGATAAATTTTAGGGTCAGGCTTCCTACTAGATATTCAAAAGTTACACACAGTAAAACAAGTTCCATTAAACTTCACAATTTGGAAGGGGGTGAGGGGGAATATAGAAATAATGACTTCGATATAATAACTTACTGTCCCCTTATCTACCACCCTTCCTTTTCCATTTCCAAACTACATATACAATAAAGTTAGCTTATGCTCATTATTTTAAAAAAATTCTCTGAGCATTTTTTAATTGTATGTCTAACATCAAGGCTATGTACGACTTAATCTATGGAAAAGGTTGGTTATAAGAAAGACACCATCATTGGCGTTTAAAGGAAAGTGATAAAGGGACCCCGTCAGTAACAATCAGGTGAAGAAAACTGCCTTCAGTTCACCCCATTATCTAGTGAGCCAATCTATTGGGAGCCTGATGTATTCGACCGTGTGACCACCGGCGAATGTGAGAGAGAAAGAGAGAGAGTGTGTGTATTTATGTATTTGTAGAAAGTGGGCCAGAAAACCATAAAGTGGTTCCCCGTTCTTTATGTGAACGAACTCTGTTTGATGTCCTCTTAATTGACCACCCCATTACTAATAAACATCATGTCAAACGCGCCACTAAATAAATAAACTAAGCTATTCTAATTCATGCCATTGAAAGTGATATCCTCACAAAATATAGCTTTCAAATCAATAGCTATTACAAAATAGTACATGTTTGTTTAAAACAAAATGACTGTTTTATCGTGGTAATTTTGAGCACCATTATACTGCACGTTTTAACTACCCGAATATTCACCCTTTTTAATTAGGTATGAGGAATATAGAGTTTAAAAGATATGCACCCTTATTTACATGTAGGAAGAGTGGGAAACCATTTAAGAATAAACCATCCTCGTTGCACCCGGTAAGGATTCGAGCGACGACCTTCAAGTTATCTGCAAAACCAGACCATACGAGCTTGGAATTAAGTCCGCCTCCCCTCCACTGATGTGGTTTACCATGGCAATTAGCGATCATGATGTGAAGCAATTAAGCGGAGAGGCTAGAACAACCGTAGACGTTTATCTTGTAAATGGTTATCCCAAATTGGAAGCATTAACAGACGTTTTCTCTGTATATCACCTAGAGAGCGTTAGCTGTAACCAAGTCCTACAAGGTGTGAACTGTGAACAGGTTAATTTGTAGCGGTCAGGAACAATAAAAACGGGGATCTGGTACAGTATGGTTCTGACGGAAAGGAGCAATTAGAAAATACAAACATATCTGGAACGGTAGGATTCTGATAGAAAGTCTCGTTTAGAAAATACGAAACTATACTTTACTTTACGCTCAACCTTGATATTATTTTAATATATTACTGGTTTTATTTTATAAGTTTTGATAACAAATAACCAGGGACATGATTTTTATGGCATGTCATCTTTCTTTGGTACATCACAGACATTGCTCAAAATATGTAGGCCTACAGTACCTAATTCTGTTCATGATCCCCTGGTTTTGGAAACTTTTTTATGAAAATACATTTTTGGCTGTTTGTCATTTTGCATTTTCTTGGTTTTCGCCATATTTTGGTTAAATTTTAGATGCTTTCGAATAAGTTTTAGGCGCTTATGTTGAAAAAAATATATTTATATATTATTTTAATAAAATCGATAATTATAAATGATTAAATATTCAAACTTTTTTTTTTACTCACGCAGTTGCTGGAAGGAGAATATAATGTTCACAATACACTTGAGTCCTCTTTGCTTGTTTGGTTGTAAAATACACATTCCTAGTGGGACTGTAACTAGGCTGGAGAGGGTTGCGTTAGGAGGGGTAAGTATTACTTCTGAAGATCATATTTTGTAAATCAATATTATATTTATTGGAATGCTAGATTTTAGTTGTTAAATGCTTTTCATACGTTTCCACTTGTATTATTATTATTAGCACCGCGTCTTACTACCCGTTCGGGTTATACGCACTTACGCTAATGTGCAATGGTAGGGTGATTGTGAGATGAAATGGAGGACCTACAGTTTAACGTGGAATCCGAACCACGGTGGAGACCTGGCATTCCTCACATTCACAAGATGTCTTGTCAGAGGTGAAGGAAGGGTTTGGTAATCAGATAAATCTGTGCCGGGACCGAGGATTGAACCCCGGTCGCCAGCATAGAAGTCTGACACCTTACCCCTAGACCACCAGGTCACCTGTTTCCACTTGTAAAGCATGTGTTTGATTTAGTAATGTGCACTATTTCAGAGTTTTGTCTACATTTTTGGGTATTTTTTGCGGTTGTAAATTTGAGATGATATAAAAAAATTGGTCATTTTATAGTTCATTTTTTGATAATTTTAGGTAATAAAAGTCCAGGCCTTGGTATTAACTATAAAAATTGATAGCTGATAATCATATGTCTTTACGTATTAAATGTTCCTTCCTGCATGAATCGGACTGTAGACTCGCGTTCCTCAACCTGGAACAAAATTACTTCTGTATTATGTAAATAGTCGGGAAGCCGCAAGGCTCTGTCGGGACACGATCTGACAAGGTTTGGGGTGGTTTAGTTGGTACAGACGTGAACAGATTAGTAAATTCAGCTCGTGGTCTAACGCACCATTCTCGTGTTAGACTAGACTGCCAAAGTGATTTATTTTGGTGGCCAGTTATAATAAGATACACGTGAAAATATAATACTTTTTAATTTATTAATTAATGGACTGTAATATTTCTTGTTGACATAACCACGTAGCAAAAACATAATAGTTTTATTAGTATGCTTTGTTATTTTAATTTATTATAAAAATTCAATTATACATTCATCCTCAGGGACGTATTATTAGAAGCGTTTATAAATATTTTTTATTGATAACATAGTATTACTAAGTTAATAATAGTTTTTCCACATATGTCATGGACTTCCAATCCTCCGCTGGATAAACTGTACACAGTGGGCACATCAGGCAATATACTAATGGGACTATAGCTCAGGAACAGTGTTTATCAAACTGTGGCACGTGTACCTTCAGGGGTACGTGAAGGGTTTAAAAGGGAAACGCGACGTTGAATATTATTAGCGACGTTGCATTCTTGATAAATTTAAGGCTATTATAAAAGCGGGCTGCACCTTAACTTGATGCACCTAAGCACTCTCAGCACTACCACACTTAGACGCCAATGTACGAAATAGAGAGGTAGAGGAGTGAGCAGATCATCCTGCAATTCCCCTTTATTATTTGCTGATAGACTTTCCCCTCGTCCGCTTACGAACCCAGGACCGTTACTTGGCACGCCAATATTCTACAACAGAGATATCCAGGAATAAAATGAATACGAGACGACTCCTGGATATCTTAGAAGTAGAAAATTGGTTCGCTAAGCCAAAGGTCCAGAGTTAAATTCGGCACTTGGGTGTCATTTTATGACTGTATTTAATTGAAATAAAGTATGAACTACATGAGTTAACTTTCATCTGTTGCAAACATTAATGATATGAAAAACAAATTTATACACGAAGTTTCTCAAAGATCACCATCCAAACTAAAGTATTATTATGCCTCAACAAACTTGATCGTTTCTGAGGACCTGGAAACTTTATCTTACGGCACCGCCTGCCTCTCCCCCATCCCTCCTTGGGCCAACCTCCCTTCCCTATTTTGAAGCGTCACTGTAAAGTCGTTACCGAGACAGAATCGGCGGAGAAATCCAGCTCATATTCGTCAGATTTGTTCAAGAGCTTTTTCTACAAAGTTTGTTTTTCTCAAGTTCCGTCAAGAACGGGTTAGTCTGTTTACGTTTGGGAGCTTCGGAAAAACCGACGCTCGGGCGTCAACAACACTTTATACGGTCCAAAAAATAGCGTCACTAGATTCAATTTCGAGGAGAAGCGAGGGAGTGGGTGGAGGAAACTAATATTGTCTACAGGTACGAAAGTTTAGTCGTACCCTTGTTTGTCAGAACAGACTAGCAGTCACCTATTGTTTAGCCTCTTTATAAGCTTCAGTGGCCGAATGGTCCGAGGCATCACGCTCGTATTGGACTAGCCTGTTGTCACGATTAGAATTCCGGTCGGTCTACTGAGGATGGCTTTCCTTCAAATGGTTTCTCACCCTCCTTTCACGCAAATTATGATAGATTACCTCTAAGATGATTTCTTCCTCATCCTTATCTCGTTAGATTAAGTACCTATCATCAATGAGTATAATCTGAACAGGTAGTAAAACAAGGTGATAAAATACATATATATATGGTCGTATGTGTGTGTATGTGTACATATATATATATATATGGTCGTATGTATGTATATATATATATATATACACACACATACACACAAAGATGTATGAGGTGTATAGTAATAAGATAAACGAGAATCAGTCTGGATAAAATACGAGAAAATAGAATGGTCCTCACTACAATTATTAAGGTTTAAATCCTGGACTCTTGAGTCAAAATTAAGAGTATTATTTGTTCGGCCAATTCTGCTGTTTAAAACCTTAAATAATAACTGTAACTTGCCTTAGAATTTTTGTTAAATACATATTTATAAAATATAAAATGCATTGGAATGTTTATTAAAGTTTGTTACTGATAATTTTGGGCTTTTTATGACAGTTTAAAATACAATAAAAACATTTTCGTAGCTACACTTTAGGTCAATATGTCTCGTCATTTTTGATAAACAATGTTAGCTGACCTCCCTTGTCGAGTCGTAAAAACATATTTACAAGGCGGATGAGTACGAAACTATTACTATTCGGTAACTTTTTGGTCTGTCAAAAAAAAGGGGAACTTGAGTAACGAGATAGCAGACCAAATATACATAAGCGGTGTTTTAATTTCAAACACGGTCGAACTAATATAGTTTTATCAATAAAACATAAGTTACAGTTTTGCTTTTTTAGATTCAAATCAAAACATTAAAACACTTCGTTTTGATATATTTTTATTTTCACAATCATAATAATAATTAATCGTAATTATAAAGGTAGGATAGAAAATATGTTATAAATGGTACTGAATCTAAGATCAATTGAAAATTTAAGTAAAAATACTGTCCTTAATATCTAAGAGGATATTAAATAATAACAAATATGAGTCAAAATCACAATATAAAGAATTGAATAATAGAATTATAATATTAAAAGTGATGTAAAAGCAATAATTATAAATGTAGGATAGAAAAAATGTTGTAAAAGATATTAAGCTTAGATCAGATGACAAATTTAAACGTTAAAATACTGTCCTTCACAATATCTAAAAGGATATTAACACATTAGAAAGTGTGAGTCTAAATCACATATAATAAAAAGACAAACACATTAAAATACACGTAATAATAAACATGAGTCAAATTAAAAGTTTAATACACAATATAATGAAATATGACAAAGTAATAAGGTTGAGATAGAAAATTGTCAAAAAGGGGGGAGAATGAAAATTGAATAAAGATGTTCGAAAAATTGAATTCTATTCTTATCTTTAAATTGAAATTTCCTTGTTCCTTGTAATGCTGGATGTGAATCAATCACTAATCGACATGTTTCGACGCGTCGTACGGCGCCATCCTCAGGACATTAAAGATTCCTGAAATGAGTTCCTTCAACAGAGAATGGAATAGAACTACATTTATAACTATTGCTTTTACATCACTTTTAATATTATAATTCTATTATTCAATTCTTTATATTGTGATTTTGACTCATATTTGTTATTATTTAATATCCTCTTAGATATTAAGAACAGTATATTTACTTAAATTTTCAATTGATCTTAGATTCAGTACCATTTATAACATATTTTCTATCCTACACTTATAACTATTTTTTACATTGAAATCTATTATTGTAATTACGATTAAATATTGTTTCCTTACTACAACTCATTATGTTTTTCAATAATAATAATAATTATTATTATTATACATATTTAATGAAGAATTTAAAGCTTCCACCTTCTCTTAAACTTGATCTGAATTGACAATTAACTAAATTTAAGATTAAGACTAAACAAGTGATGCAAATTAAATTAGGGCCAAACACATTAATAATATGCTACAAAAATGTTGCCACTTTACTACCAAATTACTACCAAATTCCCTGCGTTTGTCAAATCTTACAGAAGGATTTCCCATTTTATTAGGGCATCTTAGATTGAATAAAAGGGGAATAAAAGCTTATTTTCCATAAAATTGACTAATATGAAGTCATGTAACTTATGTTTAAAACAGGATGAGTTAAGATTGATGGGGAAATACATCTTCTGTCACTTTACAGCCCTTAGTTGAGGGGTAATAAAACATGTTTGAATCAGCATGCTCAATTCTTCAGTTCACTTTATCGTCCGCTCTATTTTAAGCTTTCATAAAAATTGCCCAAATTAGCACGTATTGTTGATAGATTTTACGAGATTTCCTGTGTTTTTCTGGTTTTCCAGGTGAGAAGCAACCCTGCACCACATATAACTACAATAATAATTAAGTTAATGCGTGTGTGATATGATATATTTTAGGATTAAGCCTAAAATGAAGCTAGTAAAATATAAAATCCTTACAAGAGCGCTCACACACAATTTATCTGCAAGTTTTATTTTAAAACAATTCAATTCTATTTGCAAACTTGTTTCGTTCCATGAACGAGGATCTGTGACAGTGAAAAGGTTTGAGTAGTTACACGTTTCGGTGGTCACATGCTCTAAGGCGTCACTATCGCAGTAGACTAATCAGCCTATGACGGGGATATAAGGCTTCGAATTCAGGTCGGGTGTATTGAGGGTGATTTTCCTAAATGGTTCTCTACTCTCCTTCCATGCGAATGAAGGTAGATTACCAATAAGCTAAACCTTCCTTATTTATAACACATTAGCCTAATTATTGTGTGTGCGTATAGCCCGCAAGGGTAGTAAGACACGACGCTTAAAAAAATCAATAGTGATTTATATCATGAAAAGGGATATTTTTTTAGTACCGCATTTTACTAGCTGTTTGGGCTGTACGCCCATGTGCTAGCTACTATAATGTATTTGCGATGAGGGAGGTTGTATCTAAAGAAAGTGTAGCCGCATTCGCGTGTAGGAAGAGTTGAAAACCGTTTGGTAAAAACCATCCTCAGCACACCCAACCGGGATTCGAGCCCCGATCTCCCAGTCATCGGAAGTTTAGTTTATTAAGAGAGTAAGGGTAACTAAAGTAGTATTCTTGTGAACGGAAGTTGAGTGACCTGTTTACGAGAAGAGAGGTACCATTAAGAGAAATGGTAAGCCAATAGTTTCTTTATAATGGAATCAGCTAGTGTAGATTTCGTCTTTTTTTTTTAAGTTGTAACCAATCATCATCTACATATGTTGGGGTTACCTTTAATCGTAGACCTGTGTAAAAAAATTCCTATTCTCCCATCCTTTTCCCCTCAGGGCCATCCTAAGCGAAGAGTTTTTATGTCCGGTAAAGCTTGGTATGTCGCGAAAATTTGTAGTTCAAAAAATTGGATTGGTGTTTTAATAAAAGAGTTTGAGAAACCCCACTCCAGATGGCAAGGTCAAGGGAGGGGGAAAAAAAGGGGGGGCTGATAGGATGTATTTTTTCGAACACGTGATCAAGTGGGAATTGACGATTTGGGAAGTAGCCCTTTATAAACTCGGAAATATGCACACCCACACCAAGTTTTACTGCCCCTTAATATTAGACACATATTATTCACACTAATAGAATAAGAATGAGGAATATATAATGTTAATAGAAATATATCCGCATTCGCGTGATAGAATATTGGGGAATTATTTGTTTATGAAACACGATTCTCAATTATCCAAATAGGAATCAAACCCAGACCTTTCCTGTCACCAGAAAACCAGACTTGATTAGTCTGAAATTTAATCCACATGCGCACCGATGCGTAAATAAACCGCTTCCTTAAAGTTTTTTTATGCAATGCATCTTGCTAACCATCCGAGCTAAACAAATTTTAAATACACAAAATAATTATCTTTAAGGAGTGGGGAATGTAGTTTTTTTTAAATGCATCTTAATTTGTGTAGAGGTAGAGTGCAAAATCACTTATGTAGCTGGCCGCAATTCAAACCCCTACCTCCCAGAAAACTTGGCTAAATGAGTCTGCAAGGGCGTTGAAAGCGGTGGGGACTTGGGGGTTCCATATACAGTGAAACCTATTTAACTGGGATCTCAAGGGACCTAACATTTTTTATCACTTATAGAGGTTTTTCATTTATCCAATTTCCCAAATAAGCAGGTTAACATGACAATTGTCTTACTTATAGAGGGTCCCACTATGAGAGGTTGAAATGTATATTTATTATATAAAGAGGTGGAAATGTTTATACTTATGTACATACAAATGTAAAAGAAATGTATATTTCATGTTGCAAAAATTTTATTTTAAAAAAAATCATGGCTTAAAAAAATCAGTGATATTAGTTTGTATTAGATTGTTAGTTGTTGTAAGGTGTTTCTCCATAGTAGAAAATTTGATCAAATATGTCAGGATTATTAATAATTGACATCTCTAAATATGTATGTAAAGTTTCTAAGGCTTTTTCTGCGTCACGCTTTGATACTCTCTCTAAAGGTTCTTCACAAGTTTCACAACCGTCTTCTACTTCTTCTTCTTGTTCTATCTCTAAGAACTCAGAAATAATGTCGTCAGTGAGATCTTCCGATACTAGTACATCATCGTCCATACGCACAAAATCCTCAAAAGTGGGCTGCTGGTCATTTTCATTGCTATTACAAACGGCAATAATTTGGTTACATTCTGCAAGTTTTTCACAGTTTTCTTCCTTCTTTTGTAAGCTTTCAGGTTCCGGTTCATCCGTCACTTTGAATCCAGCTTTTTTGAAGCAGTTACTAATGGTGGTATTTCTCACACAAAACCAAGCTTTTCTTGCAAATCTCATTGTCTGGAGGATGTTAATTTCAGGGATTTTATTCCCTATAGATTTAAGAACGTATTGTACGACTTTTCTGTAGTAAACCTTAAAGTTGTTGATAACACCTTGATCCATTGGCTGTAATTTACTTGTAGTATTGGCAGGTAAATACAATAATTTAACGTAGTCTAATTC
>CABFVX010000020.1:530257-610152 GCA_902151425.1 Timema shepardi
GGGGGGGGGGGGGGGGGGGGGGGAGTCAATTGTATGCTTGCGGGCGGAACAATGCTCCAACCTCTCGGTGACCTTGGCCGTACTCGAGAGCGTCGGACTTAAGATGCTGAACAATCACCTTTCCTTCTAATCAAGGATTGGATGATAAACAGTTAAATTCGCGTAGATGGGGGCACGAAGTTGTAGGCGTCAGTCACGTACCTTCCAGGTACCGCTGAAGAGGAGGTTTGGGCTCGATTTCCAGCCGGGAGGGGTAAGAGTGATTATTTCCCAAATAGATTCCCAATAGCTCTATTCACGCAAATGCGGGTATACAGCTTTCAAATTAGACTTTTATTATCACTATTCCATTAGTATGAAAAGTATGCGAACAGACCAGACGGGTAGTAAGACGATGAGTAATGGGTAAAAAACTTTGGAGGAAAGGCCGGAGTGGTACAAAGTATGGTACTAGGCTCCTATAGTAATATTTTCCTTGGGTATTAGTACAAAAATATTTTTTAATAGACTCAGGGAACCCCATTTGATCCCAGGGAGGTGCTGTTTACCTGTCATCCAGCCGGAAGGACGCCCTGCTGACGTCGCTCCAAGCGCTCATGCTCCTCCCCCTCCCCTTCTGCTGACATGCCCTGCTGCTGCGTCTACTGGATGCACCCGGGGGCAGACTCACCCTCACGCTGGGTCTAGTGGCGCTCGTGGGGGTGGGGGCGGGGGTGGCGTCGAGGTCTTCCATGAGGAGGATGTCACTGTAGGCGTCCCCCGGGTCTGGTAACATCTCGTAGTTCCACCCGGGGAACAGTGGGTGGCGGTAGCTCTTGGTCGCCAGGGTAGCTCTTGGTTGTCAGGTTGGCTCTTGGTTTTTAGGGTAGTTCTTGGTTTTCGAGGTATTTTCAGTCTCGAACCTTTGGGTATTGGGTATCTCTTGGCTGCCGGGATACATCAAGTGGTGGAGCTCTTGTTCGCCAGGGTGGCTCATTTGATAAAGCCTGGAATCCGAAGGTAGCTCTTGGTTGTCAGGGTAGCTCATTTGATAAAGCCTGGAATCCGAAGGTAGCTCTTTTTTGTCAGGGTAGCTCATTTGATAGAGATTAGAATCCGAAGGTAGCTCTTGGTTGTTAAGGTAGCTCATTTGGTGGAGCCTAGAATCTAAAAATAGCTTTTGGTTACCAGGCTAGCAAGTGGAGTTTGCTACGAGTTTTCAACCAGTAGCTTAGTGTAGGCCCTGTATACACAGAGTTACCCGATTAGCTTTCGTGGTAGTGTTACCCCATGTAGTAGAAGTAGCTTTTCGTAACCTGGATGTCTCATGTTATAACGCTTAGAATCCGGGGGTAGTCCACCTTTGGGCCACGAAATATTTTAGAATATATATGTATACAGTATATTTATTCAGTCTTATTTCTGTTCTAGCTTCTCATCAAGTTAATTTCCGAAGTAGCTATTGTCACATGAGAAAGTGTATCTTGATTATTAACAGGCTACCAATCAAAATTGGTATAGTTATTAAGAGTTAACTATTATATTATTATTATTATATGTTACTTCCGTTTTTTCCAAAATTGCGCGTAATGTACATGAATGATGATGCATCATTTTAAAACAATTTTTCATACATTCTTCATACTATTTTAGAACAATACAATAACATATACTGCCTATTAGTGTTAGTATTAGCCAATGTCATAAAAAGCTTTATATTGGTTGATTAACAAAGGTATTTCTATTCTACAGATATTTTTGGATTACTCGCCTGATAAGTTTGTCCAAGAAACTTAGTTTTCCATTTATGATTTGTTAGAAATCGTCTAAAGATAAAATCTGTGATTTATATTTACTGACTCACTAAATTGATAATTTACTAATGATAATATCATGATTAATCACCAGCGTATGTTTATTTACCCATACAATTAATTACAACCCCCTATCATCAATCAATTAAGAGGTAAAATTCCCCTAATAGGCTTCTATATTTAATAAGGTTGATTTGGAAATAATGAGGGATGTTTTATTTATCACTAAATTAAGACAAACATTATTTAAATAGTAAGTTTTAAATTATATTTACCTAATTATTAACCCTGAAAGTAGTTAAATAAATGTATTTTTGGATAAAGGTTTAGATTAATGGGGTAAAATTTAAATATATCTTCAAGATACAACTTTTTATATTAATTAATATGTTTTATAGATTTTAGAATAATGTAAACTTGAAAGACTAATTTAAATTAATATATGTGACTTTGTTTTACAACGAAATTTGGCTGTCAAAATTTGAGTTTTTACTAAAATATTAAATCAGGCATCTTAATGAAGTTTGTGTTTCTACATTTTCTTGTATTAGATAAAAATAAGCTTTAAAATTTATGGATGATCACTCTTTGATTAGATGCTGTACTATCACGCACGTCAGAATATTACGAAAAATCTACGCTTTTCTGTTTTATTTCAATGATATTTTCCAGCTACTCCGAGAGCATCGCTTAGCCCGCGGATATAAACCACATATGTCGCGGTTTAGCAGTTGGACTCGCCACGCCCCCTTTTCGTGTCGAAGCGCGGTGCACCATTGATTCAGGAAACTTGAGACAAAGCCCAGTCATGCCTTTCTATGCTGGAATATATATGTATTTTTGCCGATTCCTTTTAAACTATAGATACTTAAATCAATATTTTATCATTTAAATATCAACTTTTATAAGAGTATCACAGATTCCCTAGTCAATGTAACACCATTGACTTGTTTAAAAAATAAATTCAGAGTATAATTTTAAATACTCTTAAAAATATACTACCCATTTATTAACAAGTTAGGCTAATAAGATAATAAAATACACGAAATCTTCAGATCGGTTGAGCGTTAAAATATTCTCACAACAAACAGATTTTAGATGGTCTAAATAATGTGCTAAAATATTTACTTCAGGTTTTGCGAAAAAAAATAATCGTGACGCACTATTAGGGCAGCACTAAGCATCTCCACACTTCATAGCTAGCTTTTCAAGAATTAAAATAAAATATGCAATCAATGACCTACAAATTATTCTGAGGTAAATGAATATCTAAACATATTATCTGTCTCATTTCTTTTTAATACACTGTTTATAAACCTTTAACTATTTAAAAATGCTTTTAAATCTGTTTTCAAAAAATATTACCACCCATTTTATTTATTAAAAAAAAACACACACAATCACTTTTACTAGTTGAGACTATTTGTAAAAGGGAGAAAATATGTCATTACATTTACAGTGAAGGTAAATGAGCTTAGCTACATCAAAAGCCACATTTTTTTAAATTTCATTAAAAAAAGAACGAACACAAAGACACCGTTCGCAAACACTCATCACTCGCGATCTTCACTCAGCGAGTGAACGCTCTCCCCTTGATTCGGACGCGGATGGGGCGTCTAGCGGTTGTACCCCTTTCTAATCAAGGGGTTGGGGGGAAAAAAGCGTGGGGTGGAAGCACCCGCAACGCGCCTCGTCAGAGAAGTAACAGTAACGCACTGTTTTATAGCCAGAACGCCTCAGCTGCCCCTGCTGATACGAGGCAGGGGGCAACCTGCACGACCGCTCTACCCACCCGGCCGGGGGAAAGAGTGGGGGGTGGGTCTACCCATCGATCCACGCGAGGATAGGGGGTGGGTTTGGAGGAGGCGGGGACGCGTCAAATGTTTCGCTGGTATAGCAGCCACAGGAATTTAAAATATTTCATTTCATACACTTTAGTTGTCGACAGCCAATTTTTAAAAACTATGCAAAATAATTATATTTCACAAACTTTTTCATATCTATCTATATATTTATTTTTTATAATTGAAGTAAAGTACTGCCCACACCAGTGGTCACGCGGCTCAAAACATCACTCCAGTAAAAAACATACATAAATATTTTTATACCCACGTATTACTACCCGTTCGGATTATACACATGTGTACTAATTAAGCTAATGCGTTAAAGATGAGGAAGGTTGAATTGAAAGGAGGTTTACCCGCATTTTTACGGAGGGAGAGTGTAAAACCATCTCCAGTACACACTACCGAGATTCGAACCTCGATCTCCCAGCCTATCACGAGAGTGACGTCATAGAACACACGACCACCGAATCGAGTTCATAATATATTGACGTTCTGGATACGGGAAGGTCAAGGTTCACATCTGGGTATTTTTCCTAATTTATCACATCCTCTAAAACAACCTTCTTCATAATTACCTCTTAGCCATTGGTAGCCTTTGTAATAAAACATAACGGTTAAAAAATAAAGTAAAGCTGTTTATGTTAGTGTGTTAATATTATTAGCTTAGTTTTCTATTATAGACACACAAATGTGTGATATTAAGAAAATTGGGGCCAAACCTAGTATCAGAACATTAAACATTACGTATTTCAAAAATGCTGGGTTTGACTCCCAGGTCAACTTGAATGGAATTGGTTCTGCCATTAGGATTGAACCTGTACACGCACAACCATCAGGTATTAGTTTGTGATACATAGGTATTAACACAATAACATAATATTGAACTCCACCAACCCAAATTTTATCAAAAGTTTCAGAGTCTTTTTAGGGAATAGAATATTTGATGATAGTTTTCTAATAGAGTAAAGAACGTGTCTATACAAACAATAATTTGCATACCAGTAAAAAAAAAATTCACCATAATTTAAAAAAAGGGGGAAACCGGAATTTAGCTTGTATTTTGAAATTCAGGAAAAATATTAAATATAGCAGCAGGATCGACATTAGATGAACTTTTCTTATAATTCAAAAAAGCTACCAGATTTTGTTTGTACATCCAAACGCTAAGCCACGTGTCTTAAAAATGTTTTTTTTTTTTAATATTTTAAAATCTGTTATATTTTTGAACTCTTCTAACTGCAAACCTACAATAAGTTTACAAATATAATAAACTACAAGCCAATTCTCGCCAATGATTTGTTCCGTTTCATGAGGCAACTTCAGAACAACAATTAGAAGCCGAGTAAACCTACTGCGGTCTGTAATTTAGTCCATCAAGTTATACGTGTACTAAATTGACCCTCAGTCAGATCCTACTTGAAATTAATTTGCCAATGAAACTAAACGTTAATTATTATCACTGAGGTTTTGCTTGTATTCTGTATGGATGGTTATATATCGGTTAACATTTTCCAGTTGCAGACACACTCTCACCACTAATTGAAATCTGAATTATTGATGTGATTGGTTGTAGTTGGCACAACTGTTTGGAGATTATCCATATAACCACCGAGGGATGAGCAATGTTAGGTTGGGCTAGCAAACAACTTATAAACAGACTTAGCTTGCAATACACCCACATCTAGGGACGCACAGTCAAAGGAGTCATACTTTTCACAATAAAATTAATTGTCCCTCACGGTGAGCTCGGGATTCAAATCCAAACCCGGGTGCAATAAGGTTTTTTTCTTAAAGGGTTTTCCATCCTTCTACCACGTAAACGTGGATACACTTTATCTCAACTATATCCTCATTATATCTTACCCATTAGTGGGAAATAAGTAAATAGCTCAGATGTGTTGTAAGACACAGTTCCAAAAAACAATGTGTTTTCAGACCCTTAAAACAAATAGACTAATTATGACCAGAGATCGCTCGTAGGGAGCTACGAATTCCTCGTATCTAAAAATGGACTTCCGAAGAGAAGCATTGATGTCCATAATGATATTATAACATCGTGAGTTTAATATTTTGAGAAAAGTATCGGTTTATAGTACAAATGTAGACCATGTAGAACAGATCCTCTGCATTATTGGTAAAATTGGGACAGAGGTAGTGATTATGTTGAACAGACCCTCTAAATCATTGGTAAAATGGTTATATATAAAATAACCGTGTAGAACAAACCCTCTATGTTATTGATCAAATAGGGACAGAGGTAGTGACAACATATATTCCCATGTGAGGTATTGTAGATCAGAGCCTATGTATGATTGGTCAAATGGGGACAAATTGGGTGATAACACACATTCCCATGTGAGATATTGTAGATCAGAGCCTATGTATGATTGGTCAAATGGGGACAGAGTGGGTGATAACATACATTCCCATGTGAGGTGTGTAGAGCAGAACCTATGTATGATTGGTCAAATGGGGACAGATTGGGTGATAACACATATTCCCATGTGAGGTATTGTAGATCAGAGCCTATGTATGATTGGTCAAATGGAGGCAGAGTGGGTGATAACATACATTCCCATGTGAGGTGTGTAGAGCAGAACCTATGTATGATTGGTCAAATGGGGACAGAGTGGGTGATAACATACATTTCCATGTGAGGTGTGTAGATCAGAGCCTATGTATGATTGGTCAAATGGGGACAGAGTGGGTGATAACATACATTCCCATGTGAGGTATTGTAGATCAGAGCCTATGTATGATTGGTCAAATGGGGACAAAGTGGGTGATAACATACATTCCCATGTGAGGTGTGTAGAGCAGAACCTATGTATGATTGGTCAAATGAGGACAGATTGGGTGATAACACACATTCCTATGTGAGGTATTGTAGATCAGAGCCTATGTATGATTGGTCAAATGGGGACAGAGTGGGTGATAACATACATTTCCATGTGAAGTGTGTAGATCAGAGCCTATGTATTATTGGTCAAATGGGGACAGAGTGGTTGATAACATACATTCCCATGTGAGGTATTGTAGATCAGAGCCTATGTATGATTGGTCAAATGAGGACAGATTGGGTGATAACATACATTCCCATGTAAGGTGTGTAGAGCAGAGCCTGTGTATGATTGGTAAAATGGGGACAGATTGGGTGATAACACACATTCCCATGTGAGGTATTGTAGATCAGAGCCTATGTATGATTGGTTAAATGGGGACAGAATGGGTGATAACATACATTCCCATGTGAGGTGTGTAGAGTAGACCCTATGTATGATTGGTCAAATGGGGACAAAGTGGGTGATAACATACATTCCCATGTGAGGTGTGTGTAGCAGAACCTATGTATGATTGGTCAAATGAGGACAGAGTGGGTGATAACATACATTCCCATGTGAGGTGTGTAGAGCAGAACCTATGTATGATTGGTCAAATGGGAACAGAGTGGGTGATAACATACATTACCATGTGAGGTGTGTAGAGCAGAGCCTATGTATGATTGGTCAAATGGGAACAGAGTGAGTGATAACATACATTCCCATGTGAGGTGTGTAGAGCAGAGCCTATGTATGATTGGTCAAATGGGAACAGAGTGAGTGATAACATACATTCCCATGTGAGGTGTGTAGACCAGAGCTTATGTATGATTGGTCAAATGAGGACAGAGTGGGTGATAACATACATTCTCATGTGAGGTGTGTAGAGCAGAGCCTATGTATGATTGAGTCAAATGAGGACAGAGTGGGTGATAACACACATTCCCATGTGAGGTGTGTAGAGCAGAGCCTATGTATGATTGGTCAAATAAGAACAGAGTGGGTGATAACATGTATTCCCATTTGAGGTGTGTAGAGCAGAGCCTATGTATGATTGGTCAAATGAGGACAGAGTGGGTGATAACATGTATTCTCATGTGAGGTGTGTAGACCAGAGCCTATGTATGATTGGTCAAATGGGAACAGAGTGAGTGATAACATACATTCCCATTTGAGGTGTGTAGAGCAGAGCCTATGTATGATTGGTCAAATGGGGACAGAGTGGGTGATAACATACATTCTCATGTGAGGTGTGTAGAGCAGAGCCTATGTATGATTGTTCAAATAGGGACTGAATAGGTGGGAATATTTAAAGTGGAATGGAAGGGGACGAGAGAAAATGCCAGTGTTTTTGCAGTTTTTATGGCAAAACTTTTTTTTTTGCCAAAATAAATAAAATATTGCTCCAATACAAACATAAGAATTAATTTTCTTCACATGGTGATGTAAACAGTTCCTGAATAGCTTTTATGAGCATGGCGGCATTATGTAACAAACATTTTAAATGAAGAGAGAAAGTTGTCATTAAATTCTCGGACACCCTCCTTACCTTGAAAGATATTCAATAATAATTGAGGTCACCATATGAAGAAATTTAAATTCTATGTTTGTTCTGAAGCAATATTTTATTTATCTTGCCCGAAAAATTATTTTTGCCATAAAACTACAAAAACACTCGCTTTTCTTCATATCCCTTCCAATCCACCTTAACAGGTACGTTTTAACAAGATATGGATATCCTGTTAGCAGTTCCCGATTCATCACTGAAGGGTATAAGAGTATATATATATATATATGTTTTAAATATTCATACCCCTAAACTTTGATATTTGTACTATATTTTATACTTTATTTATTTTTAAGGTAGATGCAAAGTTGTATCAATCGTGCTTATTATTTAATCACAATTATAAGTAGCGAGGAAAAAATCACAAATTTTGTGTGGGTGTCCAAAAAAAAAAGGCTCTCTTGAGACAACCTAAAATCTAAACATTAATATTTCACAGTTTTATTTCTTACTTTTAATAGCAAAATAAATGTTATGAAATATATCGCATTCAGCAGCGTTCATCTATATAATGGTGTATTGTGAATAAATATTATAAAAGTTGGAAGGTTGTAAATAATTAAAGCACGTAAAAAAAGATTATTTTTAGCACCGCGTCTTACTACCCGTTCGGGTTATACGCTTTAAGTACTAATTACTTTAATGGATTAGGAATTGGGAAGGTTGAATTACCTTTAGAGGAAGTGAACCCGCATTTGCGTGGAGGGAGAGTGGAAATCCATTTAGGAAAAACCACCCCCAGTTCACCCGACCGAGATTCGAACCTCGATCTCCCCGTCCTCAGCAGTCGAGATCAACACGACAAGCGCGTTAGCCAACTACGCCACCGAGGCGGGTTACAAAAAAGATTATTAATCATTTAAGATATTATTGTTTACAAAAAGCGCCTGATACCTCACTCATAGTGAATTAAAAAATCAACCGTAGCCTATCTGAGTTCTCAACTTAATAAGATATACTTAACCGGGAACTGAAGAATGGACTCTTATATATGGTTTGGCCATGCCTGAGGTTTATATCAACATTTAATTACGTATTTGTTCGAGTAAAACCTTCTTTTGACCTAAATATATGTGTTTGTTTATTCCTTATTCTTTTCTGAGTTGTTACAAGAACTCATAAGAAATAAGGAATCTTGTACAAGATCAGAATTGTTTTTTTAACGAAAGTTGGAATAGTTTCTAAAGCAAGAATTTTCTTTGTTCGTTTATATAGCTGCTTTCTCAATAGAATTGTTAACAAACTTTATTTCTCTTCTCAACGTTAGTTTAACTTTAAGTCTAAATTCCTACTCCGGCAAGCAACCATTCTTGTTCAGTGGTTTGTACATACATGTATAAAAATTAGTTATAAACTCATTATGGGCAGATTGTATGGCTCACAGGTATAGTAAACTTCTAATAAACATTTTATTAAGACTGTCAGATTAAGAAACAGTTTGATTCGTTTGAATTTTGTCTCAAGTGACACTGTACTTCCCTCAAACGTAGCTCTTTACCGAGTTTTATCATTTAAAAAACAAGATAATAATATTATATATTTCGAGAAATTTATAAAATAAAAAGTCCATACATTAATAACCTTCTTGCTTGCATTTTGGATCTTGTGTAGGAATTTAGTTAAGTTATGCAGTCTTTGAAAATTAATTGCACCTCCAATAAATATATATATATATATATATAAAGCTGAAATTTTGCACAGAGGTTCCCTTTATGATGTAGACAAGGAATAAGGCCGGATTTTTTGAAATTCCCATGGGATAGGGAATAAAGAGGATTTATATTTTCACTTTAAAGTTGCGTTATTTCCGTAACTATAATTAATAGAGACTTCAAATTTGGCATGTACGTAGGTAATTATAATCACTAATAACCATTTTCAGGATTTTCCAAAATTACCACGGGATAGGGAATAAAGAGGATCTATATTTTCGCCTTAAAGTTGCCTTATTTCTTATCTAGTCGCGGGCAACAGATAGTTAAAAAATAAAAACAAGTTCTAAGTATAAAAGTTAAAATTCTGTTTCTAAATAGACCATATTTAATTACTTTTTTCCTTTCATTCCCTAACTACTGTTTGTATTGTATAACAAACAACATATGAAAGAAAAAATAGAGGGGAAAAACATGAGAGAGCAGCACGCAGCATCCCTTTAGAGACTAGCCACCAGGGAGCTATTATAATGAGGAGGTGGCGAGAAATGTTTTCAGCGCGTCCGACTCCTGTTAGCGCATGTGCGAGGTCAAGAAACAATTACCGTCACGTGGAAATTTGATGAAAACTTGATATTACAAAGCCGCATTTAGGCTATGCGTCGTTTTCTATGCGTAATTCGTGTCCGCGATTTGTCGACAATTCGTAGTAAATTCGTCATCCGTCTATTTGCTTGCACTGGGGTGACTACACTATGTGCCGATACGTAATTCGTAACTCTCCGCTTTGTGGTTCGTGGGGCAGGCGCCCGCCAGAAACTTTGGACTTTAGTTGATCACGAGTGTTGTTAGTTAGAAGTAGTGTTTGGCGAGGATTTGAGGAGCGACGATAATGTGGCCACTCCAAGCGCAATTTTTAAATACAATACCTTTTCTCCCATAGAGTTAATTATTGAAATCAACCTTATGGTTGGACTGTTTTGCTTTTTATTTCAATATGACACACTCGAAGATGTAAAGCCCGCAATCGGAGATCAAGACTGAAGCGTGTCCCATTGCTCGCCTACTTTGTCTCCTTCAACGAATAAATCACGAAGCTACGTGCATAGTGTATACCCTGCACAGCTCACTCACGCATCACGAATGATTCGTTTCCTTTGATCTCTGCTCAAAAAACCCACCCCCACGGCGAATCGCCACGAACGCGAGTGACGAATAACGAATCACGCATCTCAAACACTGAAAAGACTAATTTAGGCATTCATACTATTCACGCAATGAACACGAATCGAGAATTACGAACCAAATATCACGAATTCACGCAGAGTGTAGATCCAACCGTACGGTGTGATGCTGTTTTCTACTAAAACTGTTAAAGTTAGAGATGTTTTCTTAGTCGTAAATAGAATATCAGTGTTAAATATCCGCAACTTGAAATGGTGGTTTCTAAAACATAGTTATCGGTTGGGTTTCAACGGTTTAATAATAATCATTATTGAAAGAAGTTGGGTGAAATACCTTAAATAGAAAAATAGTCAACAAAACTTACAACAACTTGGAAGGAAACGAATCACACACAAACAAATATAACAATAATTTGATCGTCCTACACACCAACAACAAAAAGATGACAGTAGCTTGTTTCCAATGTTTGAGTTTAACTTAACCTTAACCAACATATTTTAGTAAGGAAAATAACTGTATGTACTGTACATTGAGTCTTTCACATTTATGTATACATAGTTTGTTTTAAGCTTCGAAATTATTATCAAGGTCAACGACGTTGAGAATATGTTCTGTTTTTCACGCAGATATATTTTCCAAAACTGAATAATTTAACCATTCAATCTAAGAGAGTATGCAAGGATAGGGAGGTGTGGAGAAAGTTAGTGAGGATGTATTAAGTGCGAATTTGTGTTTTATAAAGCTATATGCACAGTTTCTTGCCTACCCCTTAAGGGAACGGCGTGATTAGATATGTGTGTATGTATGTATGTATTTATGTATGTATGTGTGTATGTATGTGTATGTGTGTGTGTATTTATGTGTATGTATGTATGTATGTATGTATTTATGTATGTATGTATTTATGTGTATGTATTTGTGTATGTATGTGTGTATATATGTATTTGTGTATGTATGTGTGTATGTATGTATTTATGTATGTATGTATGTATGTATGTATGTATTTATGTGAATGTATGTATGTATTTGTGTATGTATGTGTGTATGTATGTGTATGTGTGTGTGTATTTATGTGTATGTATGTATGTATGTATTTATGTATGTATGTATTTATGTGTATGTATTTATGTGTGTGTATGTATGTATGTATTTATGTGTATGTATGTATTTATGTGTGTGTATGTATGTATGTATATGTGTGTGTATGTATGTATGTATATGTGTGTGTATGTATGTATGTATGTATGTGTGTGTGTATGTATGTATATGTGTGTGTAAGTACGTATGTATGTTTGTATTCTAAAGAAAAGCCATGTTCGTATAACTGTTGATCTAAACCAGAGGTTGGCAACCTTTTCTAGGACATGATCGACTTACAAACTTATCACATGTCCCGCGTTCACCAGTAGTTTCTTTATTCTATTTTTACATACTTATTTTGTTCATACATAATATTATATAATCCTTAGTTTCAATATTTCCTCAAATGTTTGTGTCTCAAACCTTTAAGAAGAACATTTATAGAACAAATAAAATGTACATTTTCATGTTCCTTATGCTAGTGGGTTAAGAACGCGTAAGATTTAATTCAGAGGAAGTGTACTCCCATTTAAAAAAAACCCCACCCTCGGTACACCCAACCGGGATAGAACCCAAATTTCTCAAACATCGACAACCCATTATATTGCGCTAGTGATGTCTTAGACCATGCAGCCACCGAAGTGGGTTTTATTATTATTAAATTAAATATGAATTAAAAAGTCTAAAATCAAGATAATAAATTAATTTACTACTATACAGATCTGCTTCAGTGGCTGAATGGTGTCACTTCCGTGTTATACTGACGTGCTAATGACGAGGAGATCGAGGTTCGAATCCCGGTCGGGTCTAATGAGAGTGGTTTTCCTCATGTTTTTCACTCTTTTTCCATTCCACGTAAATGTGGGTAGATTACCTATAAAATGCTTCCTTCCTTATCCCTATCCGATTAGAATAATTATCATATATATGTATAGCCTGAACAGGTAGTAAGACACGGTGATATATATATATATATATATGATATAGGTAAAAAAATTATAAGTCAATTTTTTTCTTGTCCAAGTCACAGGGTTTGTGGTATCTCGCTGAAAGTTTAGACGTTTTATTACTTTTGTGCGAATCTACAGCTCAAGACTTTAAAATAAACTCATTCCCTTTTTATATAATCGGGAAACCCTGTCTAAGTAGTGGCCATAAATTCACCGACTAAATATGTAAGTATATAGTTCGGTTTCGCTATTGATAATATAATAATTCTTAATGTAAATGCTTTTTCTTTTTTTTTAAATAGCTTTGAGAATCAACATTTTTGGGTACATCCATCCTTGGTGTAAAAGCTTTTAATTTTAAAAAAAATTATTACAATCAGTTTTATATTACTATGGGAATTAATTTAGAAAGAAATTGCTTTTGGTTTTAAATATAATCTTTTATAGATTAAGAGGTAGTTTCCGCGCCAACGTGTCGTTTTCAATATTTATTTATATTCTAATCTTATTATGAAAAGTGTCGAAGCATTTTTGTTTAAAGAAGTGTAACTTTTTTTTAAAGCTATTAAATCCAAATAAAATGATTTAATTCAAGCAAAACACCGAGAATCAGGTTTACTAAGAAAATATGTAGTCTCTTTAATATCTTCTTATTTGAGAGACCGAGATCTTCTATTTCAACGCCATATCTTAAGCAGTATAGTAATAATAATAATAATAATAATAATAATAATATGCGTGGCACATTTTTAAAATAAGTTTCAAAATAATAAAGTTTTAATAAAATAAAATGTGAAAATGAAGTTAATCTGCTGGAGAATGCCTATAAGAAAGCAATATCCTACATATCATATCTGTTTCGACTTTAGTCACAAACCACCAGTTTTGTGTCATGGACTTTTGCCTGGGTGTGCAGAGCTTGTTAAAACACCTTTACACATTGCTCTACACGACAGTTTTAAACACGTGTTACGACAATTTAGACACTACTTGGTACGACAATTTCAAATACCATTCGGTACGACACCTTTAAACACCACTTGAAACGACACTACTCGCTACGACAGATTTAGACATCACTCAATACGCCACCTTTAGACAATACTCGGTACTACACCTCTAAGCACCACTCGGTACGACACCGTTGGACAATACTCGGTACTACACCTCTAAGCACCACTCAGCACGACACCTTTAGACAATACTCGGTACTACACCTATAAGCACCACTCGGTACGACACCTTTAGACAATACTCGGTACTAAGCCTCTAAGCACCACTCAGTACGACACCTTTAGACAATACTTGGGACTACACCTATAAGCACCACTCGGTACGACACTTTTAGACAATACTCGATACTACACCTATAAGCACCACTCAGTACGACACCTTTAGACAATACTTGGTACTACACCTATAAGCACCACTCGGTACGACACCTTTAGACACTACTCGCTACGACAGATTTAGACATCAATCAATACGGCACCTTTAGAAATCACTCAGTACGACACCTTTAGACAATACTCGGTACTGCACCTTTAAGCACCACACAGTACGACACCTTTAGAGAATACTCGGTACTACACCTCTACGCACCACTCAGTACGACACCTTTAGACAATACTTGGGACTACACCTATAAGCACCACTCGGTACGACACCTTTAGACAATACTCGATACTACACCTATAAGCACCACTCAGTACGACACCTTTAGACAATACTCTGTACTAAACCTCTAAGCACCACTCAGTACTAAACCTCTAAGCACCACTCAGTACTAAACCTCTAAGCACCACTCAGTACGACACCTTTAGACAATACTTGGGACTACACCTATAAGCACCACTCGGTACGACACTTTTAGACACCACTCGGTATGACACTTTTAGGCATTGCTCGATACGACACTTTTAAACACCACTCACTACGACACCTTTAAACACCACTCGGTACAATAGCTTTAGAAACTAATAAGTAGGAGACGTTTAGATATTACTTGGTACGACATCGACACCTTTAAACACCACTTCATACGACAAAATTAAACACCACTCTGTATAACACGGTATCTAAATACCACTTAGCGCGACACCTTTAAATACTGCTTGTTACATTACCTTTAAACACTACTCGGGTTCATGAAATAGAGTATTTGTTGAAAAATGTCGCGAATATATCTCTCCCGCCATAAGCTATGAAAACTCCCTGGGGGGAATAACCTCAATGGAACTAAGAAACGCATGATAGAGAGCTGCAAGGGTGGTTGGTGGTGGAGGATGAAACCAATACAGCCCCAGGGAGTGGTTTGTTAGACGTCTTATGCGACGCTCCGTCTCAAAAGACAAGGAAAGGAATGGGGTTGTGTTGTTCCTGAAGGTGTTTTGCGTCTTCCTTCCTTCTTTTAAGAGTCGGGTTTGGTTCACTGCCATGGATAGACAAGGAAAGGTTACTTCAGTTATATATTCGCTACGTTGGAGAAAGCGAGTCCCGGATATGTTAATTTTACATCTCGTTTTCAGGCGCTGCAGTCGACGAGCTGATAACTTGACGTGTTCTCTTATATCCCCTTATGTCTTTAAACTCTTAGTTCGCCTTATTTCCGCGTGCATTTTTAAATTGGATGGGGGGCGCTGCAGTCGGTGAGCTGGTAACTTGACGTGTTCTTCCGTATACCCATCTTATTAGACTCTTAGTTAGAATTTATTGAATTTAAATCAGTATGCCAAGGTTCGATCATCTACCGTATATATTCTGTGCCTCAAATCTTACTATCCATCCGGACCGTTCGTATTTTAACACAAACGGGGTAAGGATGAAGGGGTATAATTTCTAGGGAATGGACTGGCATTTTCTTAAAGGTAGAAAGGGGAAACTTTAAAGAAATACACCTGTAAGTACACCTAGATCTGCTTCGGTGGCCGCGTGGTCTAAGGCGTCACTTTCACAATAGACTAGACTGCTGATGACAGGGAAATTGGGGTTAAAATCACAGTCAGGTGTTCTAAAAATGGTTTTACCTAAATGGTTATCCTCTCTTGCTCCACGCAAATACGGGGACGCTTCCTCTAAATTCAACCTTACTCATCCTTAGCACATTAGAGTAATTTGTACATACGCGTATAAGCGGAACAGGTATTAAGACGCGGTAAAATAAAAGTACAACCAGCCGATATAATAACCCCAGCCTTCTCGAAAGAGGTGAATTGAGGTTAAAATCACAGTCAGGTGTTCTAAAAATGGTTTTACCTAAATGGTTATCCTCTCTTGCTCCACGCAAATACGGGGACGCTTCCTCTAAATTCAACCTTACTCATCCTTAGCACATTAGAGTAATTTGTACATACGCGTATAAGCGGAACAGGTATTAAGACGCGGTAAAATAAAAGTACAACCAGCCGATATAATAACCCCAGCCTTCTCGAAAGAGGTGAATTGAGCCATACGAGGTTCGATGTCTTAGCCTGAATGTCCGTCGATGTGGGTCTCAATCAAGTTACCTGGTAAAATCTAATAATATTGTCGTTTCAAATACCACTATCCTCCTCTTTCTTTTGTTTGATTATTTGAAGCTGCTGTTAACCTAATTTGTCACCAATACTTTTTACCAGGACCCAAACATTGATGACATATGTTACCCCTTTTTTTACATCTCTTACAGACGTTCGTGCACAGGGGCTAGTAATTTTTAAATTTGTAGACCTCCGAGTGCAGTAGATATCGCGAAATAATATAATAAAGTGTTTGTCATGATTAATATAGATTCATGTGTGGAATGCCAGGCCTCCACCGTGGTTCGGATCCCATGTTAAACTGTAGGTCCTCCTTTAATATCACAATCGCCCTACCATTGCACATTAGCGTAAGTGCGTATAACCCGAACGGGTAGTAAGACGCGGTGGTAATAATAATAATAATAATAATAATAATATAGATTCCCAAAACTCATATATTTGTAACCTCAAAAGTCTTAAATTATTTGCCAATTAGTCACGATGTAAATTCAGTGTAACCAGCAGCAATACTTTTAGTATTATTAATTAATGATGGATACAGTGTTTTACAAAAATTTTAATGAATGATGGATACAGTGTTTTACAAAATTATTTTGTACTGTCATATGTAATGTACGTAACAAGGTGAAACATGCTTTTCTTAATATTATGTTTGCATTGGAGTTAATTGTGTTGTTTTTTGTAATGTTTTGTTTTTCTCCTGTGTCCTAGTTTTATTTATTTTTATAATCTACTAGATGTGAAATGTGTCTACATCCATTAAAGAATAAAATGTGTTGCGCTCTATTTTCGGCAAAAGTGTGAACTAAGCTTTATACGGCGCATAGTAGGAATGCCAAGGGATACTACAGGCTGAGAAATTCACATTTACACCACTTTTTCCTATACCACTATAAAGATTTATTTTTGAAGAGCTTATGAATGGGCAGTTTGAAAAGGCGAAAGTGTTTCGCGATATACATATTTTATAGCAATGGTTTTATTAAGTTAGACCCGTCTCGGTGGCGTAGTTGGCTAACGCGCTTGTCGTGTTGAGCTCGACTGCTGAGGACGGGGAGACCGAGGTTCGAATCTCGGTCGGGTAGAACTGGGGGTGGTTTTTCCTAAATGGTTTTCCACTCCACCTCCACGCAACAGCGGGTTCACTTCCTCTAATTCAACCTTCCCAATTTCTAACCCATTGGAGTAATTAGTACTTAAAGCGTATAACCCGAACGGGTAGTAAGACGCGGTGCTAAATAGTATTATATTATTAATAATTATTAAGTTAGATAGTAGTGGCGTGTCTTAGAATGTTGTCAGGGTAATAAGATTACAGAGCACAGCAAAATATATTAAACTCTACGGGGTATTATTGCTCTCCGATTGCATTAAAACTTCTTTTAACTCAAAAAACACATTATAAGATACATATTATACTACGTTATACTTTTCATTCAATCGTAGATTAAAATAACAATTTATTATGCTACCTTTGTACAGTAAAAATATCGCTGACATTAAATGATATGTCAATCGGGCATGTCAGACTTCAAACTATTAATTAAGAAGACATGTTTTTTTTTTTCTTGAATAGAGGATTACTGTACTAGTTTTATGTTTCCCCATCACTCAGTAACACACTCAATGGAAAGGTATCAACATTCCCATGTTTCTTGTTTTACTTAGCATAGCGTCTTACTACCTATTCAGGTTGTACGCTTAGAGCTATGTTTTGGGGTTGAGGAAGGATATTTTCTAGAAAGTGTATCCGCATAAAGAAACCCGCTTAAAGGAAGAGTGGAAAATTATTTTTTGAAAAAAAACCTCAGTACATCCGACTGAGATTCTAACCTTGATCTCCCCGTCATCGGCAGTCTAGTCTACTGCGAAAGTAGTGCCTTAGACCATGCAGTCACCGGAGAAGGAAGCATTCCCATGTTAAGTGTGTAGAGCAGAGCCTATATATGATTGGTTAACTGTTGACAGAGTGGGTGATAACTAGGGGGCGGATTTTGCCCTAAGTGCCTTTTTTAGTCCTATGCGTTGAAAAGTAGGCTTTTGAGGTATAAGTTTATTGTAGAGGATTGCGAAGATAATGTGATAATTTTTATAGTGCCTATATATGCCTATTTTGCTGTTTAGTGCCTATTTTACTAATGGGAGCCTTAAAGTGCCTTTTTTATATCGTTATCTTCCTCCCACCCTCCTTTTTTATTTCTAAATACTTGCGGCTCCCCCTAAACTACTTCACTCCTTAAGTCACTCCCAGTAGATACTCGTGTTACGTAGAAAAAACACATGTGTCCAGTGGTCTGATAGGTTCAGTCGGGTCAAAATGGCGAAGAAGATTTTCTTCTAGCTCACAGCAGTGTCAGTTCATTCAGTGATTATGTATCTTACACTGTTACACTGACCGCTGTGGCAGATATGTTGCAAATGTTGTGGTTGGAAAACTAGACTCTCCGGGTCCTGGGAAACCTCACTTGGTTGTTTCAAAGATGCTTGGAGCAACCAACAGCTCGACAATTGCCATAGTTGTCCGTGATGCTTTCAGTAAGTAAATAACTTAATTTCACAAGATATAATGTGTAAATTTAATTATTCGCAGTGTTAGTCCTGTAAAAATTATAATTATAAATAAGTTACTCTGTTTATATTAGGTGTCCTGTGTACATCAGAAAACAACGATGAAAGGTTTTCGGTGCTGCGGCCAGTGCGTCCTACATGTTGAAAGAAGTTGCAAACTTAAAAGTATTCTACGCCAAGCTAATTCACGTGACTTGTCTGGCGCGCGCTGTTCATAGGGTTGCAGAAGATATTAGATCGCGTTTTCCAAATGTTAACGCTATTATTTCCACAGTCAAGAAAGTGTTTTCGAAGGTTCCATCACGAATCTTCTCGTTTAAGGCCGCCCTGCCCAACACACCTTTGCCACCACAGCCAGTGTTAGCGCGTTGGGTTACATGGCTTAGTGCTTGCGTTGTACTACGCAGATCATCTGGGTGACATTCAAAAGGTATTATACAATAGACTATCTTTAGGTGCGTTCACAAATTAGAA
Organism: Timema shepardi; assembly: GCA_902151425.1. Taxonomy (NCBI): domain Eukaryota; kingdom Metazoa; phylum Arthropoda; class Insecta; order Phasmatodea; family Timematidae; genus Timema; species Timema shepardi. Next base: position 549,714 of record CABFVX010000020.1, read on the forward strand.
TTGCAGTGAGTGCTTATCACTAGTTTTATTGATTCCACCTGTCCGTCCACATTATTGAAACATATTTTAAATTTAATGGTTGTACTTGTAAAACACAATATATCGAAAGAATGGTGAGTTTTGCTATATCGACCGTTTTGTTTGTAGGTAGGCCAAACTTTTGACGAGGAACAAGCTGTCGCCATTACAGAAGCAAATGCTGCCATCTCCTGCTCAAGTGTCATTGCGAATCTGGCATACGTAAAAAGCAATTTAGGAAATCTTTTTGGAGCAATCACAGTTTTATAGGCGAGGGATTTGCCTCTTGTGAAAGCTGTGAAGATAATGCAGGGAATAGAAGAAAGCCTGAATCAGGCTTCTGGCTCAGTTGGCATAGCCATCGTCGACCAATTTAACAAAGTATTGCAGTGTAGCCCTGGGTGGAAAGTGATGGCAAGTATTGCAGAAATCTTAGAAGGACGAACTACATCACTCCCAGAAGTAAATCGTAGCTCAGCAGAAATAGCTTGTCTGAAGTTTTGCCCGATGACTTCATGCGAAGTAGAGAGAAGTTTATCACAGTATAAAAACATTTGGTCAGAAAACAGAACAACATTTACATCTGAAAATCTTGAGAAGTATTTGGTATTTAACTCTAATGGTAATTAATTTGTGTTTATGGAACGTGTTTGCTGGATTTTAAGAATTAATAATAAAAATGTTGAGTGTTTTAGTGCATTTTTTTCATTACTAGGCCTATTTATATGCTTATTTTTTTCTTTTTAGTGCCTATTTATTGCCTTTTTTTTAAATATTTAGTGCCTATAAATCCGCCCCCTAGTGATAACATATCAAATACACCTATTAAACCTACTTTGACTATCCTGGCAATACTCGATGACACGCCGCTAGCTAGACAATTATAAACATAGTTTTTAATTTATCAAAATAACACACCACTGGTCACACGGACAAAGGTGTCATTATTCTCATTTTATCCGGTGTGCTAAAATAAGATGAGGGTTTGAATCCTGGCCGGATGTAAGGCGTTTTTTTCCTAAACTATTTTCTCACTTACTCTCCATGCAAATGTTGCTACATATACTCTAAATTCTGGTCCTCATCTCTAATTCATTAATGTAAATATACAAACATCCCGGACGTTGATGAAAAACATGTAGCATGGAAATAAAAAAATAACATTTTGAAAATATTTGTCCCGAACGATGGGAATCAATATTCCCTGAAACCGTGGCCTAACCTCGTTTAGTCGAAAAGAATCCATGTCGCCAGCCCGCAATCGAGTAATAACGACTGGTGGCCACCGCTTATTGACGAAGATGGTGCCAACATCTGCGGGTGTTATGTTGTCAGCACAATGAACTCTTCTGACGTTAATCTCAGTTTTCTAGACCGGAGCCACTACATTCTCGTTCAAGTAGCTCTTCAATTGTCCTCATAAGGCTGAGTTGAAGGGTTCGGTTGTAAAAAATGGTATCTAACATTTTGCAGTTTCATGTTGTATCAACTTTAAAAAAATATAATACAATATCATTCTAGGTGTAAACTTTCTGACAAATTTTCAACTAACAATTATTCTAACACAAACATTTTGTGGGCGTTGACGCTTAGAACAAAAAATAATGTTTATGTATTTTTTTGTTTACAACATAAAAGTGACCCGCCTCGGTGACCCCATGATCTAAAGCGTCACTCTCGCAATACACTGGGACTACCAACGACAGGGAAATCGGGGTTTGAATCCCTGTAGGGTGTATTGAAGGGGGTTTTACTAAATGGTTTAACACTTTCCCTCCACGCAAATGCTGGTACACTTTCTTTAAATTCAACTCACCTAATTTCTAGCCCATTAGTGTAATTAAGAAATAAGCGTACAACCTGAACGGGTAGTAAGACACGGTACTAAAAAAAACCACATGAAAGTGCAAAATGTTAGATAAGATGGTTTACACACGAACCTTTTATTTACAAGTTAATATAAACAAAAACACACATGCATGCGTCGTAGGAAACAAGCCACATTAACCTGATAAGATGCCTGCACACAATACATTAATAGCCTGTAGGTGTTCTGGCAATTTGTGGAAGCAAGATAACAGCTCCTTCAGGGCATGCAGTTATTTAGGTGCCCGACGATTATGTTGGGGCAGGTCAACTCTGTGTGGACTGCCACATTAACAACTTGGCACCCGCTTCAGTGACCGAATGGTCCAAGGCATCACTCGTGTTGGACTGGCCTGCTGATGATGGAGAGATCGAAATGGCTTTCCACTCTACTTCCACAAAAATGCTGGTATATCTTATATATAAAATTCTCGTGTCACAATGTTCGTTCCCGTACTCCTCCGAAACGGCTTGACCGATTCTCATGAAATTTTGTGAGCATATTGAGTAGGTCTGAGAATCGGCCAACATCTATTTTTCATACCCCTTAGTGATAAGGGTTGTCCACCCTTAACATTTTTCTATAATTTTTAGACATTTTTTTAATATCTTTATTTTTTTTATTATGTCGCATTAAAAAATACATACAACCCTAAATTTTTACCCTTTTATCACCAACCCCTATTTTTTAATAGCCATTTTAGTAATTTAATCATTTTTCATCCCCGGTCGATATGCCTATTTCACGCATATACCACATTCTTACACACTTACAATAGGTAAGCTATTTTTTGTCTACACTAGAAATTACTTAAAAATTATTTATATGGCAAAACAACGTTTGCCGGGTCAGCTAGTTATCTCTAAAATGCTTCCTTCCTCATCCCCACCTTATTAGAGCAATTATCACATATGCGTATTATCTGATGTGAGATGTGGTGATATATATATATTTAAAGAAAGGAGTCCCTGGGTAGATCAATTGGTAAAACGGTCAGCGCGTAGATCCAGACTACCCAGGTTTAAATTCTTGTCCGGGAGTAATTTATCTATACTTACACAATCCCTATCAGAACGCCATCTGAAAAGATGTGTTCGCTCAGATTTAAAAGATTCTGATAGAATGAACAGTATCTGACAGTTACAAATTTACTAAAATTACTTGAATATGAACTAATTCATATGTTCAGTAAGGAAATATTCATATGTCCCTTTTTATAGTTAAATACTACAAATAATACGAGAAAATATTATCAATACTTACCGCAAAATGTTATGATTTTATTTATTAAATAGTATTTTATATTATTTTTTATGCATACATCTGAATTTACCTCTGATTTAGTAAAAATATGTTATTTCCTCACTGATCGGTGTTAAACTACCGTCTAGGGCCTATTATAAAAATATATTATAATATTTTTATTTATTTAGCACCGCGTCTTAATACCCGTTTGGATTATAGGTTGATTAAAATAAAGTTAAAAGATGTAATATTTGGGGAGATATTTCAAATCTTTTCATAATATTCAAAGTTTTCTTATTCCTTCGAAACGTTTCGAAAATGTGACGTTTCGAAGAGAAGAAGTTCTGAGCTTCATCTTCATTTAACATTTCGAAACTTCGCTCATCCCTAAACTGTAAAGAGCAGGTTTCGTCTTCCCAATATTCCGACCGTTTTATTTCGCAGCTCAGTTTTCTTGTCACATCTCTCATCCTATTCCTGTGACGTCTTATAAAGTCTGTTCAGCGTAGGAATTGTTCTCTGAAAGGCCTTTTTCTCTACCAAAAAATATATTATATAGTAGAATATTGGTAGGAAAAAAGACCTTTCAGAGAGTAATTCCTACCGTAAATGGAGTATAGCTCGCAAAGAAAAGCTGTCAATATCGACAAGAAATGCTGCGGATTGTTTACTCGGTGTCTACTCCTACCCTCACTTTGCAAGACCCCTATAATACCATCAACCCCTACCGAAACTTCCAAACGAAACAAAAAGAGGGGAGGAGGGGAGTCAAATTTTAACTCAAATTGAACTATTGCTGCCATTTGTAAATCATGAGACATTTCTAATGCACTCTATTTTATGTTTAAAAAGGTTATATGTTATATTTAAATTAATTAAAAAAAGTATTTGCTGGGATCCTTATCTGGTTTGAGATATAAAAGTAATTGTCCTGGAAGATGTATGTAATATGACTTTACCCCTTTTTTCCTCCGTACCTTTCAATTCTGTTCCTTCTAAAAAACACTCAAAATATCCATCTAACGATTTTTATGGGATTAACTCGGAAATTGAAACTTCAGGGTGGATCTGCTTTTTTTTAGTAAACTTTATAAAATGGTAGGATTATTTTATCTCCAAAAAATAGTTACCAATGTGTTTTTAATTATTGCATTTAATATCAAGAAATATCAAAGGGTTAATTTAAGGGGTGAAGACGAGTAAGGTAATTTAAAGTGTATAGTAGAACCACAATGGAAAACATCCGTTGTGAAAACCATTCCCCAATCCCCAAAGATTAAGCGAAGGGTTTTCAAGAGCTGTTATCTCGCACAGAACACTTCCTGACACACAGCTGTAAAGAGAATGTTTCGGTCGGAAACCAAACATTAGCTTTCCGGCGTGCAAAGCCGAGCGTTTAAGAGCTTAGCTGAGGTTCACGGTCAATACCGTAACACGGTGTTTGACGAGACATACAACTAACTATAGCAGGCTTCTGCTAGAAACAAACTTTGAGAAAATACAAACATATATTTGTATGGTCAACCCTTATAACATTTTACTTTAAATTAGTATTATTGTATAGGTGATGATATTATCAAACTTAGTTCAGTAGCCGCATAGTCCAAGGCGTCATTCTCACAGCAGACCAGACTGCCTTTAATTAGTAGATCGAGGTTCGAATACCTATTTGTTCTAGTGGGGGTGGTTATTTCCACTCTACCTCCACGCAAATACTGGAACACTTCCTCTAAATTAAACCTTACCCATCCATAAAAGTTAACTTAACTATTACATAAGCGTATAACCTGAACAGGTCGTAAGACGCGGTACTAAAAAAAATTATATATTAAAAGTGACAGCTTTAGATATCATGACTAGACGTGTAAACACGTCAAAAGTTTATTTTTATAACCACGTCTTACTATCCGTTCGGGTTGTACGCATATGTACTAATTACGCTAGTGTGTTGGTTGGATTTATAACAAGTGTATCCGAATTTTCATGGAGGAAGAGTGGAAAACCGTTTAGAAAAAATACCCATATTAAACCCAATCAGGATTATAACCTCAATATCCCCGTCATAATCAGTCCAGTCTGTTGTGAGAATGACGCGTTAAACAAATTGACCACAGAAGTGGGTTTGCGAACAGTGTTTTGGTAATTCTTATAACCCTGAAACAAATTGCCTTTCTATCTAAATGTGAGAATACTGAAAAGGCAAGGATAAAGGTGGAAAGAGGAGGGGGGTATATCGGGTGACACAAAACAAAATAATTACTAGAGTACTTGAACAACAAACTAGCTGGCGAAAGTAAAACAACATAACATAGAGTCATTTAGTTCTTAAGCATTATTAAAACTAGTTTCTCCTTTCTCTTAGAGAACGTATTTTAGTTTCTATAATTTTTACATCGAGTTAGTAATGAACTTTAATGGGCTCCCAAAATAAATAAAAGGGTATTCACGATTTTGTCTGTCAGTATGCCTCTCTGTATCTGTAACCGGAACTGCTTTTGACAGATTCCGTTCAAAATTTATGTTTAGATGTAAACTCTATACAAAATTGTAATTTAATTCTAGTTCTAAAATTAAGAGTGGATTATTGATGATTGATTTTTTTTTAAATCAATTTGTTCAGAAAATAGCTTCAACAAATGTATGCAAAATTAATATCAGGAAATTTTTCAAGGTTATTTATGTCTTAATTTGAACAGTCTGAAGATTAGAAATGAAAAGGGAAACTTAGGCTTATATAAAATGCACACGTATTAGCGTGAGAAGTCAATAAGATATATCACACGTGGATAACGACTCCTGTATAATTTACCCTCCGAGATACGAACCTCAACCCTTCATCCAAGGTGATCCAGTATGTAGTGAGCCATGAACTTTAGGCTCTTGGACACCCCTGCGGGTCAGTAAAAGTAATGAATGTTGGTTATTCTATCATCAAAAAAGCAATAGAGGGGTTAAATGTACACCAGCCTCACCTAAATAGAAATTAGAAAATCATAATAGCCAGTGAATCCGGTCTGAGTTTCAACTTAACACCTAAAGTTCAGAATGAAGCACGCCAACGCTCAGATAGCCCTAACAGATTTATTTATTTAATTTGAGATATTTAATGTGCACTTTCTGGACCGATTGATTATATCACCACACGATAATTTCTATGAGTGAGAGCGAAAGGGCCTACCAATTTTTCCGGAAAAGGTATTTTCACATACTTTCCAAGGTTCTTTTACATTCCATAGTCGACATGAGATTGACGGCTTTACTTTCTCTCCGAGTGAAGTTGTGCTAAGGATTTTTATCGCTCAAGAAATATCCATGAGGCCCGACTGAGTTTGAACCCACGAACATCGGGTCCAGGGGCGAACCCTTTACCCCAAGACCACCGAGGACGATTAACCCTGATATAAAGTCGCTGTAATAGTATTCCGAAGGTGAAAGTTCTGCCTGGGAACTAAGCGAGAGTCCTGGACCCATCCAATGTCTTGCCGTGATAAATGTTGTGCGCTAATCTCGTTGCGGTCGTAAGAGAGAACTACATGCAGGCTGTTGTAATTACTGCGACTAGGACCTCCAGCGACAATAGGGCGTAGAATAGCTTGTAGGGGATTAATTTACGATCAACCCTCTCGTACTTTGAGGTTGATAGGGGGGGGGGGAGGTTGTGGGATAAACCGTAGGATTTGGGAACAAAGGGGAAAAACAGAAATAATTTCAAGAAAAGAGAGACAACTGGAAATAAATAATTTAAAATTAATCTGATCGGGATCCGACACCTTAGTTCAATCGACAGCATGTATGTCTACTGAGTTAAGGGTCCCGAGTTCGATTCTTGGCATGGCTCGAAATTTATCGTTAGTGAAATGTGGGTTTACCCTTTCATAGTGATAAATTAACGGCCTAGGACTGGATTTTGTGCCTGTCCTAGTTTTAAGTAAGATTGTAAGGCATTTGAAGCTACGACAGGCCTAGCAAGCCGACAGTGGATAATATATGTCTTGAATAAAAAAACTTACCTGGGCCAAAAGCTGGAAACAGTAGTGTAGGTAAAGAAAATCTGATTAGTCAAAAGAGTGAAATATAGGAGATAAAATGAGGAATATAAGAGAGTAATGGTAGGATAGAAGAGAAAAAGGCTGAAATAGTAGAGCTAAAGGGTAGGAGAGAAAAGGTTGGACGGAATAGAGAAATGTTAAGATATCTGTGTAGAAGAGAGAAATTGTATGACAGAGAAGATAAATGGAAGAATATAGGAAAGACTGTGAGGTACGTAGAAAATAGAAGATAAAATATCGGGTAAGAATAGAGTTGCGAATACGACTTTACTATAGGGTTGAGAGGATATTTAAAAAGAGAGGTGGAAAAAGAGAAATCGGTAGAAATATCAGCGAGAAGGGAAACATAACATAGATAGGAAAATTGAAAAGGATGGTGTTGGACAAATAGCAATTTTAAAACAATCAAAAAGCAAACGTGATCCACATAAAAAAAAACTTGGACAGTTTGTGTTTGGTGTGTAAAATCTATTATATAGCTTTCCACAAACCAAAGTTTAAAGAAAAAACAAAAAATATATATGTATTCATATCACGCACGTAGCCCCGTTTAGAATTGTACATCTTTTCACCCTCTCACTCCTTGTAACCTCAACCAATACTATATTTAATTAAAACATTACTCATTTTGGTGGTCGATGTCATGACTAACTTCAGAGCAAGACGTCAGCAATGTGTGAATGAAAATGGACATTTGCAAGACATTATTTTCCATACCTAACTTGTGTTCTAAAAATGGTTTCATGGTGTAAATAACAATGGAAAAATATGCTGAATTTAATGAAAAATTGTAAACCATTTTTTGTTCGAAAATACTAAAGTTATTACATTTGCAAAACCGTCATGTGTTTCTTCCGCATCCTGTATATTTTTATTTTACACTGCTTCTTATTACCTGTTCAGACTATAAGCAAAGGTAGTGATAACAATGATGGTTTAGGGATAAATAAGTTAGAATTTAGAGGAAATGTGCCAGAATTTGCGTGTAGGGAAATTGAAACACGATTGATTAAAAACGCTTTTCAGTTCAACTGAACTGGATTCAAGTCCCGATATCCTCGTCATTTGCAGTAAAATATATTACTAGAGTGACGCCTTATACCATTTGATCATTAAAGTGTTTAAAAATAGCAAGCTAATATGGAGTTAGTCGGTTATTGAATCTAGACTTGCCAAGTGTTGAAGCGACTCCGCCTGTTAGTCAAGGCGTGAAGAAGGCGTACATAACATTAACAACACAATCTTTCAGTTTCTAGTGTTCATACTAAACTGCTCTACTCTGTCAATAGCACCTTATTAAAACCTCAGGATAACCACATACCACCCCCACCTACTGGCATGGCTACCCACATAATTAGATGAGTGTGTTTTTTTCCCTTAAATGGTTGTTTAAACTATTTCAACGCAAATGAGCGTACATTTCATCTAAACCCAACCTTTCCTAGCCTTATCACATTAGTGATATTAATGTATGTGTATTGCCCGAACGAATGTAAAAACAAACGCGACACGATTCAGCTCTACAACCGGAATGTTAAACGTGAGGGAAAATTCATTTCTTCTAAAGTTATTGTTAAATTCCAAATCCCTGAGAGGAAAACACAAACCTCTGTGAGTAGACGAATTTTGTGCTATCTTGTATGCATTTTCAAATCGCGGCAAAGGTTTTGGTTGCTATTCTATTATTTTTTAGAGACCCACAGATGGAAATATCATTTCCCGAGACATGCTTTGTTCTGGAACCCCCGTAGTGGTACAAATCTCGTCTTGAGCTCTATACATGTGTGTACGAATGTATGAGTGCGCGCGCGTGTGTATGTGTGGGAGTGGGGGATGACAAAGAGAAATATACAATGCTACCAGCAAATTGTAAATAATTTGCTCTAGTTTCCAGTAATGCTACTTCTTTCTGACAGATACTAATTGTTAACATATAATTTAAATGTTTACAATCCGCCCTAGAAATAAACCTTACTCCCACTCAAGCTGTGGCTTTAAATTTGAACTGTGCTTTTAAAGCTCGGCGTTCTAGTGCCATACTAAGTTGCTAATTTATTTACTTAACTATCTATTCTGTACATTAAATAGTGTTGTCGGGCTGTCATCATACTACAGTGGTGTGCAGTCTTCTTACTTGGAGGGAAAGAGGGGTTGACCAAGGGTCAGTGGTGTGCAGTCTTCTTACTTGGAGGGAAAGAGGGGTTGACCAAGGGTCAGTGGTGTGCAGTCTTCTTACTTGGAGGAAAAGAGGGGTTGACCAAGGTAATAAGTATACAATCATTCATTAAAACCAGTGAGCGTCCAACAGACATGGCTCTCTATGTTTACAACTCAAAAGTTGTATAACAGTGGCAGAATATATTATGTATATTTCCTTCAAGTCAAATATATAATATATTTAATACAATAAGTTGAACATCATTGGATGTTCACACGGCAGAATCTTGTGGCCACTACATATTGAACAATAAATGTCCTGTGTATCAGGTTTTAGAACTATAGTATTCTGTGTTGAAAACATATAACATACATATATATTGATTCCCTTTACGACACTCCCATCCTATCAACCTTGTCTCAGTCGACACAGGAAAAGTTTATCAAACATAAGCTATGACTGGAAGTAAATGGCTCCATAAGGCGTCACGTGGCTTAGACGATGGGAATTGTGGTTATAATTTTATAAATTTGGCAGTCCTCATGAAGAATATGACAGTTATTCTCGTCTTGCAAGGACAAAGAAAATTTAGTAATATGATGTATACTAATCACAACTTGTGAATGTGAGGGGTGCCAGGCCTCCGCCGCGGTTCGGATTCCACGTTAAACTGTAGGTCCTCCATTTCATCTCACAATCACCCTACCATTACACTTTAGCGCAAGTGCGTATAACCTGAACGAGTAGTAAGACGCGGTGCTAATAATAATAATAATAATAATGATAATAACAATATATGATGTATGATGTATGTCCCATTAAACAGTGACTAGAGATGAAATTGAAATATCTGAACTAATATCCCTTAGATTGAAAAATGACACCTGGGCACAAGGATCGAACCAAGGGCCTTCGACTCAGTAAGTCGCCGAGCATATCAAAGAGTTGTTCCGTGCCCAGGATCATTCATCACTCATATTTTAAGGCAGCGTCTGTGATGGACTTGTGGAAATCGTCAGCTAAATATTATGTGTGATCGATTAAGATCACGATCTATCAATTACGCACGTCCATCACAGACTCTGCGTTAAAATATGAGTGAAGAATTACACTGAACACGGGTCGATTCCTGGATAGCTCAGTGGTTATAACATTGGTGTACTAAGTCAAAGATCCCGGGTTTGATTCCCGTGTCCAAGTGTCATCTTTCAATTTAAAGGATGTATTTAAATGTGGCTATATAACCGTTATAATTATCAAATATGGTAGCTTTGCTATTTAATCCATCTGCACTAATATTTTGAAAAGCGAACCCAAATTCTACATAATTATATACAATCCATACAGTGTCTGTATGTCCTCCCAGGGCTCTTTCTCACCCTTCCCGAAACTCAAGACCAGTGGTCCCCAAACTTACTAAGCAGAGGGCCACATTAGAATATTCAAAGCTATAGGTGGGCTGGCTTGAACACGATACATACAATACATACATTTTATATGTATATAATTATATAATGTATCATTTAATTATACAGTAGCCTCATGGCTTCTTTGGTGCTAACTGACCACTCACAGCTGACTTCTGATAGTCAACATTTAGGTATATACCTAAATTTTGACTATCAGAAGTGACAGCTGCTAAACACATGTTTTTGCAGATCATATGGTTCGGCGTAGGGATACATAATTTGGTCTGGTAACTTTTCAAAGCCGTCAGCTGTCAGTCAGCACCAAAGAAGCCATAGGGCTATTGTAGATCTCATTACAATATACTGTTTACATATGTTATAGTCATAGTTAAACACGACTAAAATGTAAGCTGTGCATCCAACATATTTACCTTCTTCCTCCTCAAATCGGAAACGTACCTTGGACTGGACCCTCCGCTCAATATAAAATGTATGGAACGTGGCTAAAGAGATGAAATTTACTATGGAATATGCTATGGAGTATTCCATATTAATGGTCAAATCCGAGATTGTAAAAATCCATAATGGCGGATCCAAAATGTCGACTGGAATACATAAATTGAGTCCTAAATAGATGGAATTTGGTATAGACACTGTGGAGCATGCCACCTTTATGAGAAAAATCCGAAACTTGAAAAATCCAAGATGGCGGATATAAAATGGCGAGTGCATCGTTTAACTTGAAGCCAAGAGAGATAAATTTTGCTACGGACACTATGGAGCATGCCATTTTGACTGATAAAAGAATCCAATACAAAATGTTGGCATCGATTTACACTTCCCGAATTGTGTATCCCTCTGGACTATTTTTTTCCCCCATACTTCCCAATATTACCTGGCATAGCTTTGAAAACAAATATCGCTACCTCCTTTTATGAAAAATCTAAAAATAGATAAAAAGAATTCACACTAAATCCAAAATGGCGCCTGTTAGAGACAGGCCTAACCACAGGTTTAATATGACTATCAACAATCATCAACAAAATTGCTTTCTGTTTCGAAACTTAATTTTTGTGTTTCATAGGATGTATATTGGGGAATGCATTTTAGTATAATCTTTCACTTCTCTAAGTATTTATATCGACCTTTCAAAGTAAAATAAGTCATACAAGTTATATATTACACCATATATGGATTTTTAACTTATACTGTGCTGAAGATATTATTATTATTATTATTACCACGTCTTACTACCCGTTCGGGTTATACGCACTTACGCTAATGTGTAATGGTAGTGTGATTGAGATATGAAATGGAGGACCTACAGTTTAACGTGGAATCCGAACTACGGTGGAGGCCTGGCATTCCCCACATTAACAAGATGTCTTGTCAGAGGTGAAGGAAGGGTTTGGTAATCAGATAAATCTATGCCGGGACGTGACGATATTGTTTGTATATTAGTTCCTTTAATTATTTTATATCATGAAGTTAGATGAAACACTTCAAATGGAACTACAACAGAATACGAATATATTTCGATTTCACTGCTGAGATTAATCTAATGCTCTACATTGAATTGGGGCGGGGGAGGGGGAGTTTAAAAACTTAAGAAGAACAAATTAAAATATTGAAGCTATACAAATATTAAACTGATTGTAAAAGGTATTTAATGTCCATATTTCTGAAATAGGAAACAGTTTAGCAACATTCTAAAATAATTTAAAAAATGAAATATCCATTAATATAAGAGGCTTATATATTGCCACGAACAATTTTTTTATTATTAAAGAGACAGATATTTCTAAACAATAACTTGATTTGGAATTATGGATAGATATCTTGGAATTAATCGCAAACAGTAAAACAAAGAGATGAATAATGTTAGCATTTCTTGTGTAGCATTTGTCTAAGAGAAAAGAGTTAAACGAAGGTACCAAACAAACAAACAAAGCATACTAAATGCCGTACTTAAAACATATCAAGTTGTTAGTAAAATCCAGAAGATACTGTGACACTATTTCACTTAGATAACTGTATTTAATTTATTCTCAACACTCTTTTTCGATTCAATATCGTGTCATGTAACAATTTTTATTGATATATTGAGATTTTAAATATTTTTACACCTTAACGTCCAACCAAAACTTTGATTGTTACGTGTAAACATTACGAATTCTATTTTCATCTACGAATATAAGAATAAATTGTTCGCAGACAATAATGAAATTTAATAACTAAAAATGTACAGGAAACATTTAAATGGTCGACTGTTTTGTGCACCAACTCCTCTCAGAAACTTTGAATTTATGCCAGCGCATCGCATTATTACACAGAATCAGTCATTTTACGAAGTACAACATTTTAGATCGACTCACGCTCTATCGATTTACGTTATGGTACTAGACCATCGATCGACCCAAGTTCCATGGAATGACGTCAATGGCTTAAATGAAAGGCAGATTTGAATTTAATATTTATCTTTGACTAATTCATATATTTTTATTTTATTCTACCTAATTTTTGATCATTATTATTGAGTTACAGCTGTGTACGAAATATTATAATCATTTAATTATCCCGACATGACATGAAAAAACCATTATTAACAAAACAATCATGGTTACAACTAACTCATGAAAACCAACTTAAACATAACAAATAGTATTAAAAACATAACAGTTTCAATTATATCAACATAAAAGTACATTTACCAACTAATAAATATAACAATTAAACGTTTTTACAATAAAAATTATTTTAAAATAATATGTATTCCTTATTTCAAATATGATTCTTATTTAGATATTAGTTTGCTTCATAAGATACTTGATATTGAAACCCAAAGAGATTCCAAGCATCAAAAGCATTGTAATAGATGATTTTGACTGGTCTGTTTCTTAAGAAAAATCTAAGATGTATATTTAAGAAGGCACGGCGAAACTTTTTTTTTTAATTCAAAACTAATAAATATACTATACCAATTTTACCAGTGATTGTACAGTGAGTCAAAATTATTTCTTTAAGTTAAATTTTTATTAAAGTAATAAGGAACAAATCAATTTACAAATTGAAATTTTGTTTTATTTGCATCGTCTGTTGCTAACAGAGCCACATTTGGTAAAGTCAATTTGAGCATACTAGTTATATGACATATTTTTAGGTTATGCAAGACTAGCAAAAACATCTTATTTATTTTATTATTACTATTGTTATTATTGGAGCATTATTCTGTAACCCACAGCAATACACATCAAAAAGTATTTCAAAACAAATTACAGCATTAAACCTATCCAATTAGCTGAACCATGTTTACTATTACTCCAATCCGAAAATAAGGATAATGGAATTAAATCACCTGTGTTAGATTTTCTGTAGCAAATGAAAGTGTATTCTGTATTTTTTTTAATGTATTAATATAATGGTATTTTTTTCTCCCTTCAGTTTAGTATTAATTTATTCCGCTACATCTTGGGTAAGGTAATAGTGGTTGGGTTTGGAACTGCTGATTATATTTATTTTACTAGTAACTTATGTATTTATTATTATTATTATTGTTAGCACCGTGTCTTACTACCCGTTCGGGTTATACGCACTTACGCTAATGTATAAAGGTAGGGTGATTTTGAGATGAAATTGAGGACCTAAAGTTTAACGTGGGATCCGAACCACGGTGGAGGCCTGGCATTCCCCACATTCACAAGATGTCTTGAGAGGTGATGGAAGGGTTCAGTAATCAGATAAATCTGTGCCGGGACCGAGGATTGAACCCCGGACCCCAGCACAGAAGTCCAACACCTTACCCCTAGACCACCAGGTCACCCTATGTATTCATTTGTTTTGGTCATTTTCCCAGGAGGATAATGTGTGACATATTTTATTTTTATTTCTTTAGCACCACTTCTTACTATCCTTTCGAGTTATATGTATATGTACTAATCATTTACAAGGTATCTGGTTCAATCTTTAGATGATGTCTAGAATATTTATGTATTTATATACGAGTTCCTCCTTCTATTACGGCTAAGAGTGAATCTGTGCTGTATTGGGTTAGTTTGTGTTAGCTTTGCGTCTTACTGCCTTTTCAGGTTATACGCATATATACTAATAACTTGCGGATGGATATATGATGTGTACCCGCATTTTCGTGGGGGTAAAGTGGACCACTAACCATTTAGGGGAAAAAACACCCTTATTACACTCGAGCAGGATTTGAATTCCGATTTCCCTGACATTGGTAGTCTAGTCTATTGTGAGAGTGATGTGACAGACCATGTGGCTACCGAAGCAGATAATATGAAGTTGTAACCCTGTATTTATAAAGTACAACTTCAACTATGAATCATATATTACACGTGTAAATTATTTATAAACATATGTGCAAGGCATCTCTGTAAAAGAACTTGATGTTTCCAGGTAAGTCTTAAGGATGATATGACTGATTACACGCGTGGGTAATGGAGAGAGATGATGACAGTTGAGTAACGATAGAAGTAATTTATACTAAGTAATTCCTCACCGCAGGGTATGTAATTACATGGCCCTAAGCATCAGCCATATTGTTTTACTCCTACCCCATGTACTCAGCTAATTACAAGAGTAGCGTAGTCATATCTTTCACTCAGCCTGGCGTACAGTAGTGTTTTGATAATATATGTAATTTTAAAAAAAAAAAAACATTTTAATTAGGTACATTTGGTCGTATTGCGAATTATGTGACCAGATTTGTTCCAAATAACTTAAGGACGTGCCTAACTATGACGGTATATAAAATCAAGATAGGATTTCCCATGTTAACGTAATTACATTTAATTAAGAAAGTTTTAAAGATCAAACATTGGAACAAAAAGCAACATATTTTTTTTAAAAAATCTAAAAATGTCAAACAATTATTATTTTTTTATCGTGAAATTGTTTTTATTTTGTAAACGTGTTTTTATACCATCTATATTTTAGGCTATTTGGTTATTCATGAAAATGACTTGTAGTAATATTCCTGCCAGGATGTAGATTAAAAGCGTATGTGGAGGAATGTGTACATCAATAATAGCAACCATGTAAAAAAGTAGTTTTAGTAATTAAAAAAAGTTCAATATTGTCCAGACACAAACAGTATAGCGAGTGTGTAGCACGTGAGAGGAAAAGGGATAGTGTTGTCAGAAAAACAAGGGCCCTCACATGGTGAGCTATTCATTTTATTCATTTTCTTAGTGCTTAAAGTGTTTAGGTGCGTCAAATTAGATGCAACACGCCTCACAAAATAGCTTCGATATCCTCAGGTAAGCAACGTCAATAACATAACTACCAATTCCATATGATTTCTCAATCAAATGATAAATTAACGATAATCCAGCCTTCAAATATTTATTGACCTGCATATACCCATCTATCTGACAATAAAATGCATCAATCCCCGAGTTATATATCGTACGAATCCAATACAAGCATCGCTCTATCTAGTATGATACATTGGAACGACTACACTGGCGATAGCGTTTGTGACGCCATCTCTTAGAGGAAAGTGTAACAGTTAAACTATGGAGTGTCTTAAATCGATACTATAAAGAGAATAAATTATGAATATTATTTTATTTTTTACTAAGCATATTCAATTGTGCACAAAGTTGTATTGAAACATATATTAAATTCAATTATAGTGGCATGTTTAGAAAAAGTTTTTTTTTAAATAGTATTTAAACTTAGTTTTCAAAAACTAGTATTTAAATAAATCTGTAATTATTCTATACAGAATAATTTGTACCAATTAAGGTCTACAAGACATAATTTTTTCCTTATTTGTAGTTGGCTTATTTTCCAATATAATAAATAATTTGTTGATTTATTAATAACTTATTTGTGTGTCTAAACCTGCCCTAGGCAAATTACGGCCCTCGGCGTATTTTTATGTGACCCTCAAGCTACCCTATATAAGGGAAAGAGGGAGCCGGGGGAGGGGGGGTTAATCATTGCTAAAAATACCAGAATTAGAGAATATATTCTTATGGAAGTATACTGTACAATAATGTATTTTATACACACCAACGGAGATTTACAAACAGTTTTAAGAATCTTAACTACCAAATGTACACCTAAAATTAAATGCATAATTATTAAATATATGCAAATATTGCATTCGTTTCATTAAGTTCTGTTTTATTTTTACATATGGTCTTCCTCATTTTTTATGTTGTTTATGTATTTTTTTCTAATAAATTGCATCTTCCGAATAATTGTATTTTATTTGACGGTCCAGTCTTATATTTAAATTCTCAATGTGGCCTTTCTAATTTAAAAAAAAAACGTGCCCAGGCCTAGTCTAATCCAACAAACATACACATTCCCAAACATGATGCTACATGTTATTCAACTACTATATCCCTGTTGTTTAAAGATGGTTAAATGGAGCAGTTTTAAGCTCTTATGAAAAAAAGGTAAAATCTAATTTGTTTTTTGATTCTTTTCTATATGTGCATTTATGTCCATTTTGGTCATCCATGACTGGTTTTATTCATCGCGTCTTGCTATCTATCTGGGCTATATGCATTGAATTACATTTATTGAATATGAAGAAGAAAATCTAGAATTTTGAGCAAATATACCTGAATTTGCATGGCGAGAGAGAGAGCGCGTCAGAAACCATTTAGAAAAAAACAAACACTATCACTTCACCCGGCTGGGATTCTGACCCCAATGTCCTCATCAAAAGGTAAACCACACTAGATTAGTCCGACATTTAGTCACCGTGTCCACCGATGAAAATAGGTTTGAGTTAAACATAATTATTTAAAACAAGAGTTAAATTATATCGCTAATTCAATTAATGCTGACAGGATTCAGTGGGTTGAATGATCTAAGGCAGGAGTCGCCAAACTCATTGAGTATGATAGCTACTTTAAAAACGTCAAATTGGTTCGCGAGCTAGCCAGATTAAAATGTGCCGTATTTGACCATCATTGCGATCTGTAGATAGGTTTTGCCATCACACCTTTGTTCAATCGGTGAAGGGGGAGGGGGTGGAGGAGGGAGGAAGATCATTGTCTTGGATTCTTAATTGTTATGGAAGTAAAGTAAAAATATTAGTACATTTAGAACTAAAATGATCTTTTTAATGCTAGAAAATAAAAGGACTACTCTTTTTTTTTAACAAAATGATAGTCAAACAAAACAAAACTGGATGCAATTATCAAGAAGTTCATATATAAGCCTACTTCTGTAGGGCTATTTGTTTTTCAGCATCTAAAGATGAAATTGAGGACTTCCATGGGTAGAATAGAGCATATTATTATTAGAAGTAGTATTACTATTATTTTTATTATTATTACTATTATTATTAGCACCGCGTCTTACTACTCGTTCGGGTTATACACACTTACGCTAATGTGTAATGGTATGGTGATTGTGAGATGAAATGGAGGACCTACAATTTAACGTGGGATCCGAACCACAGTGGAAGCCTGGCATTCCACACATTCACAAGTTGTGATTAATACACGTCTTGTCAGAGGTGAAGGAAGGGTTTGGCTATCAGATAAATCTGTGCCGGGACCTAGGATTGAACCTCGGACCCCAGCACAGAAGTCTGACACCTTACCCGTAGACCACCAGGTCCTCTAAAGCATAGTATTACCTTCACTCGGAGTGCAACATGAACCAGAACTAGACAGTTTTCTTTCCAGGCAAGAGACCATACTTGTCCTAAATTTGAGGTCGCACTTTTCAACAATAAACTACTTTGAAAGCGTCAAAATAAGTTTCCCGCGTGAGCTACCTATAGTTCCGTAGCGGTAGACCGTTTGACGACCCCAAGTCTACGGCATCACTCTCACAATAGATTGAACTTTCGAATACGAGGAGATCAGGGTTAGAATTCCGGTAGGGGGTTCTGAAGGTAAATGTTTTCCTAAATAGTTTTTCACTCTTTCTCGCTGCAAATATGGGCACTTTTACTCTAAATTCAACTTTTCTCATCCCTACTCAACCAGCATTGTACTTAATATATGAGTTTAGCTCGAACAGATAGTAAGACAAGGTTATAAAAAATAAATAAAGATGATTTCCATCTAGTAAATAAAGTTATGTGTTTCATTTTTATGCATTACCATACTTAGTACTTGGAGGTTTAATGCTCTGTAATCTTTATAGATAAAGACGTCGTAAAATGTTAGCTCTTTATCGTCAAATCAAGGAAGACCTCCATGAAGAGTATTATGTATGTGATCTAGTCTCATAGTGGAGTTCATTAAGTCGTGTTGAACAAATACTCTTTTTTTGCCATCGTGTCTTACTACTTGTTCAGTTTACCCGATTTATTGTGCACAATTTAGGCTAATGTGGAAGGTTGAATCCAGAGGAAAATCACCTGCAATAGTGTGGAGAGAGAATGGAAAACCATCTGGGGGGGGGGAGAATACTCAATACACCCGAACATATCCGACACCTTAGCTCAGTTGGTATCGTGTCTGTCTACTGATTTAAGGCTCCCGGGTTCGATTCTTGGCATGGTCGAAAAATATATAATTGGTGAAACGTGGGTTTACTCCTTCACATTGCTAAATTAACGTACAGGGACCGGATGCTGTGTCTGTCTAAGTCTTAAGTTAGATTATAAGGCATTTGAAGCCACGACAGGCCTTGCAAGCAGGTAGTGTGAAATATATGGGTTGAATTAAAAAAAGTTACCCAGGCCACAGGCTGGAAATAGTAATGATTGTCAAGTTAAGTACACCCGAACATGAGTCTGACGTGGATCCCTCCTTCCAACCGGTTTATTGCGAAAATAACGCCTTTTAAAGCATTCGACCAACGAAGCCATTAAAAAGATATACAGTCAAGAATAAATATGTGAACCCATTTGGTAGCACAAAACTCGGTTCAATCGTATGCGCGCGCATCTGTCGGACTAAAATGTCACGGGCTCAAACAACTATCATCTGTTAAATTGGGCCTATATAGTTTTACAGTGACTTATTAATATTTATATTCATAAAATTAAGGGTATTTAACGTGAAATTTATAAACCTACTGATTATATTAGTAGGCATACACTACTTACAAACTGGCTTAAAGTTAATTCATAGCCTTGAAAAGAGGAAGCCTCAATTTCGTCGATGATACATTTTTCGACCATCCCGTGCTTCGAACCCGATACTCGAAACTCAAAAGGTAAATGTGCTATCAACTGGGCTAAGGTACCAGATGTTATATAATTAAATTTGTTTGAAAGTAATTCTCTATTATAAACCTTAAGTTCATATATTGCACGTTAAATGTACTTGCTAAAAAAAATGTCTCAACGATTTGAACATGAATGAGGCCTTGATAACATTTTAAGGGTACAGGGGAAAAAAGAAGAAGTTGAATTTTAACTCAAATTAAGAGTGCTGCCATATGGACAGTCGTGATACATTTATAATGAACTTAAAATTATGGTTAAAAGAGATCTGTCATATTTTAGTTAATCAAAAAGATATATATGCTGGTGCCCTTTTGGAGTTTAGATATAAAAGTTTTATCTTGGAAAATGTGACTTCATCTCCTTTTCCCCTGTAACCTTCATTTTAGATAACACAACATTATAATCCTCCTCCGAATTAAAAAAATATATATAGCGCAGTCTGTTCTTACATAAAAAATAGGTTTAAACCTTATATTTTTAGAAAATTCACATTTGGTTTTTACTTTAATGTTCTGAAAAATTAATATTAGAACATCATGAAAATGTTTGTCGAAGATTTCGCCTACTCTACCATTGTATCAGACGAAAAACAATGATCAATTAATAACATTTTTTTAATTTAAATTAAACCGTATATGTTAGTAGGTATTTTATTAGCTGAACTTAAAGATAGCTCTCCCGTATGTTTAAAATGACCGCCAGAAAAAAACAACTACAAAGTATAAAAGTACACAAAGTGACCCTTTTAAAAATCTAATATCGTGGATTCACTCACATTCCAACCATCCTGGGTACCAATATTTTCAACACAATTTCCTCAGTCACCGGAAATGCAGTCAAACACGAGAGTGATGCAACCACTGATTTGGGTACAAAGAGAGATAGGTATGTATTATTTTGGGGACCGTACCCGAAAGAAATTGAAAAAAAAAATCAAAATGTTTGTTTTTAATAATTTTAAATAGATCAGTTTATTTCCCTTTCCTACCCAAAAGGAAATGCAAGAAAACTAACATAATCTAGATGTATGCATTGTTGTTTGACAGAAAAGTGTCACATGATTATTATAATAATCATACAAAAAGAGTTACTACTAGCGTTTCAAGTGAACCATTAGCATAACATTTATGGGATATCGTCCTTTGGCCTTTGGTCATACTGTTTAAATTGTGACAAAGGGATTGTTTTCTTACTCTTATTGTTGCTGACTGTTTTTTTACACATCAATAATGAAAATATTTGTTGTTTTTAATTCTATCAATGTATAAGAATATTTTTTAGTTGAAGCTACTTTTGTTTTGTATGAAATACATTTACTGTGATAGAATGCAACTTAAAAAAATAGTATAGTTTACAAGAAAGGAATGTTGGTGCGCCTAGGCCTAAGCTAGAAATTGGACCTAGTATGTCAATGCCTCTATGCTTAGATAAAGAAAAGCCTAACAAAAAGTCCATCAAAACAGGAGTTGAAAGAACTTGATAAGTACAATGATTTCCAAAATGAACCTGATGTAAACATAATTATTGTATCAATGACAATATTGTCAAAAGTTTTGGAGCAGGCATGCCACTGACATAAGTAAATATATGAACATTTAAGTTAAATGTTTTAAAGTTCTACATTTTGCCTAGCTTAGGTACACTTTTCTCTATTTCTATTTATTCGATGTATCTGAAATATTTACCACACATTCTTATTATGTTAGTCCTCACTTTAACACAAGGAATTTGAATTTTGTTTTAAGATGAAATATTTATTTATTTTACCTCAAAAAATTACACTAAATAATTTGACTATTTTAATAAAAAATAATTTGTGAAAAGTAAAGCCTATTTTCGAAAAAAAAAAACACGTGTTAAAAGTGTATAAGATCGAGTGAATAGTAACTAGTAAAAATGTTATGCTCCTATCTTGAATAAGCGTTAAGAAAAGTGTAGGCCTACCCCAAAATCAGTTATTTAACACAGGAAAGATAGGTGCGTCCAGGTCCCCTTAACAATATTTGGCTACTTATTCTCAAGTAGAACTGTTAGCGGATATATTCTTAAAAAATAGTACTTAAACACAAGTAGTACTGTTTGCGGATGTATTCTTTTAAATAATTAACTGAGAGTTAGAAAAAGAGGCGGTATAAATGCAATGCGGGGGTTACAAAGAGGGTCATCGAGTTGTTTTCTCTGTCCTGAGATAAATCTGTTAGAAATTCAGGAGGGAACTTGCCTCAAGGTAATGTCTTGATTGTCCCGACAAAACTCGATTTGTTTCAGCAAACAAATAGCACCCTTGTAAAGCATGGCGTTGCCCGGTTGTAGTAAATGTTGAAGTTGACATCTATTCACTCTCCTTGTATGTATGTGTTTGCTTGAGTAAACGGGTAAGAGGGGGAAGGTAAAAAGCAGGATAAATGTAGGGGTAAAAAGGAAAGGAAGTAGAGGGAGAAAGTTTGTGTGAGATAACTTTTCAGAAGGTACTCTGCTAGCAAATAGAAAACCTGCCACTGGAAGGAAATATGTATTTGTGAATAGTTTGGTATATATTATTATTATTATTAGCGCCACGTCTTACTACCCGTTCGGGTTATACGCACTTACGCTAATGTGTAATGGTAGGGTGATCGTGAGATGGAATGGAGGACCTACAGTTTAACGTGGAATCCGAACCACGGTGGAGGTCTGTCATTCCACACATTCACAAGTTGTGATTAATACACGTCTTGTCAGAGGTAAAGGAAGGATTTGGCAATCAGATCTGTACCGGGACCGAGGATTGAACCCTGGACCCCCAGCACAGAAGTCTAACACCTTACCCCTAGACCACCAGGTCACCAGTTTGGTATACATAGTGGAATTATTTTAGAATCGGTTTATACGCATATGTTAATTACTACTGTGTAATAGGGAGAGAAAGGTAGATTTCAGATAAAATTTAGCAGTATTTGCGTGTGGGGAAAAAGTGGGAAACCATTTAGGACAGTTGTTCCCAAAACCAGGGTCGCGACCTTAGTGAGGGTCGTAAGGATGTTCCTGAGGGCCGTGGGGCGGTCTCAGAAAAAAAAATCTACAAAAATTATGACTCAAGGGCAAGCTCATTCTAATTCATTTAGTTGAAAAGGCTCTATTTCATTTTAGGACAATACAGCCTACCTCTGTTAACAAGGATTTTTAGATCGTGTAACGATCAAGACTAAGGGCCAGTTTCATAGTGCATAGGAAACTGGCCCATTCCATTCGGGTTTAGGTAGGTGTCGTCATGAACTTGGTGTAGTGCCGCACTTGAGTCGTACTAAATTTGGCAATGAAACTGGCGCTATGAAACTGGTCCTAAAGCAAAGAAACGCCTGTATTCTCAGAATGATTTGAAGTGTGCTCAGTACTTCAACATAAAACTCAAGAATTTTGAAACTGTAGCCAGGTGCACTGACCACTTCACCATGGAGACGGTCACTTAAATATTGTTTCTGTCACAGACAAAATTTTGCAATGAAGTCACAATTTAATTGGGTAGTTTTCTATTTGTAATATTAAAAAGTAATTAAGCTTGAATACATTTATCTGATAATATTTTATCGATGCAAAATAAAACCTCAAAAAAATTATCTTCAAGAATGAAACTACGTTATAATAGCCATTGATATATTATTTTTGTTACTTTGTCAACATTGATGGTGCTTTACATTTTGTATGAAAGTTATTATTATTAATTATGTGTTTATTATTTTAATTAATTCAATTAAGTTAATTTAATAAACAATAATGTGAAAAGAATAGGCAAATGAAATTACATATAGCCTAGGCCTAGTAAAGCTTTGGATCGCCAGGCCGGGAAAATATTATATTTAGGGTCACGCTCAAAAAGTTTGGGAAAAGCTGATTTAGGAAGAACTACCCTCAGTACACTCAACCGGGATTCAAACTCCGATCTCTCGTCACTAGAAATCCAGTCTAGAACGATGGTGACACGTTAGACCAGTGTTCCACAAACTTTTTAAGTTCATAGTATTTTAACAACCCTGTTTATTTGTGTGTGTTTTGTTTTTTGTGGGACACTTTAGTTCCGGTTACGCGCCGCGGCAGCAGAAAATGTATAAAGCAGCCAGTCCAACGGTTGTACGGCAGATCAGAATTAAGAACGTATAGACTAATTTGTTTCTCGAAGTAATATAAAAATAAAAATAATATTTAGCACCGCGTCTTTCTAACCGTTCGGGTTATACGCTTTAAGTACTAATTACTCTAATGGATTATGAATTGGGAAGGTTAAATTAGAGGAAGTGAACCCACATTTACCGAGATTCGAACCTCGATCTCCCCGTCCTCAACAGTAGAGCTCAACACGACAAGCGCGTTAGCCAACTACGCCACCGAGGCGGGTAAAGTAATATAAAAATTCACGATTCTGTGCCAGCAACATTTGGAAACATTTTATCCAAAACCCTTAGTTATTTGGGTAAACCATAACTAACTTCACGCGAAAGATTAAAATTATCATTGATGTATTTAAAATATTATTAAGTACGAGAAAGGAATAAATGCGGGCGATGCATGGCAGCCGCTCGTACCAACTTTGTTCGTGTTCTTATTTAGACACACTTTTGTTTGTTTACGCACGGCAACTTTTACCGGGAGGGAGATATAATAGTCCGGCCGCTTGTGTTTGAAGACTATTAGCCGCTCTGTTGGCACAGAACGTTACCCAGGGTGCACCACAGGAGGTTGTCTACACGTCGTAACCGTAAGGAGATTATGTGATGATAGTGAATATTAAGTTACGGATCCGGAGTTATCTTAAACCTAGCTTGAGCCTGATTAATAAAAAACCGCTTTGTTGGCCGCGTGGTCTAACGCGCTACTCTTTCCAGTAGACTTGACTGCCGGTGACGGGGAGATCGAGGTTCGAATTTCGGTCGGTTGTACTAAGGATGTTTTTTCTCAAAAATAGTTTTCTATTCTTCCCCCACGTAACTTCCTTGAAATATAATCGTCCTAATACCTAAAATTAGTATCGTCGAACAGTTAGTAGGACACAGTGCTAAAACAAACCGGTTACCATTGTGATGATTATTCTTTCAGGGAAAATGCACATGGTACCAGCTGTGAGTCAAACCTGGGACCCCTAAGTTCGTAAGCCAGGTGCACTTACCACTATACCAAGGGCCGATTATTAATTTACGAAATAAAAGTGGATAATATTTTTTACTGTAGTATTTATTGAACGTGTCTTTTCTAGTCATATATACTTTATCAGCACACGACTTACAAGCTCTTATGAAAAAAAGTTAGTGAATGCGAAATAAACGTTAAAAATATTTTTTGACTTTATCTGATATTTTAAAAACTACTTTTCAAAAACACATTCCATATTAATATGCATACAAAAATTGTTTTTATCACTTTGAACGTGATTCTAATTTGCATCCCTTATCAAAGTGTTA
Source organism: Timema shepardi (assembly GCA_902151425.1). Classification (NCBI taxonomy): domain Eukaryota; kingdom Metazoa; phylum Arthropoda; class Insecta; order Phasmatodea; family Timematidae; genus Timema; species Timema shepardi. The sequence continues at coordinate 575,064 of CABFVX010000020.1, forward strand.
AAATGTAGTTTCAAGATGGGTGAAGCGTTTCAAATATCTAAATATACCAAAGCTATCGTGAACGAGTTATATAAAAAAATGTACACGTGTGTTTTGACAACATTGACACAGAATATATGAAGGACGCCAATTACTAGGATTATTGAACATCGAGAGCACACGATCGCAAAAAGAGAAAAAAAAAAGGAGGGGTGAAATAGGGGTTACATACCTGTTGATTAAATCTCGGGGGAGAGGGGGGTGGCATACAAAACAGAATCAACAACTTTTTTTTTCAATTCGCTTTAGGACACGTGTGAGTGATTTTGGAATATTTACATCCTCTAACAAATATACATTTATTTTATTTTTTGCACAGAGTATTACTATCCATCCAGGTTATCTTTACACTAATGTGAAGAAAGTATAATTTAGAGGAAGTGCATTCGCATATTCGTAGATTGAGACACGCGAACCTTTTTGGGAAGCCTGTATGCCTACCGATGCGGGGTAGTAACCTAATTGAATTAAGTTAACCATAGTAGAAAAAGTATGTTTGAATTTAAAACAAATCTTTACTAAAAATTAAACTATTAATGTATAATAAACATATTTTTCATCCAAGTAATATTGAGTGATTAATTTGTTATACCCACAGACTAAATGTCAAGCTCATGTATGCTTACATATGATGGAGAATTGGGGGCTCAAGTCCCGGCTGTTGTGCTAAGGATTTTTATTTTCCTAAATAGTTCTCCACTCTTCCTTCACGAGAAGCGAGTACTTTATCGCTAAATTTTACCTTCCATTTCTTTACCCCATTAGCGTGATTAAAATGAGTATATCCTGCATGTGCCGTTAGAAATAGAGAAAAGATGTGGTATAAAACACCATTATTAAAAGTATTTCTGGTAATGTAAGTGGTAGCTTCGCATGGTTTCGTCGATTAATCCAAAGCGTTTCGTAGATATACTATAATACTATGGATACTTTAGTTGTGCTAGTACATTAGGGTTTGGCTAATTTGACATGTGCTAATTCGAAAAATTGGATAGCTCGAAAACATCATTACTCCCCATGAAATGTGTATTCAAACCAATGGCAAAAATTACATTTAATTTGAATTTCGGTAGGAAATATTTGGATAATTCCAAGCCTACCCATTGTTAATTTTTTCAAGTTTGTACTCATTTCAAACCCAATTTAACAATCTTTATCAAACCACCCCATATACCGAGAATGTCATATAAAGTTGGAGTTACCTTATTGACACAAAGCAAATTAGTTAGGGTGACCTTGCGGTCTAGCGGTAAGGTGTCAGACTTCTGTGCTCTGAGTCCGGGGCTCAATCCTCGGTCCCGGCACAGATTTATCTGACTGCCAAACCCTTTCTTCCCCTCTGAGAAGACGTGTATTAATCACAACTTGTGAATGTGTGGAATGCCAGGCCTCCACCGTGGTTCGGATCCCACGTTAAGCTCTAGGTCCTCCATTTCATATCACAATCACCTTAACATTTCACATTAGCGTAAGTGCGGATAACTCGAACGGGTAGTAAGACGCGGTGCTAATAATAATAATAATAATAAATGAGTTAATGGGGAATTGCGCACCAGCGGCGAGCGGGTTGCCTAATATAGGGGATGTGTTGGCTAGGCTTTAATCAATTCTGATTTAAATCTGTGATTTACGTATGCTAACTTTCTAAATTTTTATATTTTGTGTTTGAAATTGTCTTGTTTTTTAAAAATTTATTTATTGTGCATGTGTGTTTTATAAAGCATTTATAAAATGTGTGTGAATACATGAAGCATATTTTTAGGATATTGATTTATTTCGTACCAACTGCTTAAATACTCATGAAAATGGTTAGTTTTTTTTTTAGATAACTCTTGGACTTCAAATTACAAAAGTTCTACTGTATTTATTAAGTTGGAGACGGGAATTAAGGTCCATATTTGTTTCTGGTTTTATGATTCAAAATATGTTTTGGACAAAATAAATAACATATTTCTTCGGGAGATACGTTTAGTAACGGTAACGGTGATCTCAACCATTCTTGAATATTTTAATATGAATATTGATCAGAAAGGGTTTCTCTTAATTTTAACCCACCTCGGTGGCGTAGTTGGCTAACGCGCTTGTCGTGTTGAGCTCTACTGCTGAGGACGGGGAGATCGAGGTTCGAATCTCGGTCGGGTGAACTGGGGGTGGTTTTTCCTAAATGGTTTTCCACTCTTCCTCCACGCAAATGCGGGTTCACTTCCTCTAATTCAACCTTCCCAATTCCTAATCCAATAGAGTAATTAGTACTTAAAGCGTATAACCCGAACGGGTAGTAAGACGTGGTGCTAAATATTATCTTAATTTTAAACGTATTTGGTCAAATTCCACTATGCTCATGATTAGGGGTCAGGATTGTGATTACATTTCATCATTTTATTGGTTCATCTCATACAATGCTCATAAGTACATTAACTAAGTTCATGATCACTTGGTTGTAGAAATATAAATTGTATAGTTCATTTTGTGGTAATTTTGTTTTATCATTTTGGATATAAGTCATAATATCTGGGTTGGCGTCCTTTTAGAGGCATGTTTAATCATCTTAATGTCTACGTATTTTTTTTAGTAATTTTAAGGGATGCATGTTGAGTAAGTATATTTTTAATACAATCTATGTTTTACAAATGAATACATTGTATTCAACCCACAGTTGTTGGAATGAGAATATAATGTAGGCAATTAACTTTGTGTTCTCTTTACTTGTTTGGTTGTAATATACACATTCCTGGTAAGACTGCAACTTTAGCTTGAGCGGGTTGCGTTTGGAAGGGGTAGCTATTACTTCTGAAGCAGATAAATGTAAACCAATATTGATGCTGGAAAGGGTTGCGTTGGGAAGGGGTAGCTATACTTCTGAAGCAGATAAATGTAAACCAATATTTACGTTGGAGAGGGTTGCGTTGGGAAGGCGTAGCTATTACTTCTAAAACAGATATTTGTAAACCAATATTATATTTAATGGAATGCAAGATTTCAGTTGTTCAAGACTTTTCATTGCTAATGTAAATTTTATTTTACATTTGTAAAGCGCGTGTTTGATTTAGATGTATGCATTTATTACGACTCTTTATTCATATTTTTAGGTCTTTATTGAAAATTTGAAGTAACTTTTTAAGATTCTTTAGGTAATTCCAATATTCAAGAACTGTTGAAATCATCACATGTCTAGAATGAAGCTAAACGTATCTACTGACAAAATATTTTGTTAATTTTGGCCCAAAAAGTTTTTTTTATAAAAACTGAAAAAATGCTTATTTTATTACGAAAGTGTATACATATAAGCTATGAATATTGATTCAATTATTTCAATTCATTACAGTTCTTGAGTTATAAGTAGTCAAACTTACTATTTTATCCATTTGGCGTACTAATTTTAAGGTAAAGTAGTTAATGTATGGGGATTAAATTTACTATAGATAAACATGCATTAGAAGTGTATGCAATAAAGTACTTACAATATTTTAAATAAAACTAGTTTTTAATTTATAAGCTATTTAATAGTTGCAAAATTACATATTTTTTTATCTTAAGTGCTTTTCGTTTTATACCCCGATACTTTGATGTTATATCATTTTGTAGTACTTAATGTCGTTATTTCAAATTTGTTTGGTTTATTAGTTCAACTCTACTCTTTTATTTTATTATTCACACCACGTTGATCAATGCAAACGTAAATTTGGTATGTCAATTTCCTGAAACGTAACTGTAACTGACTAAGGAATTACTAATGACTCACCTTAAGTGCTTTTTCTTAGCACCGCATCTTACTACCTAAGCGACGAGCAGTGACATTGATTTTGTCTATTTTTTCCTTCCTCTAGTAATTTGGCACTTGGATAGTATTTTACTGTGTTAGTTTTATTCTTCAACTCTAAAGTGTCAAAGGAACTCATCTCTTGGTACATCAAAGCGCGTCTTGATTTTAAACTTATTGTTTATCTGTATATTACAATTAACTTCATGAATGTATAAAAATATATGCGTTTCATTTTTATTACTGGTTGTAAATTGAACATTAAAAATATCTTAAAAGTTTTGAAAATATATCTAATGTTACATGAGTACGGCATTTTTTGGGCATTTTCTAGAAAAATATCATAATTTTGGTGTTTATTGAACATGAATAAGTTCAACCCTAAAAAAGCAACATGCATCAAAACCAAGAAAACGAAACAAAAAGGCGAAATCGAACAAGAATCAATACAAACTTAAAACAATGAAAGATTTGATCTACGATGTTTTCAGGTACGAACAAAGCCGTAGACGGGCGAGGGTGAGGGGTGTTTGGTGTTTCAAACCCTCCCCGAAATATTATGATTATGAACAAAATATATATGGCTTTATTTATAGTTCAAACAATATCAAAATTAAGATACAAATACAAATTAGGGATCTGTGTAACCATAAAAAGCACTTCTGATAGCTTCTAGAGGTGTTTAATATTTAGAATTCGTCCTAGCCTCTAGCAGTTAGGGGGTTATGTTGCAAAGAAAAACTTCAAATAGCTTTTAGAGGTGTTTATCTTTTTTTTTATTCTATCTTCCGGCAATCGGGGGATGTGTCCACCAAACCCTTACCCCCTCCCTCCCGAAATTATTGATGGCTAGCTACGGCCTTGGGTACGTAATACACTCTTAACAAACGTAGGAGATATATATGTGGCGTGGATATCATTTGATAAAGACATAGTAGCTCCCTACTTGTTGGCGTTCGTAAGGAACTATATCATACATTTAAATTCACTTTTTGGTTTGAATTGCGGATTCCTTAAATAATTACCAATGGATATCAACAAACAAGCTGCGAATCACTTTAATCGCATGAATTTCCGTATGAAGAAGAATACACTTTAATTAATTTAAATTTGTTGAAAAATGACACCTCGCCATTTGAATCAAATTGATCCTAGAATCTTAGCGCGTCAATGTTCTAGCACTGAGCTATCCAGGATCTGTTCCACCCTCATGATCTCATATCCACGCGAAATGACGATATAAAAGTGTAGTCAATATAGTCAGTGCAGACTATAGCTTATGTAAATATTATAGTATAGGCCTTTATCAAAGGTACATTTGTAGCTCACATGATTTGACCTATGAATTAGTGAACCTATTTCTAGTAACTTTTTTAGTTGTCAAATATTGATCGTATTATTAAAATCAGGGTTTAAATCATGCATTCAACATATCCACTAATAATCTTAGTTTGAAACATAGCTTCCGCTCGGAACCCACTATTGTTTGTTGTTCCGGGGTCTGGTTACTAGTGGTTCATTATATTCTATTGTTTCACGCCCTGGGGCCTGGCTACCAGTGGTACCTAATATTATATTTTATGTCCCGGGACCTTGTTACCCCTGGCTCACAATCTGTTATTATTTATGATCCCGGGGCCTGATTATCAGGGGTTGAAAATATTCCATTATTTGATATACCGGGGCCTGGTTACCAGTGGTTCATTATATTATATTGTTTTATGTCCCGAGCCCTTGTTACTAGCGGTTCATAATATTATATTGTTCTATGTCCCGGGCCCTGGTTACCAGTGGTTCATTATATTATATTGTTTTATGTCCCAGGCCCTTGTTATTAGTGGTTCATAAAATTCCATTATGTAATGTCCCGGGGCCTTGTTACTAGTGGTTTATTATATTATGTTGTTTTATGTCCCGGAACCTGGTTACCAGTGGTTCATTATATTATATTGTTTTATGTCCCGGGCCCTTGTTACTAGTGGTTCATATTATTCCATTATTTGATTTCCCGGGGCCTTGTTACTAGTGGTTTATATTATTCCATTATTTGATGTCCCGGGGCCTTGTTACCACTGGATTATAATCTACTATTGTTTGATGTCCCGGGGCCTGGTTACACGACTAGGACATAACTTGAACCAACTGGTTGAACTCATGCATATGCGGACAAAATGATCAACAGCCAACTGGTTAACCCAAAAAGACTAACTTAGAAAATTGATGCCTTACTAATGAAGATTTTAATCCACAAAATGAGCGTATAACCCGAACGGGTATTAAGACGCGGTGCTAAAAAAAATTCCACTAAATTGTTGTTGTTTTTTCCCTTATCTTCTGAATCCCCGTTTGAGCTATACTCAGAATCAGGAATGAGAATGAAGCATTGGACCACGTGACCACAAATGTGGGTATTTATTAGAGTTATAAATTTTATCAAAAAAATAATATTTCATAGACATGTTATTTTCCGTTTACGATTTTGCTGCCGAAAACGTTGCTTGCAATGTATTAACTTGTAAGTCAATTGGTCAATTGGTCAATCCACCTCGACTTTTGTATACCAATAGCTCCTCTCATGTCAAACAGTTGTATATCTTATCAAATGATCCTAAACGCGTCGATCACTTGACACATTCAGGTTTGAAATATTTTTATTTAGTTGGTCAACCAGTTGGCTGTCAATCACTTTGCCTTCTTACACATAAGCTTATCGAACAGTTTGTCCTAGTCTTGTAGGCCACTTGACCTACATTGTATTCGAACATTTTTACAGTTTTTCGGCTGGTTTGTAAGATGCCAATCATGAGCTCTGTTAACTATTATAATAATAACAACGAGAAGTAATACTTTTTTTACTACAAATAAAGAACTCTAAAACCTGCCCCGGCGCTAGCATGATCTCTAAGGCATCACTCTTGTCGTAGACTAGATCGTTAAAGAGAGGAAGATCGGGGTTCGATCTCCGTCAGGTGTACAGAGGGTAGTTTTATTATATATTTTTTTCCCACTCTCTCTACGCAAATGTGAGTGCACTTACTCTAACTTCAACGTTCCTAATCCCTAACTAATTAGCGTAATTAGTGCATGTGAATACACCGCGAACGGATAGTAAGACTCGATGCTAAAAGATTAATAAAAGAACTCTTGAATTTTCACCACTCAAATTTTTCATTAAATTGCCTAGTTATACATTTCATTTTTCTTCTAAGAACACATTTTATAAATACAGGTCTAAGAGTATTCGGTACAATAAATATTTTGCGGCACGTGTAATAAGTTCATTATTTTAAATTATTAATATTCTATTAATTTTAGTAGCCAGGATTCAAACTCAACACCACAACTCCCGGGTGAGCCATGTAGTGACCATTCATTTTGTAAATTACTAAATTACAGTGAAGTTCTTTATATGAAAAAAAGAGGTAGTGCTATGACAACACCGTTGTGAACAAAGAGGTGGCAATCCCCACTCCACCTGCCCATCCCCCCTTTCACAACTCAACACCCCCCTTAAACCATGTTCAAAATTCCCTGTCAAAGTGTTATAACCTATTCATTCTAGGAGAAGCTTGTTGGACGAATCCTACCTTGAGTGATTATGTAATTCCTGTGCTAATATAGCCCTGCGGTTATAAAATGAACGTCATCTATTCCAAATGAATACGACACCTGAATAGCACAGAGCTTTTTACGGGAGGGGGAGGGGGGGGCGCTTGAAAAGCCGTCTATGACAGGCGTCATTCGATTTTTTTTTATCAACTTTTTTTATGAGGTCTGTCAAGTACAGACGACAAGACGAATTTTCCCCCTCGAACATGCCTTTAACAGGTCGGTGGTTTCTAAGAGTTATTTCGGCAGGTTTCGATAAGTAAAAACCTTTATATACGAATATATGTGAAAAATGTGAGTTTTAAAAAAACGTGCGTGGTTTTTGACGTTGACTGGAAAATAAATTGATATTATGAAAATGTATTCGAGGAGAGAAGCTATTCTTTTTATTTTTACCCAAAATTATAATAAGAGTGTACCATGTTTTTCTACTGACTGTTCACTAAAGGTACCCGAATAGGGTGGAATTTTAGATAAAGGTTACCCGCATTTTGCGTGAAGGGAGAAGGCTGTTACAACATTTCAGGGTAAAAATGTATACATTACCCCATTCGGGTTTCAGACCTTTGGGTTTCCGGAAAGACAAACAAGGTGAATTTTATGGTTTTGTTCACGTGACTACTGTTACTAGTTTCTTGATTAGTAAAATGTAGCAGTACCACTAAAGAGTTTCCCACTCTTCATCCACGAAAATGCTTGTACATTTCCTCAAAAACTCTTCATATCTCATCCCTACTCTATTTTCTTAGTTAAATGAATATAGCACGGACTAGTAGTGCATTTTAACTACTCATGACTCGTTCGGTTCAGAAAATGCACGTTAAATACCTCAATTAAAAAAAAAACATTACTCTAGTAGGATAAAATGTCCCCGAATTTGCGCTGAGATGGGGTCGTAAGCAATTTAGGGGGAAAACAGCCACGATTATAGCCCCGACACGGTGAGCCTGACCTCTAGACCACTTGTCCATTTATGTGGGTTTTTTAAATATTAAAGCTTAGCTTGAGGAATAGGGATGAAGAACTTATTTAGAGGAAGTGCACCTGCATTAACAGGAAGAAAGGATGGTAAAACTACCGCTGGCTGAAAACCTAATCTCCCTGTCAACAACAAACTAAGCACGACACGAGTCCAACAGCTTGAACCACTTGGCCAACCATACACAATCGATATCGTTGCGAAAGGAAGGCGGAGCACATTAGGGTAGAAAAGATATCCTCCGACCAAATCTCCCACAGGAGTCAGAAAGATAAACCCGACGCCCGGAAGGGATATTTGTACAGTAATTTCTCAGAGTGCACCTCTGACGTCAGGATATATAGACCTTAACTCCGGACCTCATCAAAATGAGCCAAGGGGAGGATTAGCAGCAGGTAGATCCGCGTCAAGAGTCGTTTAATTAAGGCCGCTACACACCTATAGGTATACCTGTGAGGTTTGCCTATACAGGCGCACCGGTCCAGTATAACTGAACAAGTGGATGGCATAACTGTACGGTTATTTCGACCTGCACAGGCGGCTGGAGCAAATAGTTGCATTCGATATAGCTGAATCGGATCAAACTGCGCAGGCATACCGGAGTGCGCAGGTGGTTCAATCCAGTTGTTGCTGCCGCCGTCGCCACATCGTTCACCAAATAGATGTCTCATTATTTTTTTATAAACTTATTGTCGTACACAAAGACGGCAGATTGTCGCGGTAGCCACCGACAATGCATAGAAGAGTTATAGAAATTTACTAGGGTGAACAATGTATGTATAAAATTAAATAGAAAGACTACCATGACCGACCTAAAAAAGAAGCTGCATATTTTAAATTGGCGGAAAAACTATAAAAGATATCGATCCCGTTGACGACAAAACAAGTCATGCGAATAAAATCAACAACAAACTGTGACCTGAAGAAGAAAAACTGGTTCATGAGGATGCACTAGCACATCCGGTATAACTGTACAGATATACCTGTACGTGCGTAGCGGCCTTTAGAAGAAGAAAAAAGGGGGGAGGGAAGATAGGTTAACGCGATTGCAGAAAGTTTGGAAAACATCGTTATAAGGCCGGGTTTCTCGAACTTTTTGTACTCAAACCTCATTTGAAAAATCAGGATGATTATATTAAGCCTAGTTAAATTATAGGCCTATTTCTTCAAATACTACTCTAGGTTGACATTAAAACAAATAACACGCAATTTTTTACATTCATTTCTATGTTTTCTGGCAGGATTTTTAGTCTAAGTTGAGAAATATTAAAATATAATTTTAAAATATATATTTCCAAAGCAGAATATTAATTTTAGCTTTCTCATTTAAAGAGAATGGTCTATTGTGATCGTGAACATGTTCGAACTCGAGCTTATGATGTATATTTAGTTGCTATCTGCCCCCGAACAAATATTTACAATATATTCTGCCCCCATGTCTGTCTGTCTGTCTGTCTGTCTGTCTGTCTGTCTGTCTGTCTATCTGTCTTTCTGTCCCTCTGCCTGGATCCAAAAGTTTCACGAATTTTGTTTGTACCTGATATTTAGATGTTATTTAACTATCTACCTTTGGATTTTTTTTAATTTTAAGCATAACACTAAAATTAAGAGTAGTTTACTGATAAGCGATCATCATTATAATCATAATCATCAATAACAGCTTCAAGCCAGTGGCTGGGTCCGTTTGGAACATAAGCCTCTCCACCGTCTCCTTTACTCCCACCATCTCTCTCCCTTCACCTTAGGCCAGACCTCTCCTCTCTCCTCCACACTCCTCCTTACTCCCTTCAGCCATCTGTCCCTTGGTCTTCCTCTCTACCTCCTACCACCCACCTCCACATTCAACATCCTCCTGGGTATCCTTTCTCTCTCCGTTCTTCTCACACGGACATACCACTTTAGTCGTGCCTTCTCTATCCTGTGCTGGACTGGCTCTTCTCCAACAATGCTATTCCTCTTACTCTCTCATTTCTCATGAGTGATAAGTGATTCTTTTAGTTGAAACTTTTTCAAAAAATATTTCCAACAATTTTGTTTGAAATGTATATCTAGGAAGTGTTTGACCTGACAAATAGCACTGCATACTTGGTGGATTTTTCATACAGCTAACTACAGTAACCCCGTGGATTCTTTGGTGCTGACTGACAGCTAACGGCTTATGAAAAGTTACCAGACCAAATTATGTATCCCTACACCGAACCATATGATCTGCAAAAACACGTGTTTAGCAGCTGTCACTTCTGACAGTCCAAATTTAGATACATACCTAAATGTTGACTGTCATAAGTCAGCTGTGAGCTTCAGTCAGCACCAAAGAAGCCATGGGGTTACTGTAGAACACCACCATGAAGCTAAGCAATTTGTTTTAAAGATATAAGTTTTACCTGAAACCAGATGGTAAGCTCCACCTTAAAAAAAAAAGACTGAGCCGACTGTGTGTGTGTAGCCATGCGATGATTAACGTCGCTATATAACCTGAAAGTAACAGGATGAAGTGTAAGTGGAGATGAGGTTCTTTGATCTCACCTCGCCTTAAGAGCCAAGTCCCATGAGCCGAGCTGTTGTGAGCAAAGCATTGTTTACGGAGTGATAACATGAAAAGGAAAATATAAAGGGTTGGGGGGGGGAGGGTGGCAGAGAGGATTTTAACTACAGAACGAGCTACCCACCCTCCTCCCCCTTCGACCTATTTCCCCGTCATCACCCGGGGCCAACCAAGCTTAAAAGGCGATAGAATTCATTAAAAAAGAGTGTTGAGTTTGTCTCGTGTTTAGCTTGCCTGGATTTGTGACGGGCAGCCTCCGAACATACTCCCTGCAGTTACTCCGCCTCTCTTTATGGTACAGTAGCCCCATGACTTCTTTGGTGCTGAATGGCAGCTCACAGCTGACAGCTAAAAGCTTTTAAAAGTTACCAGATCAAATTATGTATCCCTACGTTGAACCATATGATATGCATCAACATGTGTTTAGCAGCTGTCACTTCTGACAGTCAACATTTAGGTATATACCTAAATGTTGACTCACAAGTCAGCTGTGAGCTGTCAGTCATCACCAAAGAAGCAATGAGGCTACTGTAGAGATGTTTGTACGTACCCTTAAAATATATATAATTAATCCTATTATCTTTGATTAGTACTGCACTGGATCTCTGAGCGAATTGCATGACTACTATTGGGAAACGGTGTTGTAATTCTCATGTTTCCGTATAGTCAAGATTCTCATAAATATTTTACAAATTTCGCAACGTTTGTTCGTGGACATTAGTTAACTTATTATCACCGCTTACCTGTTCAGGTAATACGAATATAAGCTAATCACGCTAATAGGATACGGACGAAGAAAGTATTTTAGAGGTAATCTGCTCTTATTTGAGTGGAAGGAGAGTGGGGAATCATTTAAGGAAAAATTGCCCTCAATAGACTCGACCAGGATTCTAGCCACGATCTCCCCGTCTTAAGCTGGCCAGTCTAACACGAGAGGTGACCTGGCTGTCTAGGAGTAAGGTGTAGAACTTCTGTGCTGGAGGTCCGGGGTTCAATCCTCGGTCTCGGCACAGATTTATCCGATTGCCAAACCCTCCCTTCACCTCTGACAAGACGTGTATTAATCACAACTTGTGAATGTGAGGAATGCCAGGCCTCCACCGTGGTTCGGATCCCACGTTAAACTGTAGGTCCTCCATTTCATCTCACAATCACCCTACCATTACACATTAGCGTAAGTGCGTATAACCCGAACGGGTAGTAAGACGCGGAGCTAATAATAAATAATAATAATCTAACACGAGAGTGACTCCTTAGGCCGTTTGTCCACTGAAGCGTGTTTCATTGCTGTCACCAGTAGCTCCTTTATATCCCAACTCACCACGTCCTGACATAACTGAAAGCGACGAGATTTTGCTACAACTAACAGAGAGAGAGAGAGAAGATAAATCTTTTCTCCATAAGACCTGCAGTTCCCGCAAAGGTGATATTGGGTGTACTATTACTGTAGTCCAATTTTTCTCAGGAAGGGCCTTTTAGAAATCACAGACATTTTTTTGCTGTCGATATTTATAACATTTTACTATTATTATTGTTATTCTAGAAGTATTGATAATATCCATCAAAAGTGGCAGCTTCATATCACATTAATTAACGTATGAATAAGTAAAAGCTAACTTGGTAGCTTTTTATAGAGTTCAGATAAGGTTGTTTCTATGACAATTGGACTGTGTTATTACCCGCACCGGTGGTGTGCAATCTGCTTAACCATCAAACGTAAATAATCTAGCTAACCCGTTAAGGGGTTCGAATCCTCATCAGGTGTGCAGGTGGTAGTTTTTCCTAAATAGTTTCCTACTCTCGCGCCAAGCTAATATGGATAAAAAAAATACTCAACTCTACCTTCTTAATCTTTACTCAATAAGCTTAGTTAAATATATACCCGAGCGGGCAGTAGGACGTTAAGCAATCAATATAACTAAAAAAAAAGTTTTACCTTCCAATTTTTCAAATCATGTCACTAATGGCCCTTGTGAAGTTACTACTTTTGCTAATTACAAGTAGTTATGTGAACAATAGACCCCGCTCCTTCAATTCAACTCAAAAAATGCTAAGTACATCAGGTAAAGAATGATGTCGTGTCCTTATTGTAACTACAATCTTGAGATTTCTATTAGGATTTCAAGTTGAAAATGCTCCTATTATTTATCCTTGGATTTTAAGAGGATACGTTTCCTTGGTGAACAAGTTAGACAGAGAACGGGTGAATACTATATTCAATAGTGCATTATAATGACAGAAAACCGTTGGTCGCATGGTCTAGTCCAGGGTATTCAACCTTCTTTGGTCCACGTATCTCCAGATATAATTCCTCTTCAACTTCATACCCCCTAAGTTGTTGGTGCATAATTGCAAATTATACATAATCTATAATCTACATCTAAAATAAATAAATGGCGCTCCCGTATCATATGTCCGTGTATCTTTTCGTTAACCCTAAATCTGGCCCTGATTATTCAGTGTGTTTCATGAAATAACATATACCAGTAAACCCTTGCGAAACTTTCGCACATTCAACCTTTCCCCCCTCCCTCCCCCCATAAAAAATTTCGTCTTTTGTTGGGTTGTTTAAATTAAATACTCAGCGAAGTGTATACACAAACTAGCAAAGTGAGTTTATTTCCGGTAATTGATACATTGTTAGATTTTTCTTTTAACTTATATTTAAAAAAAAACAATATGTTTTAACGTAAACTGTGTATGCTATGTCAGAAGCCGGTAACAAAAAATCCTATCCACTGATACTTGATTCATCGCTGTAGGCTTTGTATTAGTTGAGAAAAAGGGATGTTGACAACAGAAATAATATATAGGATAGGATAGGTCTATCTGTAGACGTACCTCTTAAGGTGTATCCACGTACCCTGGGTTGAACAACAATGATATAAGATGTCAGTCTCGCAAAATATGGAAAATAAATCATTATAAAAATATGTGCATTACATAATTTGTTCGGCCTAAGTTCAGAGAATTTTCCTGCAAAATTTCGTTGAGATTGTTCCCGCATTTTTGGCAGTAATCACGGAGGAGACAAAGAGACAAACTCAGACAGATGAAATGCCAAATGATCGAGTTAGAGGAACCTTATTCCACTCAGTCAATAATAGTGTGTTCAACTTCCGTAACCTCACGTCCAAATTTATTGCGATGGATAATTGCCTGGACAGAGCCCATTAATTAGTGTCAATATCACCCAACATCCCCCTTCCAAATTGATCATTTTCTCTACTAACCCTCTGTTTAATTAATCACCACTCTATGAACTATAGAAAGTATAAATGATCGTTACTAGCCCTCGAGATTTCTGAAACCTTGGAGACCACAACACATGCAGGTATGATTAGTTATGTTAATCGCCCAATAAGGTTTACAAGTATCCCCAACTTCAAGCTTAAGTCAATAATTTTTAATTTTACATAGATATGTGCAACTGTGCATTTTTTACTTTCCGGTAAATAATAATAATAATATACGGAGCAGGGTGAGGTCATTATTCAACTCCACCGTTAAGGAATTTCATCCATCCATTTGTTCTGCGATTACTTATAAAAGGTGTGAACCAATTTTAACAAAGTTTAGACAGGAACATTTTTTAACCTGGGACAAACGACGTATGTGCAGTACAATACATGTCCCCCCTCTACTCCGCTTCCCACCACTCTTTTGCTAGACTGACGTATTAAACCACGTGAACAATGGTTATTCTCTATGAATATAATGTTCGTTTGGGTATAGTATGTATTTGGTTTCTGTCTAGCTTGTTGACCAAGGAGAAATATCGAATTCAAATCCAAGGAGAAAATGTCGGATATATTTCAACCTTAAATCCAAAGAGAAATGTTAAGACTGCAGTAACGATAAGAACATGAAATAATTATTCACATGATTTAAAGTTATTTTAATATTTTTTTAAATGGGGGGGAGTGAGGTCTACTGTCTACATAACTACTAGTATTATATGATTGATGATTTGATTGTAAAATTAACTTTTCCAGCCAGTATTATTTTTATTAAATGTTCACAGATATATATATATATCTTATACAGTACGATTTAGACACATAGGAATTTTTTTCGACAGTTCTAAATGTTACTAAAACCCTTTTCATATATGCATACGTCCGGTGAGATGATCTGTAACTCTCGTTTTCCATATTTACTAATGGATCGTTGAAACGATGGCTGCAGATTATTACACTAAAATGTATTTGAAACATTTTATTGGGGAAAGATCTATTGTTATAATAAGCCCTCACTCGACTTTCTAGTTAAAAGTATAGTCATCAAAGGTTATCTACTATACATAGATATTTAGGTTTCGGTGTTTAATTTGAATCAAAACATTATTTACCCCATTAACGCCACGGTGAGAACTTTAAAATTACCCTTCTCCCAACTTTTTATCTATTTTTTGCACAAAGCCACTTAGTAAGAATTGAATTGCTGTTATTTTTAACCAAAGATAAATATTTTATTTGCCGATATACAACTATACAAAAATCATGGTTTCCATGGTGACGTACACAAATAAAGGTTGTACAGATGAGACACTGCCCACACAGAAGGAAAAGATGGGGAGTTCGCTATGAAAATTGGGTTTTAGTTTTAGGCCACTATTTTTACCGGCGTCCTGGACCTTTAATATTTAAATTGAGTGTTAGTTTGCCAAAATATGTTCAGCCATTTCCTCGTAAGTTCTATTACTGGAAACGGGCTTATCAAATTATGTATAAGATATAGTAGAGAGAGTGATAAAATGTGATTGTGAAGATGATAGTGAGTGTTCGAGTGTGTGATTGTGTAAATGTGTCGGTGCGTGTGAAAGACTGAGAATGAGAAATCGAGAGAGATCGAGTGAGTGTGAGCGAGTGATAGTGAGAGTATGTGTATGTGTTAGAGAGATAAATATTGGGAGAAGAGGGAAAAAGTGTGTGTGTGTGAGAGAGAGAGGATAGAGTGTGGGAGAGAAAGTAAGAGATTGTGTGTGAGAGAGAAAGAAAATCTATGAGTGAGAAAGTCGGCCGCTAGGCTATCACTTTGTCCTCTTATTATTATTATTATTATTATTATTATTATTATTATTAACACCGCGTCTTACTACCCGTTTGGGTTATACGCACTTACGCTAATGAGTGAGATGAAATGAAGGACCTACAGTTTAACGTGGAATCCGAACCACGGTGGAGACCTGGCATTCCTCACATTCACAAGAGGTCTTTGTCCTCTTATATGGGAGCTAGTCTATCACATGGTCCATCTCGTGTCTATCACTTGGTCCGTGTCGTTTCTGGGTGTCTAGCAGTTGGTCAGTTTACCAATTTGTTCTCTCGTGTCGATCGCTTGGTTGTCTATCACTTTGTACTCCTATACTTGAGCTTGTCTAGCAGTTGGTCCAAATCGTGTACGGCCACTTGACCCACCCAGCCTTCCAAATATTTTTTTAAATACCTTGTCGAGCAGTTTGTTGTCTAGCAGTTTGTATGGTGCCATGACCAACAAATAAATATTGAGTTCTTATCATTTAGCCAAAGATATATATTTTAATTAGAGATTTACAGCCATGCAGCAAATAACGGTTTCCATGGTGATTAAACAAATTATGAAAAACTGAAAATTCTCTGAGAAAATCGTGTTTTTGTAGAAAACTACTAATTTTCCCGACCTCCTGGACTTCCAACCGTTAAAATGAGTGGTCGTTTGTCAAAATCTGTTCAGTCATAATTTATATTACCGGAAACAGGCTTACCAAATGATATAAAAGAAGATTATCAATACCTATAAAATATCACTAAAATTAGAATAAAATGTTATCAATATTAACCTCAAAAAGCATATTTGTATTTTTCAAATAGATATATTTTCACATATTTAGTTTGAGATATATTTAGATTTTGTTTTGGAAAGTAAGATTTTCTCATTTTATTTTTGGTGGAATGTATCGTTAGAAACTGTATGAAAAATTCCAAGCATTCTGTTGTTTCTAGAATTTCCTTGTGAGGCCTAATATACTTTTTTTCTAGAATCATATTTTATATATTAAGTCTTTTAAGTCCAATATAGTTTTCATTTATATATATATATGGACTTAAGAGAGTCAGTAAAGAATCCATAAAGCTATTCTAGAAACAAGGAAACTCTTGAAATTTTCCCTGCAGATTCTGTCTAGACATTCAACCAAAAGAAAAATAATAAAATTGTATGTATAGATATAAATCCTGTCAGCCCTGTCAATGACATGCAGCCCCACACGCATGCTGTTAACATGACCTCGATGAAAGTAATGCCGTGTGGCTACTGCGACACATTGATTCAAGCAGCTGTTATTATTTTCACTTGTGTACGCTCTGATCTGATAAAATCTACACAACTTAAGAACTGCACAATTGTGTCCGTAAGAAAGCACAACACGGCCACGTCATTGATAGTGTGAAGTAGGTTAAGGAACTGTCTAATTAGTATTAAATAAGGCAATCTCTCGAGTATTAGGCCAACAAGTCTAATTAGTATTAAATAAGGCAATCTCTCGAGTATTAGGCCAACAAGATTTGATCAGAACAATGTGTACTGCCTAAATCAATAACGTTTCCCAATACTTGAGGCCCTGTCTCAAGAACTATCACGCAAACGGGAAGTTTTACAACATACCACAAGCACAGAAATCATTTATCAGGAATTTGGAGGAAATTTTTGTGCAAATGTTCGTCTATCACGACTTACAAACCTCATTGTAAAAAAACAAAAGAGAGAGTATGGTGAGGAAAATATCTTTTTTATTTTGTTTGAAACTGTGGGCGTGCATTTTCACGGAGTAAATGTTTTTTGTTTCGGTTTATTTTAGCACTACGTCCTACTTACCCCTTCGGGCTGTACGCATATGTATTGATTACGCTAATGTGATAGGGATGAGTATATATATATATATATATAGGTATATACTTAGATATATTTAGCACCGCGTCTTACTACCCGTTCGGGTTATACGCATTAAGTACTAATTACGCTTATGGATTAGGAATTGGGAAGGTTCAATTAGAGGAAGAGAACCCGCATTTGCGTGAAGGGAGAGTGGAAAACCATTTAGGAAAAACCACCCCCAGTTCACGCGACCGAGATTCGAACCTCAATCTCCTCGTCCTCAGCAGTCGAGCAGCTCAACACGACAAGCGCGTTAGTCAACTACGCCACCGAGGCGGGTTATATACTTAGAGATATATATTATTCCTATTACAAATACATAGATCACACTATTAAACATCACACAGAGAGTTTGTAAAAACAAGTCCTCATTCTTCTTGACATCGCACGGAAGGAAATGTTACGCAACGCTAGTTAATATTAATTAGTACAATCTTACTTTGGATCAATATTACGTCTCTCTCGTCCTTTCGAGCCCTTTCAAATTTCTGATTGTTTTATCTTTCTTTAATACTCTTCTCCTATTTCTTATCATGAACCGCGTATTTTGGTTAAAGTTCTTCATAGTTTTATTTTATTCTTATATTCCTTTATATTTTATGTCTATTCTCTCTAGAATGCATTTTTGTCATAAATCAACACACAACAGTCCCGGCATAGATTTATCTGATTACCAAACCCTTCCTTCACCTCTGACAAGACATCTTGTGAATGTGGGGAACGCCAGGCCTCCACCGTGGTCCGGATCCCACGTTAAACTGTAGGTCCTCCATTTCATCTCACAATCACCCTACCATTACACATTAGCGTAAGTGCGTATAACCCGAATGGGTAGTAAGACGCGGTGCTAATAATAATAATAATAATAATAATAACACACAACACAAACACACACACACCTCTCATTTAACGATTTATATCAACTAATCCCACAACAGTAAATGCGGTTACCTGCTTGTTTATTTGTAGGCGCATGCGCGTATTGAGTCTCTTGGTTAAGATACATTCGCCCTGGTTGAACAAGTGGTTTTTAACAATAGTTGATCGGTTTTACCCGCGGAATTTATGGACAAGTGCCGACAAAGCTGAGATTATTTCTACTGGTGCAGAATGACAAACTCCGTAGGCGCTGATTTCTTGCGATTTGCTTAGAACTCATCACGTGAGTTCATTTCAGTTCTGATTTTGTTTTTCTGGGACGTAAGAATATATTTATTCTGCACATCACTTATATTTGAAGAATTGAGAGAATGACATTTTTCAGAAACTTATATTGATAGTCACAAGATCTAACGCATCAATTTCGTGTTATACCGGTGGGTAGACTACGAGTTTGAAACCAGTTCGGGTGTATTGAGGATATTTTTTTCCCTAGATATCTTCCCACATTTTTTCCATGCAAATGCGGAGACATTTACTCTAACATTCGATATTTCTCGTCCGTATTTAAATCACGTGAGTAATGTACGCGTACAACACGGACGGGTGCTAAGACTCTGAGAAAAATATATATACTTTTTAAAAATTGAAAAAATATTCCCAAAGATATTGATCTGCGTGTCCTAATAGCTGCATTGTACCGTTTAATGTCAAGCCTTCCCTACTTTTCGGATTACCCTAATGGCATACTCTAAAACTAGTTTAAAAAGTAATGGAGAAATTCCATCTACATGTTTCAACCTATTGTGTAATTATTTCTAGAGTATCTGATAAATGACATCAGACCCGTACACTGCAGCGCGTATCAGTCTAACAGACTTCAATTAGCTCGACAAGTTGTTTGAATATAGGCCTACCAAAAATAAATACAATTTAATATAATGTATGTATTTATTCTAACTGAATCGTACGTAGGCTTTTTTTTAAATCCATGTATAATTAATTGATGAACCGTCAAGTTGAATCCCCGATTATTATTATTATGTTTTCCTAATATTCGCCGAGTATTAAAATTATTATTATTATTATTATTATTATTAGCACCGCGTTTTACTACCCTTTCGGGTTATACGCAGGGTAGTAAAGACTTTGGTTTGAAATCACTCTGTTAATCTATGTGAAAATTTATTTTCTCACTAATGTAGAGTCAACAGTTCAAATTATTGGTGACCAGGTGGTCTAGGGGTAAGGTGTCGGACTTCTGTGCTGGGGACCGGGGTTCAATACTTGGTACCGGCACACATTTATCTGATTTCCAAACCCTTCCTTCACCTCTGACAAGACGTGTATTAATCACAACTTGTGAATGTGGGGAATGCCAGGGCCTCCACCGTGGTTCTGATTCCACGTTAAATTGTAGGTCCTACATTTCATCTCACAATCACCCTACCATTACACATTAGCGTAAGTGCGTATAAACCAAACGGGTAGTAAGATGCGGTGCTGCTGATGATAATAATAATAATAATAACAGTTAATATTGTCGTAGTTGGATGTGGAAGTGTTTAGATGCCTAGTTTTACAAAGTTGAGGTCGGTGACCTGGCGGTCTAGGGGTAAGGTGTCAGACTGCTATGCTGGCGGCCGGGGTTCAATCCCCGGTCCCGGCATAAATTTATCTGATTACCAAACCCTTCCTTCACCTCTGACAAGACAACTTGTGAATGTGGGGAATGCCAGGCCTCCACCGTGGTTCGGATTCCACGTTAAACTGTAGGTCCTTCATTTCATCTCGCAATCACCCTACCATTACACATTAGCGTAAGTGCGTATAACCCGAACGGGTAGTAAGACGCGGTGCTAATAATAATAATACAAAGTTGAGCAAGAAATTGTCATGTACTCGTAGTCCATGAGCCCCAAGTCGGAATTCGCTTGTGTAGTGAGAGCTATGTGTAGTTTTTAGGAACGAACACACGTATCATTCTTATTCTTGTTATAGTCTAGTCGTTATGTATTCTTACTATATTATCAATCGAATGTGTTAATAAACGCTTATATTAATACTTATCAAAGGATTACTACTTTTATATAATTGTCTTCATCGTAACTTATTTAAAAAATAAAAATGTATTAATAATACCATAATGTTTTTTATTTTACGCTTTTGAACGCATAAAATGTTATTATAGAGAATGAAACAATTATATTCACACTTGTATCTCGTTATAGCTGGCCATCAAAATAAATAAATATGTTTTTATAACTTTGAGGAGAGAAAAAAAACCACACAAAAAATATTAGTTTGAATAAAACTTTTTCATCTTGTAAACAGATGCTCATAAATACAACAGAAAGCCGTTTGTATGACGTCATCAACGGGCTTCGTTTATTCTGGTTCACCATCATAATTTGTGAAGAGAACGCAGCTTTTTAGAAGCTCTGAATTTAAAGGATTTATAAGTGACCAACAGATGCCCTTCCACAAAAAATGAACACACAAAAAGTTATTTTTATAAGTTTATTTCATAATAATGTAAAATCGCTTGAAATAAAAACACAATCAAAGACAAATTGTTTGATGTTAAAGTTGTCAATGCCAAAAATGACCAAAAAAAACCAGCATGGTCTAGTACAGTGGTTCCCAACCTGGGGGCGATCGCCCCCAAGTGGGAGATTTGGGTTATCAGGGGGGAAATAAATAAGTGGGGGGCGATGAGTATCCAAAGGGGGAAAAATTAAAATAGTACTGTACAGTAGAAGTTGCCGGGTAGCACGAGTCACTGGCTATTATCAGCCGGCGAGTTCACTGCACTCACCCTTTTTCACAGTCCCCACTGGTTGTTGCTCAGCCCCCTCCCCCTCCTGCCATCACAACACACTTGCCATTGACCTATATTCGTCTTCAGTCCTCACTAGCCTTTGGGTGCCTCACCATCAGTTTTTGTGCGAATATTTTCTGTTTGTGTGCGTTTGTTTTGAAATATAGAAGTTCATGCACAATGGATTCAAAAAAGTAGTGTCGTCAATACTCAACTGAGTGTTTAAAATTCGGTTTTATCACGTCACCGCAAAATGTGCAGTTTCCACATTGTCTTTTGTGCGATAAAACGTTCACTAGTAATGAAGCCATGAAGCCTTCGCAAATTAAAGATCATTTATCAAGAGTACACAGTGATAAAGTTAGTAAAGAACTTAGTTATTTTAACACCTCAAAGCTAAAGCTGATAACAGGCCTAATGTGAGGGAATTATTTAAAAAACGAGCAACCGATCTTGACAAAGGTATTCTTGCTTCTTACGAGGTGTCTTTATTGATCGCTAAATATGGTAAACCTCACACAATTGGCGAAACTCTTGTTTTACCGGCTACCAAAAAAAATTGTTGAAATCATGCTCGGCGAAGGCCCTAGTAATAAGATAAGTAAATCGGTTCCTTTGACCAACAATACTGTTTCCAGGCGAATTGACGAAATGAACACGGACTTGGAATCCAAACTCGCCAACAATTTGTTGAAAAAAAGTAAATTTGCATTGCAGATTGATGAATCAACTGTGATTGATAACAAAGCAATTTTATTAACTTATGGGAGGCTTATCAATGAACAAAAGGAAATTAACGAGGAAATGTTGTTTGCTAGAACTTTGATCAATGATACGAAGGGATCGTCAATTATTAAAATGGTGTAAGATTATTTTGAGGAAAAAGAGATTCCACTAGCAAACGTGAGTGCTTGCGGAACAGACGGTGCTCTTGCCATGTCAGGTCGTCATGCTGGGTTTCTAGCCCACCTTAAGAAAGAAGTTCCAGAGGTCATCACTATTCACGGTGTCATTCATCGTCAACACTTAGGTGCGAAAAAATTGAGTGGTGTTCTGCATGAAACCCTACAACTGGTTATTACTGGTGTCAACAAGATCAAAGCTAATTCCCTCAATGACCGTCTGTTCCGACAACTTTGCCGTGAAAATGATGAGGAATTCGAACACTTGCTTATACATATGGCCGTGAGGTGGCTTTCCAAAGGAAACTGTTTGCACAGTTTCTTCGAATTATTTGACACGGTTTCTGAGTTTCTAGACACGTCTGATCCTGTTTTAAGTGAGAATTTGAAGCAACGCAAGTTGGAACTTGCGTAGTTTACAGATATTTTTTGAAAAAATGAACGAAGTCAATATAAGGCTTCAAGGAAACACGATGAACCTTATCAAGGCCAAAGGAATTATTTCATCATTCATCGCCAAGTTTGATATTCACTAGGTAAATATTGGCCGTAAAGAGATTATTCAGTTTCCGACCCTTAAAAAGTGTTCAGTGTCAGATAACGAGACTCCTGAACTCCCAGAAGACAAAATCCTAATTTTTACTGATCACCTTGACCAGTTAAAAACGGACATGGAATCAAGATTTTAAGATTTGACCAAGTTACAAATTCCAGATTGGATTCTAGATCCATTCTCGTTTGAAGCTGTGGATAAGTTTGATAACTCTTTGCAGACAGAGGGCCAGTTTCATAGTCAAACTTAGTACGCCTCAAGTGCGGCGCTACACTAAATACAAGACGACACCTACCTAAACTCGAATGGAATGGGCCGTTCTCGCATAGGAAACTGGCCCATTCCATTCTGGTTTAGGTAGGTGTCGTCATGTACTTAGTGTAGCGCCGCACTTGAGGCGTACTAAATTTGACTATGAAACTGGCCCAGAGTTTCTAGATCTGAAGTATGACTGTGAGGTGAAAATCATTTTCAAGCAGAGCGGTTATGAGTTAGTCTGGGTGAGCTTATGGACACTTATCCACGACTGTGAGGGAAAACTGAACCACTTCTCATCTCGTTCTATTCTGTTGTCCAGCTTATCACAAAACAAAGAAATAAGTTGGATATTTGCCTCAAAGGAGACTTGCGCCTGAACTTAACGAACATAAAGCCGGATATTAAAGCTTTAAATGAAATCCACCAAGCACAAGGCAGCCATTGAAAAGGTAAAATAAAACAATAGCAAAGTTTTCCAACTTTCATTATTTTTTTCAAATTTTAACTGTCAACGTTCTTAATTTTTCCAGATTCCAACTTAAAAAATAGAAACATGTACTCCTGTTTTTTAAATGTACGTCAATGATCTTAGTTAATTATTTAACTTCTTTGTTCTCAAAAAAATCTGTAAAAAATGTACTTTTTTTTCTATTTTATTTAAGAGTGACCGGATAAAATTGCTTTGGTTGTTTTTATTTACGGTAGTAAAATTGTTTAAAATAATAAAACTGCTTTATTATTTACACTTTACTTCAAATTAAAATTAGGTATTAAATTAAAATGAAAAGGGGGCGATAGGTGTTAGTCAACCTCCAGAAAGGGGAGATGGGCCACAAAAGGTTGGGAACCACTGGTCTAGTAATCATATGGTTTAGCGGATGGATACAGTAGAGTGAATCTAGTAACTTTTGCTAGCTGTCTCCACAAGTCCAGTTGCGAACACACTTTATAATTATTGTTACTTTTCAGAGTAACTGGAATGTACATTATCTGTGATTACTCAACTATTCACAAACACACACACCCAACGCGAACATAAGTACTCTCAAGTTTGTTTGAGTGGACATACCACCCCTTCCTCATGGGTACACCGAAATAGGGTCGTATCAACGACCCATTATATTATGACACACAGACTAAGTTAGATACTCCCCGGAGATACATTTTCACAAACAACATTTACCACTCAGAGCCGAGAGTACATATCGTGCGCAACTTGATAGTCTTAACACGCTTCTGAAGTAAGTTCTAGAGTTTTCTAGAAATTCTAAATATATGTCTCTTTAACGTAGAAAACCGTGCAAATCACCTTGTGAAAGAATCCCGGTATTTGGGTTTATATACCACCTACAGCAGGCGTGACAAACTTGCGGCCCGCGGACCTTTGATTGAAC
The DNA here is from genome assembly GCA_902151425.1 of Timema shepardi. Lineage (NCBI taxonomy): Eukaryota > Metazoa > Arthropoda > Insecta > Phasmatodea > Timematidae > Timema > Timema shepardi. The sequence goes on from CABFVX010000020.1 coordinate 599,718, forward strand.
CAACGTTGTGGCCCGATTCATGATTCTGTGTGACCCGTGGACCTTTGATTGAACAAACATTAATTGCGGCTTGATCCATGATTCTGTGCCGCCCGCGGACCTTTGATTGAATCCACATTAATTGCGGCTTGATCCATGATTATGTGTGTCCCGTGGACCTTTGATTGAACCAACAGTAATTGCGGCTTGATCCATGATTTTGTGTGTCCCGTGGACCTTTGATTGAACCAACAGTAATTGCGGCTTGATCCATGATTCTGTGTGTCCCGTGGACCTTTGATTGAACCAACATTAATTGCGGCCCGATCCATGATTCCGTGTGGCCCGTGGACCTTTGATTGAACCAACATTAATTGCGGCTTGATCCATGAATTTGTGTGGCCCGCGGACCTTTGATTGAACCAACAGTAATTGCGGCCTGATTCATGATTCCGTGCGGCCCGCGGACTTTTTGATTGAACCAACATTAATTGCGGCCCGATTCATGATTCCGTGTGGCCCGTGGACCTTTGATTGAACCAACATTAATTGCGGCTTGATCCATGAATTTGTGTGGCCCGCGGACCTTTGATTGAACCAACATTAATTGCGGCCCGATTCATGATTCTGTGTGTCCCGTGGACCTTTGATTGAACCAACAGTAATTGCGGCCCGATTCATGATTCCGTGCGGCCCGTGGACCTTTAATTGAACCAACATTAATGGCGGCCCGATTCGTTCTTTTTATACACGTTGAAGAAATACACCATTTTAGATTATGGCAATTAAATAATGGTCATTATTTAGTGATATCTAACAATTGATGTTGGTGTAATAAATTTTACTCTTTACTCACCAAAGATCGATTCTCAAAAATCATTTAATTTGCTCACCAAATACTCGCAATGTTTGACATCACACAAGTGTGTTTTTGCCCATGAAAAGGAACAAACACCCGAGCGATCATATTTACCGATACGTAAACGTGACTTAAACAAGAGATTCAAAGCCACTCACACGTTTACTGCAAAAAATAAAGTTTCAATTTTTTTTTGTAAAAAAAAGATAACAGTTTATGCAATCTTAATAATCTTTTTGTTATAGTAAGAATTTTAAAATTGAGATTTTTTTCACTTAAGATGGTGACAGTATTGAACTTCATGAAATGCAGCCCCCTCATTATTTCCAATGACCAATGTGGCCCTAATGATAAAACGAGTTTGACACCCCTGGTATATAACATGTGAACAGTATACCCCACTCCCTCCATTCAAAAAAGTACCTCATGCTAATGAACAAGTTTTATGCGTTAAGCTTGCCCATTCCATTCTAGTCTAGAGAGGTGTCGTCTTGTATTTAGTATAGTGCCGCACTTGAGGCGTAGTTTGATACTGAAACTGACCCTAGCTCTTGTATATATGTAAATTTAAAAAAAAACAAGCCCTAGATACTCGGCCGATTGCATATAATTTTAAATTCAAATCACATAAGATGAATTATTAAACGGAAATTCTTATAAGTGGCCACCATATTGAAAGGGATAGCAAGATTGAAAAATCGTGCACATATATTGTTCGGCCCAGGTTCAAATAATGTCGATGACAAATTTCGTTAAAAATGGTCCACGCATTTGACAGTTACCGCTGACCAAATATCCGGACAGACACTCAAAATGCAAAATTGGTCAAGTTAAAAAAGACCTCCCATCGCTCGGTCATTAAGTCGTCTGTCAAACGTACATTCGCAAGACACGTTGTGTTTGTTTTCTGCCGGATGCGGAAGGTATAATTTAGAGGAAGTGTACCCACCTCCCTTTGCATGGATGGAGAGTGGAAAAACCACCACCTTCTTATACAAGTGGTTTTCAACTTTGGCAACGTGACGTATTTATTAGTGGTACATAATTTAGATATGACAACCTCCTTTTTAAGTTGACCTAATTTGAATGAAATATTTAAACAAATTGTGTACTTCTAAAAAATCCCAGAATCATCGTAATAATTTATTGTTTGATATATGTTTTATGTGTAAAATGGATTCGAAGAATGTTGCTTGTTCGCTATTGAATAGAGATATCTCAGTCACCCGCCTCGGTGGCGTAGTTGGCTAACGCGCTTGTCGTGTTGAGCTCGACTGCTGGGGACGGGGAGATCGAGGCTCGAATCTCGGTCGGGTGAACTGGGGGTGGTTTTTCCTACATGGTTTTCCACTCTTCCTCCACGCAAATGCGGGTTCACTTCCTCTAACTCAACCTTCTCAATTCTTAATCCATTAGCGTAATTAGTACTTAAAGCGTATAACCCAAAAAAAATATATCTCAGGATAAGGGTGAATGGCGAGATTACTTTTATAGTTAAAATAATAAACATCCTGATACTTACGAATTGACAATAGTTTTGTTATTTGGTCCGTTTATTTTAAACAGTTACTAGTTTTCTGAAAGAGTAGGGATTATTTTTTAGTCACATAAAGTTTCAAGTTAGTTCAATTATACTGTTGCTTTATTTTAATTTTAAATACAGCACGCTTATTGAAAGATTTATGAATAAGGTGGAGCTATCGAAAGAAGATTACATTTCCAGCTAATAAATCATGAATGATTAAATGAAGGTAACGCGAAAAATTGATTAGTTTGCTTATTGTTTTTTTATTACTACAGCGATAATTAATGTGGTGTTACACAGCAATACTGCAATTAGTCAGTAAGAAGCGTTTAGCTGTCAAACAAATTTTAGAAAACAATCAAAACGCTTTTGGAACCAGTTTTAGCGAAATAAAATATTTAAAGTGAATTTAACCATCAACTCTCTAAAAAAAATTTTCCTCTCAAATATATGATAGTAATGATTACTAATGATTACTTATATTTTACTAATGTTAGTTTTTTACTTTCTCTCGACTCCTCTAGAAAATAAGTATTGCGACAGTAAAAAAAATTCTAACTGTATATTTTGATATATTTCGAGGTTTCATGACCACCTAAAACATCAGCCTAGAGCCGAAACAATTTTACCATCCAGACTAAAACTTAATATCTAGGGTCTTAATAAGGTTCCTCTGAGGGGATTTTGGAATTAGATTAACCCTAAAATTAAATGTAGTTTATTGAAGGATAAGAAGATTAAAAATCTATTTTCTCGAAATCACTTGTTCCAATTTTGATTAAATCGGGTATATATACACTGTTTAACATTACAAAGAGAATGAAAACTCTTATTTTCTCATCAAAATGACTTTTGGGTTACTTCACATAAGCGTAAATTTCCTATTTTTGATCATATTTCGCAACTATTTGCGTTAGGAAATAACTCATTACTGTAAAGTTGAGTTGGATTCACACTTACAGGGCTGTGCACCGACTGTGTTGTCATGGTTTGATTCTAAACTGTTTTCCCAAGGTCACTGTCCAGTACGGTAGGCGCACAGCCCTGTAGGTGTGAATTGAAATCCGGGTGCCCTAAGGTCGACCATGTGTTGTTCCAAGGTCACGGTCCAGCACGGTAGGCGCACAGTCCTGTGAGTGTGAATTGAAATCCGGGCGCCCTATGGTCAACATGTTGTTCCAAGGTCACGGTCCAGCACGGTAGGCGCACAGCCCTGTAAGTGTGAATTGAAATCCGAGCAACCTATGGTCAACATGTTGTTCCAAGGTCACGGTCCAGCACGGTAGGCGCACAGCCCTGTGAGTGTGAATTGAAATCCGGGCGCCCTATGGTCAACATGTTGTTCCAAGGTCACGGTCCAGCACGGTAGGCGCACAGCCCTAGTGTGAATTGAAATCCGAGCGCCCTATGGTCAACATGTTGTTCCAAGGTCACGGTCCAGCACGGTAGGCGCACAGCCCTGTGAGTGGGAATTGAAATTCGGGCGCCCTATGGTATTTTAGTTCGGCTTCTTCCGGTAAATGCGAACGTTTTTTAATTGTGAAATTGATTCTTATTCTATTTGTTGGACAGAGATGGTCCTCTTTCCTCGATGTTTCTGTAACAGTGTATATTATCTCATTTATTCTCTTTGATGGAGTGTTTCTGCAACGATGTATTTTATTTATTTTCTCAAATCTTAATAAGTTTTAGTAAATATCTTTATTTTAAGATAAAATAGATAGAGAGTATGTGCAATGCACCTTATCTTTTTTTATGTTTTAGCTTGAATTAAAGTATTGTATTCTGAGGCCGAGCTGGGCACTTCCAAAGAAAGGCCATGGTTGTAATCCCGGGTGTGGCACGATTCTAAGTCTTCCTGGAGGGTCTCAGTTCCATTGATTAAGGCAGGGGGTAGGGGGTGGAATAAAACGCGAATTTAAGATCCGTATTTTTACTAAAACGTTTTTGGCCAAAATAAATAAAATAGTGCTTAAGTAGATAGATTTAAGATACTTTTCTACAGTTATTAACATAATCCGTTCTTGAATATCTTTCACGGTAATTGTGTAATTTTAACAGCAACTCTCTTCATTTCAAAAGTCACAATGCCATGATAGATTTCCCAGAACTGCTGAGATTGCCAAATGTAAATACCCGCTTCAGTGTCTCATGATTTAACGTAGTTGTCGGCAACCATAGGCGATCTATGACCGAATCCGACCCGCCAACTGATTTTATCCGACCCATAAAAGATTTGACAAACAACAATTGAGGGATTGGTGACCTGGCGGTCTAGGGGTAAGATGTCAGACTTCTGTGCTGGCGGCCGGGGTTCAATCTCCGGTCCCGGCACAGATTTATCTGATTACCAAACCCTTCTTTCACCTCTGACAAGACATCTTGTGAATGTGGGGAATGCTAGGCCTCCACCGTGGTTCGGATTCCACGTTAAACTGTAGGTCCTCAATTTCATATCACAATCACCCTACCATTACACATTAGCGTAAGTGCGTATAACCCGAACGGGAAGTAAGACGCGGTGCTAATAATAATAATTGAGGGGGTAGGTGAAAAAACATGGTGACCCTACATTTTATGGGAAAAAAAAGTATTATTAGTGTGTTCTGACAGATTACCTCTTGAACTACAAATTGTTTTTATAGTCGGTCAAGACCTTGACAATAGCCAATTTAGGCGAATATATTATGTATTTCTTATAGCTAAATTTCAGGATTTTATATAAGTTTAAATAGGTAGTGAATGTATCCCATAAAAATCTATTATGTTTAGCATGTTTTAACCTCGAAAGATATTCTATTAATAAAAATAAACTAATTACTATGTGAGAAACACTAAGTTGAAATTTTTGCAACTATTTATTTTCCAAACCGTCCCGACAATTTATTTTTAACCCCATGTGACCCGCGATATAAAAATGTTGCCGACCCAAAGTCTCAGTTGTCACTCTCGTAATAGACTGGACTATCAATGATGGGAGATTGGGGTTTGAATACCGGTCGATTGTACTGAGAGTGGTTTTTACTAATTGGTTTCCCACTCTTCCTCCACTAAAATGCGGATACATTTCCTCTAAATTTAACCCTCCAGCTGAAAATAGCCCAATTAGCTTAAGCAGCTATGTGAAATAAACAAAAATTCTAGTAATTTAACGATCATTCTGAAGCGGTAGCCGAATGTTTTAAGGCATTAGACTCGCATTGTACTTGGTTTTAGTGTTAGCGGGAAGTTCTGTGTTCAAACACCGGCCATGTTCGTTGGAGTTTTTGGCCATCTACATGGTATGAAATGTTGCATAATGAATATAGCCTACTTATATCAGTGTTTTTTAAATTTTATTTCCTTGTAAAGTAGCGCTAGAATAGTTTTTTTAGAACAATCCTCGTTAGGGCAAAAACTCATCAATCGGTTTGATTATAGGCTAAATAACAATGGATTAAACATGTAAAGAATTTTCAATTGAATTCATTGAGATGAGGAGGTTTTTAAGAGTAAGTCCTACACCCACTTCGGTGGCCACGCGGTTTAAAGCGCTACTCTGGCAGTAGACTAGATCACCGATGACGGGGATATCGAGGTTTGAGGTTAGGTATACCGAGATTTTTTTTTCAAAATCGTTTTAACTTTCCCTTCACGAAAATGCGGGTACACTTCATGTAAATATAACCTCCCTAATCCCTAAAACCATTAGCGTAATTAGTACATAAGTTTACAACACAAACGGGTAGTAAGATGCGGTGCTACAAAAACAAATTAAGTCCAACCGTATTAGATTTGAAAATCACATTTAGTAAACCATACCACTATTTCACATTTCAGGGAAACAAACTTAGACCATCCAGTAACCGGCAATGTCATAATAGTTTTTCCAGTTTCCCACCTTAGGTTACGTGCCCACCATTTACGAGCTATGAGAAATTGTAAAGGATATGAATAAAATTAAATTTTAAAAATAATTTTAATATTTGATCATTTGAATTCTAGGAAATCTTCAAACTCTATTTTTGTAATTCTTTGAATTTATTCTTAACACATTGAACAAGTTTATTGATGAGAGGGTAGCCATTTTCAATATCCATGTCAACTGCCAAGTCAATAGTTGACACGCCACTGAGGGCTACCGGCAAGTTTGGTGTCCTGTTAGCACTCCTGACTATAGTTCAGTAGGTCTGAATTCGATCTTCAAAATACAAATGGATGCTCGCTTTTATATACCGACGGTGAATTTTATTAAATGGTTTTCCACTCTCGCCTCCAGGTAAATGAGAGTACATTTTTATCAATTCCATTCACCGCTTTTACTCCATTATATTAGGCCTAAATATGTGGATAACCAAGACGGGTGGTGAGATGAGCATTGGGTAAAGATATAAGATACTAAATGTGATATTTTTTAAACTGGAAGTTATACCAGTACATAGCTTACAGTAGCCCCATGGCTTCTTTGGTGCTGACTGACAGCTCACAGCTGACGGTCAAAATTTTAGGTACATACATAAATTTTGACCGTCAGAAGTGACAGCTGCTAAACACATGTTTTTTCAGATCATATGGTTCGGCGTAGGGATACATAATTTGATCTGGTAACTTTTAAAAGCTTTTAGTTATCATCTGTGAGCTGTCAGTCAGCACCAAAGAAGTCATGAGGCTACTGTACAAATGTATTTAACCTAGGACAACACACTCGGTTCTTAGTGCCTGGATTGTAGCGTAGACTCGCCATTCAACCCTATCTTGAGATACCTCCATCTAATTCCTAATATGACACCCAACCTCTTTCAAATATATTTTCACATTATCCTTCCATCAACGTCTAGGCCTACCAAATAATCTTATTTCTTCAGGTTTCCCAACTAAAATGTTGTGTAAACGTCCGCCATCACCCACACGCACCACATGACGACCCCACCTCAGCCTTCACGCCTTGATTATCATTAATGTGGGCATTAGAGGTAACAAATTCACAAGTATAACATTAGTTTAGGTCATACATGGTCCTCCAAGCTTCCGATCAGCCTCCATAGCCACTCAGCCCCGACAACGGTTTCAAACAGTTGCTTTATGCCATTTTATCTTTATCCGCTTCAGTTGCCGAACGGTCTAAAACATCACTCTCGTTGACAAGGGCATCGGGGTTTGAATCCCGGTCAGTTCTGCTGAGTGTGTTTTTCCCTAAATGGTTTCCTACTTTCCTTCCACGCAAATGCGAGTAGATTACCTCTAAAATGCTTACTTATTCATCCTTACCCCATTAGAGTAATTATAATGTATGTGTAGAACCTAAACAGGTAATAAGGCGGGGTGAAAAAAAAATTGAACACGAGATTTCAGTTTGCTCTTTCACTGCAGAGTTTAAAATAATTGATTGTCATTATTTTAAATAAATACATCTTTTCAGACCACATTCTGATGGAGTATTTGTGTAAATATTTAAAATGACATACTGACAAGGATTTGAACCATGACTACGTGCCGACAAACTGGCATGGAGGAGATCATTGGGCAGAGTGGTCGGTATGTAGAGCCAGGGTTCAAATACCGATCTCGGTGGGTTTTTTTTAATGTTCACACAGAGTGTCAGTTTATTCTTACTCACAAACAAAAGAGTATAATCAATGTCAAAATAGTGTTAGTTGTTGTCAAAATTGCTTATCTTTAAAAAAAGATTTCAAGTAATCGTTCATATTAGAACCGTGGCCTTACAGGTTAGATTCCACCAAATAATCCGCTCAGCCTATCAGGTACAAGAGTAAATGATGTAACTGAACCACTAAGCCCAGAATATGTTCATCGAAATGTAACTACTTAAAAAAAACTGTTGTGAATCTATTTATGACCGTTCAAAAAAAAACTCTCTTCAATAATTCAGTCGAACTTGGCCCAGCGACTATAAGCCGACGTATGTCCCCAAGTGATCGTTATTTCCCGTCAGCCCCTATAAGCTACGTAGTTGTAGGCAGGGAGGACATTTTCCAATAACTTTTTTTTAGTTCTTTTTGACCCGAGCTTCCACCACTTCCCCTATCCCCCCCCCTTTTTTTTTTCTGAAGCCAACATCCAGTCCTTGTAGCGAGATTAAAACAATTCTCTTATGAACTTGGATATGATCGCTCCGTTTCCAACCTGCAGGCACCTTTTGTTACACACATGCTTTCTGAAGCTGAAATGACACTTCCCTCTATAAAACTATTGTTTTATGTTTGCGATAATTTACAAGCTATAAGTGACATACCATAGCTTTACTATAAGTCAATGATTTATCACAGCGTCAGAGGGAATATATCCGATTTTACAACAATTCATTTTTTTAAGAGACAAGTAGTTGGCTAACGCGCTTGTCGTGTTGAGCTCGACCGCTGAGGACGGGGAGATCGAGGTTCGAATCTCGGTCGGGTGAACTGGGGATGGTTTTTCCTAAATGGTTTTCCACTCTCCCTCCACGCAAATGCGAGTTCACTTCCTCTAATTCAACCTTCCCAATTCCTAATCCATTAGAGTAATTAGTACTTAAAGCGTATAACCCAAACGGGTAGTAAGACACGGTGCTAAATATTATTATTATTTAAGAGACAAATTGAGAACGCCTCTGTGGTATAGTGGTCAGAGTTCCTGGCTAAAGATCCAGAAGTCCCTGATTCGATCCCCATCGCTCCTAGAATTTTTCTGTGAAGTGTTGGGTCTAGAACGGGGTTTAAACTAAGCTTCATGAGGACACATGAGGAGCTACTTGAATAAGTAGCAACTTATGTCTAGAAAACTGAAATTAGCAGCCGGAGGGCTCGTTGGGCTGACCTCATGACGCCCTCTATCCGTAAATGTTAGCATCGTCATCGCGACGGCCTCTCGGTCAGATAGCTCGATTGAGGGGTCATGCCATGGAAAGGAGAGAATAATTGAAGCCAAGGCCCTTATATATCAGTAGGTAGACAGATGCGCTACGCAGACGACATATTTGTTTCGAAGAAACATCAAATAAGTTAATTACTTAGATAAGATAACACAAATATTATTTTTTAATTAATTAATTTAAATATATTCCATAGAGTGTACATTTGGATTATTTTAACTGTTATATAATGTCTCTTAAACTCTGCAAGTGTTAAATGTGTAGCTCTAGATATTTAAAATTAGTAAAAATTTGGGATCTGTTGCTGTCATGACTCACATCAAGAAATATCGTACGCTTCAAATTCCTTGAAACTAATTACATAATTTTGGACTTAATAATGCTAAAATGGCATATGTATAACAAAGAATTGAGTGTACTTAAAATATTATAGAGTGAAATTATATATTTTTTTAATAATTAGAGAAAAAATATATTTCTTGGAAAACTTCATCTTTCTGTTTTCTTTAGATTTAATTATTTCGTTTGATTATATAAGTTTAGTTTTTCGTGCATTCAACGTAATATAAACATTACTTTTAAATTAATTTTTCCTTCTAAGTAATTTTAAATATGTTATAATTTACAGAAACATATTTTAATTGGTGTTGAAATTATGTCTTGAATACCAAATACAGATGTAAAAAATTGAGAACAAATGTTTAAATGAAATATTGTCTATTAATTTTATCACGTAAATTTTGTTACCCTTATTTTATTAATGTTAATACTCTTTTTTAAAGACATTAATTTAAGTGTATACATTATATATTTTTTCTGCCACGACTTAGTACCTGTCCGGTTTAGACGCATTAGTTTAATTTTGTATAAATAATAAAGATAGAATTTAGAAGACTGTACTCGCATTTGTTTGAAGGAGAATTGGGAAACCATTTATAGAAAACTAACCTCAGTACCGCAACCTGCCCGTCACCAACAAACCAGACCATACGAGCTTGACGATTTAAGGGTAGAGGGGAAGTCCAATTTTAACTAAAACTGAGTTAGCGCTTCCATCGGTTAAACAATCATAAGACCTTTTTAATTCAATTTTATATTATGGTTAAAATTGTTCTCTGTCATATTTAAATTAATTTAAAATAAAACCGTATTTTCTGTGGTCCTTATCTGATTTTAAATATAAATTTATTAACTTGAAAAATGTGTATATTGTGACTTTTTCCTT
>CABFVX010000020.1:620568-696239 GCA_902151425.1 Timema shepardi
TATATATATATATATATATATATATATATATATATAAATTCTCCAATTTTCATCATTTTTTCGTAACTATTTGAGATACGAAACATCTTATCATTGTAATATTGTAGTACTAATAAAGATAAAAATATTTTATTTGCTATATATATTTTTAATAAACCAATAATTTCTGAACTATAAGCTTATATATATATATATATATACATAGTATATATATAAGTATATATATACAATATATATCAGTATATATATACAATATATAAGTATATATATACAATATATAAATATATATAGTGTTCCTAGTTTCTAATTTCTGAACTATAGGTTTATATATATAAATATATATAAAAATTTGACGATCAACGATCACAATACCTTCCCTCCGAGGTATCGAGAGAAAGTAAAATTGTAGCAGTAAATTATATTTTGTATTTATTGATTTCCTCCAAGCTCACACATGGAATTCACTCACAAGAACTTCAACTCCAATTTGTAAACTTACCACATCCTTATCGATCGAATGCCAAGTGTGGAAGTGACGCTGAGTCTCAACGGAACACGTGACACTTGGTCTCAATAATACATGTGACAATTTGTCTTTATTGTAACATCTAGAGAAGTGCTACAGTAGCCCCATGACTTCTTTGGTGCTGACTGACAGCTCACAGCTTTGAAAAGTTACCAGACCAAATTATGTATCCCTACGCACGAGACATATGATCTTCAAACACACGTGTTTAGCAGCTGTCACTTCTGACAGTAAAAATTTAGGTATCGTACCTAAATGTTGATTGTCAGAAGTCAGCTATGAGCTGTCATTCAGCACCAAAGAAGCCAAGGGGCTACTGTACTCAAACTTTACCGTGTAGCGGACCGGTATATATTTTTAGTGGCAGCCGGGGACTTTTTGAGGTAGGTATAAAATATATATTTTTTTTATGAAAGTTCAGTTTTGTCGATATTAAATAAAAAACATATAACACTTAATGAGACAAATTATCTTGCATATTTTTGCACATTCTATCAAGCCATGGCTCTATTGTAGACATACACTCGTAATATACAGTGAATATCCACACTATCTTAATTACTCTCATAGTAGAGGAACCAGGTAGGTCGAGGCAAATGGTAAAAGAGTTTTCATTGCAATTTTACAAAGATCTGGGAATTCTCTTTTCACTCTTATCCAAAATGAAGTGAAGTTGCACTTTCTAAATAATTTTTCAACTCTTCATTATCAGATACGTCAATCAGGTTGTATTTTATGTTAACAAGCATCTCTTTATTCCATATCAAAAACGTGTTTTGGATCCATCCAGTCAGTCCCTCCCCTCTTTCAGGAAGTAAAAATCAAACCGCTTGTTAAATTTGTCAAATGATGAAAAATGACATTGCCCGAAGATGTTACGTCAATATCATCACCTCTCTCGCTAATAATATCAGCCAAATGGTGAAACATGTCATAGTAATCCTTTGAAACTTTATTCTTCCATGTTTTCAGCTTTCGTTTCAACCCTTCTATCTTTAAAATAATAATATTTAGCACCGCGCCTTACTACCCGTTCGGGTTATACGCTTTAAGTACTAATTACTCTAATGGATTAGGAATTGGGAAGGTTGAATTAGAGGAAGTGAACCCGCATTCGTGTGGAGGGAGAGTGGAAAACCATTTAGGAAAAACCACCCCCAGTTCACCCGACCGAGATTCGAACCTCGATCTCCCCGTCCTCAGCATTCGGGCTCAACACGACAAGGGCGTTAGCCAACTACGCCACCGAGGCGGGTCCTTCTATCTTGTCGGCCATTGTAAAACAAGAGGACAATCTTCCTTGCATGGAAGTGTTAAGCTCATTTAAAATGGAAAATATATCCGTCAAATAGGCCAGTATAGCTAGCCAATCAAACATTGTCTTGAAACCGTACTGACCGAGCAGATTTTTTTTTCTTGTAGAAATTAGCAAGCTCATTCCTCAGCTCAAGCACTCTCGACAGGACTTTCTTTACCTTTTGACAACCAACATACGTCGGCATGCAACAGTAGCCGTTTATAGTCTCCCAAACAATATCGAGCTTAAAGCTTCCGCTTTTATTTGGTTTACAATTATTATTATTATTACCACTTCATTGAGCAGGTTGCTCAGTTCTGTCGACATTTTCTTTGTGACGAGACTTTCTCTGTGAATAAAACAGTGTGTAGATATGCATTCAGGGGCCAACGCCTTAATCTGGGCACTCACTCCGGAATGTATCCCTGTCATTGATGCAGCACATATGCCTACATAAAACTTAAAATCCAATCCACCTTTACCGACAATGTTGTCGCTTAACACCCTGAAAAGTTCAAAGCTAGTTGTGTTTGTTGGTAGTGAAGCGTAAACAATATCATTCTTTCTTCAAATCAACTTTATACTCATAATACACATACTCGTACACCACCAAAATCGCCATATTAGTCACATCGGTGTATTCATAAAGCTGCAAAGAAAAGTACTTTGTAAATTTAACCTGTTTTATGAGCTGTGCTTCCATATCTTCAGCAAGGTCATGGATTCTTCGAGCTATAGCATCATTCGAGAGTGGAACCTGAGCAACTTTCTTCGCCGCCGTCTCGCTTAATATTACAAAGCAGATGTCATTAATACCCCTCTTTACAAGGTGTTCGCATATTGTGTATGTTTTTTTTTGTTTTTTGTTTTTTTGTCTTAGCAACCCAAAGGGTGACTTTATATGAGGTATGCATATAATTAATATTTGTTTGTGATGCATTAAAAAATATATTCTATGGGGTATTAAAATCAGCACACTTTTTCTGAAAAGACTCTTTTGACTTTGGAGTCACATCTTTGTGTTTGGTATTTAAATGCCGTTTCAACTTTGAGGGCTTCATCACATCGTTAGACAAAACGTCTCCACAAATAATACATTGAGGTTTTGGCGTACCATTTCCACCATCATGCATGGTAATAATACCGAATTGAATTTAAGAGGTAGAATATTTACAGGTCTTTTGGACGATGATGTGATTATTTTTTCTTCAGTTTTCATTAGTTCCATCAGCTCATCACCTAAGTCGGAAGAATTAAAAACAATTATATGCTCTGTATTTGGATTGCATCATTGTTATTCAAACAGAACGTGTTCTATTTTTAAACTGTTTATACAGTAGCCCCTTGGCTTCTTTGGTGCTGACTGACAGCTTTGAAGAGTTATCAGACCAAATTATGTATCTCTACGCCGAACCATATGATCTGCAAAAACATGTGTTTAGTAGCTGTCACTTCTAACAGTCAAAATTTAGATATATACCTAAATGTTGACTGTCAGAAGTCAGCTGTGAGCTGTCAGTCAGCACCAAAGAAGCCGCGGGCCTACTGTAGCTTGACAAAGAGCTTTTAAATTGATTAAACTTGTAAAAAAAATCGTCTTGGTTGCTAGCCACGGACCGGCTCCCAACGGTTCGCGGACCACCATTTGAGTAGCACTGATCTAGAGTACAAGACGTACCATTTCGTAGAGAAAGACCTTTCACTAAAAAAAATGTGTATATTAGTAAAACAAAAAACCTTTCAAAAAAAATACTTGTCCCTAACTTTGTAGAGAAAGTTAATTGATATAAGAAGGGTGTATCTCCCATTCAAACTAAAAATTATTTTAAAATAAAGTATGAAATTACTGTTTTCTACTAAATATTTTTAATAGTTTCTACTCTTTCTCAACACCCTGGAGAGATCGTCAAAAATATCAAACTAGAGATTTGGATAAATGTCGACGTTTCATGACTCCCTGAAACAAAGAATTTGCTTTCGCAATGCCATCTGTCAGTCTGCCTGTACATCGGACTAGAGCCAAAACTATTTTACCGATTTGCCAGGCCTCCACCGTGGTTCGGATTCCACGTTAAACTGTAGGTCCTCAATTTCATCTCACAATCACCTTACCATTACACATTAGACGTAAGTGCGTATAACCCGAACGGGTAGTAAGACGCGGTGCTAATAATAATAATAGTAATAATAGTAATAATATTTGACCGATTGGGCTAAAACTTGGTAACAGGGGTTTTCATAAGATCCCCAGAGGTTTTTTTTTAATTAGACATTTATTCCTAAAATTAAGGGTAGTTTACTGAATGCCAAAGGGAGAAAAAAATAGCTTTTCTCTAAAATTCACTTTAACGATTTTGATTAAACTTTATATCTAGACACTGTTTATCATTATAAACAAGAAATCAATTCTAATTTTCTTATGAAAATGACCTCGAGGGTACTACGTTACATAAGGGAAATTTTCTCATTTTCATCGTTTCTCCTCAACTATTTGATATACGAAGCATCTTATCATTGTAAAGATGTATATCTTATATATATACTTTATAATTCAGGTCTTTGAAAATGAATTTGATTCTTACGCTCTTTGGAGGATATAGATATTTTTCTTTTTTCAATTTCTCCGTAACAGTGTTCCTAGTCCCTAATGCCATAAAGAAAGTAGCAACGTATGATATTTGGTGTAGTGTTTCTACAACAATATATAGAGCTATTATTTCGTTTCACAAATCCTGCGAGTTTTTAGTAAATGTCTCTTTTAGGATAAAAGCGAGAGAAAGTACATGCGGTGCGCCGTACATTTTTTTAAAATTTATATCATACACTCGTACATAAGTGTTTTCCCAAATCTCGCTGGTTGCCTAACCTTTTCGGGACTATGTACGGTCTCGTCAGGGTTCCCTTTTCAGCCCTTGATGTAAAAATAAATGGGACTGTGCACCATACATACTCGCTTTCTCTTTACTCTTAAAATATACATTTACTAAAAACTAATAAGATTTGTGAAACGAAATAATAAACAGTGTTGCAGAAACAATCCACCAAAGAGCCTAAATGAAATAATATACACTTTTATTATGGAAACATTAAGAAAATAGGAACCTCTTTGTTCAACAAAGAGAATAATAATCAATGTCAATTTTCAAAGAGCTTAATAAAAATAATAAAAATTGCCTATCGCTAGAAACTATTAGTTTCATAAAAATATATATTTTTAATGGTATTACAACTTGACGATGATAAGTTATTTTGTATCTTAAATAGTTTCGGAGATAAAATAATCAAAATTGGAACTGTTCGCTTATGTAAAGTCATTTTGATGATAAAATGAGAACTGCCATTTTGTTTGTAATTTTTTTTTAGCGCCGCATCTCACTATCCGTTCGGGTTACACGCCAATGTACTAATTACACTAATGTGTTATGGATTAGGAATGTTGAATTTAAAATAAATGTACCCACATTTGCGTGGAGGCAGAATGGAAAACCCTTTATAAAAACCCTCAGCTCACCCAACCGGGTTCAAACTCCGATCTCCCTGTCTATGGAAGTTTAGTCTATTGCAAGAGTAGCGCTTTAGACCATGCGGTCGCCGAAACTGGTGTTTGTAATGTTAAACAATGCATAAATACAAAATTTAATTACAAATTTTAAAGCGGATTTCTAGAAAATATATGTTTACTCTTTTTGGCCTTCAATAAACTACCCTTAATATTTTATTGTTATATATCTAATTAAAAATACTCAAGGGGATCTTATGAAAACCTTAGTTACCAAATTTAAGCCAGATCATTAAAATGGTTTCGACTGTAAACTGAGATACAGACAGACGGCATCACGAAAACTACTTTTTCTGTTTCAGGTCAGCAATCGTTAACATATATCAATATCTAGAGTTGGATTTTATTTTTTTGGACAAGGGGTCGAGAGAAATTGAAAAGTTCAAAAGTATAAGACTGATTTTGGTAGGAAGTCCTAACAAAATACTACTACGTAGTTGTAATAGGATTCTGGTTGGATAAAAGACCTTCCATAACCGACCTCTTACAAAAAATATTGTATATAAAAGGTCGTTTCAAAAGTCCATGACATCAAGTAGGAATTTGTGTTAGTCTTTTATCAAAGTAAATATAATCAAAAAGGATTTAAAGCTTACTAAAACTAAGTGGTGCGTCGCGTAGCTACCTCTTGAAATCCTTTACGTACCCTTATGTGGGTACGCGTACCGCAGTTTAAGAAACATAACTAAATATCAGTGACGATCATCCATAGCTTTATGGATGCTATTAAAACAGGGTTCCCGATGTAAGTGGTTGAGGTCTCTAAAACAAGGTCTTGAGCTGTAGTTTCTTACACGAAAAGTCACCAAAGGTTCCATGATGTGGTTTAACCACCTCTCTTCAGACGAGTGCTGGAACAGTACCTTAAAAGGAATTACCTCTACTTATCGTTTTCTCTTATATTTGACAGTTTTAAACTTTAATAGACCTATCGAGTCAGACTAACTATCGATAGTAACATATTAGTTGAATAAAAATATGTTTCCCCTCCCCTTCCCTATCCCGTAACTACCTCCGTGACCCTGAAGGGTTATATAAGTGTGTTCTCGGCTTTGACACGGAAGATTTAGATCCGCTTATAACTCTAACATATGTTTATTTTATAATACACTTCCCTGGCAAATTCCGATGCGTTCCCTTAAGGTCATTTGAAAATTAAATTACTAAGATTTTTTTTAGTAGGGGAATTAACATAGTTGGGGTGGTGACCTGGCGGTCTTGGGGTAAGGTGTCAGACTTTTGTGCTGGCGGCCGGGGTTCGATCCCCGGTCCCGGCAAAGATTTATCTGATTACCAAACCCTTCCTTCACCTCTGACAAGACATCTTGTGAATGTGGGGAATGCCAGGCCTCCACCGTGGTTCGGATTCCACGTTAAACTGTAGGTCCTTCATTTCCTCTCACAATCACCCTGCCATTACACATTAGCGTAAGTGCGTATAACCCGAACGGGCAGAAATACGCGGTGATAATAATAATAATAACATAGTTGGGGTAGGTCAGTTATCCTGGAGAAGACGGCAAGTAGCAATAACTCAGCCCAATCCAGTAACACCGACCAGGAAAGGGAACCACCGTCCGCTTTACCTAGGCGTGTCATTGGTCGGGGGTAATATGATCTCTTGCCTTTGCCTGGCATATTATATTCTGCCAGTCAATGTTTTCTCTACAATCGGCAAAGTTAAAACAAGGAATTTCAGGAAATATTCAAATAAAGATTTAAAGTGATTAATTCTGAGACATCAATCAAATTTATGAGTAGAAATAGGTTTAAAAAAAGTAGTTATAGATAACAATATTTTGTACTATGAAATGAGATCAAATCAAATTATCGGGGAATAAAAAGAACATTTGTTATATATAATTAAAAATAATGTAATTTATCCACTTTTAAATTGCTTATACGATAAAAAAAAATATTTGTGTACATCTCATACGAATATCTAGTTATACTAAATTTCAGCCCCATACAATAATTACGTTACCTTACTATCAAGTTTGATACCTTATAAGTCGTGAACTATAATCATTTGAAATCATTGAATCGCTATCTATAACTTATAATTACACACTTGTTAAAATTGTACAATACATGTTGAACTGTCAAATGACCTCAAACTTCCTCGTTCTTGAATTTATTCGAGTGGCGGAAAGTCTGACAGACAGTAACACGCTTCGGTGTATCAATGTCCGCAGAGTCTCAGAATCTTACAAGTTTGGGATGGTCCCTTTTGTCACTGCATGCTGAGCTCGTCACCACTTGTGGCTCCTATTGTCTCCGTATGATTGAGTTTCTGCCCAGGGTGTCTCGGGGTCGATGTCTGTCCGTGACAGGGGGTTCTTACCGCAGCACCACGGGACGCTGAGAGGGTCTTTTATCCTCCACGAGATGTTTCTTTGTGTGTTCTTGGAGCGTCTCCATTAGACTATTCCAAGAACTGGAGTCTAGCATCCTCCTTTCCACAATAATGCTGGTGCGAATCCTCTAAAAAAAAGCCTACTCACTTCTACCCCCCTTCAATTAAGTCGTCTAAGTCGACAAAAACTGTTTGTTTTCTCAAAATTATAAATTCCAGGTGTCATTTTTCAATTTTCAGAATATGATATCCAAGAGGTGTTATCCTCACTAAAATGCATTAACAATAGTTTCGGCTATTTGTTTCATTAAAAATAATATAATATGCATTAAAATAATTATACAAACATGTTTGCTTAAATTTATTTCATACTTTTGTTTTTGCAGCGCGTCTTACCACCCATCCAGACTATGTACATTTTAATCATATAAGCGAGAAAGATATGAGGAAGACATAATTTAGAGGAAATATAATCGTATTTGAGTGAAGGAAATGTGGGGAACCTTTTAAGAAAAACCACCCTCCGTACATCTGGTTGGAATTAAGCTTACCCTCACCTCCCCAACACTGGCAAACTAGACCAGAGAAGACTGACGTTTAATCCGCGTGCCCACCGATGCACGTCTACACTAGCAATTAGATGTTATGTATTCAATACAATTAATGTATGTTTAAAAACTGATTTTTTTTTCCAAAATGTTTGTGTAGGTTAGTCATATATTCGGAGAAGTATTTATTAAATGATGTAAATACATTCCTATAAAAAAAGTATTTAAGGTAAAAATTAAGGGCACAGTTTGATATACGGTAGCTAGGAAAAAAATTATTTTCAAAATTATATGCACACTAAATTAAACTATTTTTTGTGTAAGTACAAAACTGCACGCCAAAGTGTAATATAAAATTATTACAGACAAGGGGCTTTGTAAGATATGTCTCGCGGGCCTTAAGTTTGCGACCCTTGCACCATATTAAGCTGGTAGCCTCATCTCTCGGAAATTGGCTCACGCGCACTTGTCTGACAGGAACCTTACCTCGACTCGGAACAGCCATCGTCGAAGCTGACGGCCTGCCTCTTCAGTTTCGGATGATGCCAAACGCGGTGACGACTCAACAAGGATCCGTCGATGTACACCTGACCGCATTCTTTGCACTCGTACAGGCGCCACCTCCGAAACATAAGGCGGTACTTCAGGAGACGCCATCTCATGGTTCGAATCCCAAAGCGGGGAGGGAGGGACTGGCGATGTATAACCCCGCTTCAGACGTATCGCCTGTTAGGGTTCCAGTTGTTTCGACGGTAAAAGAGTGTTCAGAACATAAGTTTTATTTTCACTTTCCAAAAATCATCTCTGCCCACCGTACACACATCTTTTCCAATTTAGTAATTAGTTATTGGGCTGTTTACTAAAACAATCTATCATGTATTATCCAGGCATTACTAATTTAATTTGTCGAATAGATAGTTCGTCGTACGAAGCAGAACCATGATTACTACTACATATCGACCATACAGGGAGGACATTCGATAACCCACCTCTATCTCAAACTTACGAGGACATTCGATAACCCACCTCTACAGAGAGTATACAAGCGAAGACAATCGTTAACCCACCTCTATAAAGAGTGTACAAGGAAGGACACTTGTTAACCCATTCTATAGAGAATAACCGTTAACCCACCTTTATAGAAAGCGTACTAGGGAGGTCAACCATTAACCCAACTCTATAGAGAATGGACAAAGGAGGACAACCGTTAACCCATTCTATAGAGAGCGTATAAGGGAGGACACTCGTTAATCTACCTCTATAGAGAATGGACAAGGGAGGACACTCGTTAACCCACCTCTATAGATTGGACACGGGAGGACACTCGTTAACCCACCTCTATAGATTGGACACGGGAGGACACTCGCTAACCCACCTCTATAGATTGGACACGGGAGGACAACCGTTAACCCACCTCTGTAGAAAATGGACACGGGAGGACAACCGTTAACCCACCTCTGTAGAAAATGGACAAGGGAGGACAACCGTTAACCCACCTCTATAGAAAATGGACAAGGGAGGATAACCATTAGCCCACCTCTATATCGCGTTTACAAGTGAAGGTAATCGTTGACCCACTTCTAAATTGTTTATGACGAATGGCCCTTTTCTGAAGGTGGTATGTTACCTGACATAATGCTAGCAGCACCCGAGCAGCACATAACATTTGCACGCACGGTGTGTTACTTTCTCCCTGATGATTCAACTATCTCACAAGGGAACGTATGAGAGACCTAGTAATAAAGTAATCAAAATATATAACGCTTAAATTTCGCTTCGACTTTATATATTGCAGAAACGCGATATTAAAATTTCCACATGGCAACACTCTTAATATGTTAACTATTCACGTGCTTTTATTTAACTTTTATTTTTAATCAAAAGGTCTCGACTATCTGCCCCACAAAAGGGGTTACTCTCACAAAGTACTTGAAGCACCAAGAGCAAAGCTATCTATTTATATGTTTTTAAAAAAAGGAAATATTTCACACGCGTGAGGCGATAGTTCAAATCCAGTCACCGATATGTCGAACCTATACGATGACACTTCACTTTACAAAACCGCATACTGAGAGACCATAACGATTTAAGTTGATCTATGAATGGTAATTAAATTGATAATAGCTTGTCTTATGTCTCCTTAAAGGCATGTTCTAAGGCGGCGGCTGGGGGAGAGGGTGGGAAGAGAGGGGATATTATGCTAACTTAATACCTTAATGCCGACGTTATCACAGCAGTTGAATACGGATGACCACCTATCTTGTCCTAGAGTTCGAAGATCGTGACGGAACTATCTCGTCAAACATAAGTTGAAATGTTTTATATCCTGACCGGAGTGTTTGGTCGAGTGGTACGGGTGTAGCTTAAGACCAAACATGGAGGTTTGATTCCAATCTTTGATTTCTCCAATCCCCCTCCTTATCTTACTATCCGTGCCTAGTGATCTAGTGAGACGGATTTATTCAATTTTCAAATAATCATATGTAAAGTTTTCGGTACTGAAAAAAGCACCCACTTATCCTCAAAGTTGATCTGGACTTTTTATTTCTGTATCTGTGGAAGTTTGTTCTCAAATTTTTTTTTCACCTTTTATTTGACTACCTTCGCTGAGCAATCAAATTTAAAAGCTAGTTCTTCCCCAATTGTCTTTGTAGTTCTGGTAGTTGGCTAACGCGCTTGTCGTGTAGAGCTCTACTGCTGAGGACGGGGAGATCGAGGTTCTAATCTCGGTCGGGTGAACTGGGGGTGGTTTTTCCTAAGTGGTTTTCCACTCTCCTTCCACGCAAATGCGGGTTCACTTCCTCTAATTAAACCTTCCCGATTCCTATTCCATTAGTGTAATTAGTACTTAAAGCGTATAACCCGAACGAGTAGTAAGACGCGGTGCTAAATATTATTATTATTATTTTGTAGTTCTGATCCCGCAAATTCCACAAAATATAAGTTTCACGGTATTTTGCTAGGAGTAGTTTTGTTTTCCTTGGGCTCCAGCTCCTCATGCCGCATACAACTACACCCGAGCTGGGAACGTCTGTGGCCTTGAGAAACCCCCAGATTGGCACCGCAAGCCACGTGCGACGATGCTGAGACCTTAAGGAAGTGAGAAACCTGCATCATGCTTTCACACCGCATGCGGCGAAATGTCCTGTGTCCGCCTCAGTGTAGAGCCACCTTTTGAACGATCGGCCACCGAAACGGGTTCACGGGCGCGTCTGATGGGATAAGGAAGGAGTTATAAGGAGGTGTTTAGCCCCGCATTTGCGAAGAAGGATAATGGGGGTAAAAAATACTGGTCCAATACACCAGACACGACGACTGACGCCTTTGTCCACATAGTGCTTTACTGGTGCGAGTTGAATCGCAATAATCTGGATTAGAGTTTCCCAAACTGTGGTACGCGTACCCCCTGGGTATACCAGTGAGTTTTTTAATCATAAAATTCCAGCTTCGGTGGCTGAATGGTCTAAGGCTTCACTCTCGTGTTAGACTGGTCCACCGATGACGGGGCGAGCGGGGCTTGAATCTCGGTCGGGCCTACTGAGGGCGGTTCATACTATATGGTTTCCCGCTCTCCTTCCACGCGAATGCGGCTAGATTACCTCTAAAATGTTTCCTTTCTCATCCCTACTCCGTTATAGTAATTCTAATATATGGCAGGTGACATGGTGGTCTAGGGGTAAGGTGTCAGACTTCTGTGCTGGGAGTCCGGGGTTCAATCCCCGATCCCAGCACAGATTTATCTGATTACCAAACCCTTCCTTCACCTCTGACAAGACGTGTATTAATCACAACTTGTGAATGTGGGGAATGCCAGGCCTCCACCGTGGTTCGGATCCCACGTTTAACTGTAGGTCCTCCATTTCATCTCACAATCACCATACCATTACACATTAGCGTAAGTGGGTATAACCCGAACGGGTAGTAAGACGCAGTGTTAATAATAATAATAATATAATAATGTATGCGTATAATATGTACGGGTAGTAGGACACGGTGATAAAAAAAATTGACGTCCCCTTGCCTTATATTCGCTCCAGATTGTGCCTTGTTTACTTATGTTCTTCAGGTTGACCAACTTTCCCTTGCTGATATCCTTTGATAATTAATCTAGAAAGCTCCCACCATGAATACGGCGGAGAGTGGCTGACAATCAATAACGACATATTAGTACCACGATGGAACAGGTGGTTTCCAACAGAATAGGGGGGAGTTGGCTCAGCAGAAGCGAGATTGACTTTTTACTAGGAACGTCGGGATTCATATCTCAGCTGGGGACACTGACTTAACTGCTCATTGCAATAAAAAATAATTTATATGTGTGTGTGTTTTACATGTAGAAATATTCGAAACATAATATGCACCAGTGGTCACACAGTCCAAAAGGTCAGGTTCGTAATGGACTAGATTAATGATGAAGAGCTGGTTAAGCAGGGATTAATATTGTAGGCGGTTTTCTAAATGTGATTATCACTTTGATTTTCTCACCTCCCTCTAAACGTTAATTTAGGTTAACTTACTTTTAAACAGCATTTCTCATCCTTAGCCCTTAGATTAAACTGTCAATATCCATATATTTTAAACTGTCATCAGATATAACTAAAATAAATGGTGCGGTGCGCCCAACAGACTTTCTCTTTTATGCATAGAGACAATTACTAAATACTCGTAGTATTGGTGAAATTAAGTAATATACATTGTTGCAGAAACACTCAACAAGAAAGCAAAGATCAATTAATATACACTTGTATTTAAACTTTGAGGAAAGAGGAACATCTCTGTTCACCAGAGAACATAGCAATAAATTTCACATTTCAAAGACCTCCACTATACATATATAAATAAATTAATTAATATATACTTATACAATGTTCAAGTATAAGTGTATAATAGTTCATTTATGCTCTTTAGTGGAGTGTTTCTGCAACAATGTATACTCTTTCTCTGTCTCCCTATATATATATGCTTATAGCTCAGAAACTATTGGTTTTATAAAAATATATTTCAAATAAAATATTTTTATTGTTTGTAGTTCAAACGCTAATTATTTCGTATCTTAAATATGTGTTGAAATGTGATTAGAATTTGTAAATTTCTGCATATTTAAAGTAGCTCGAAGTCATTTTCATAGTAAAATTACCATTTCCATTTTGTTTGTAATGGTAAACAGTAAACGGATAGCGGATACTAAATGTAATCAAAAGCTTTATAGTATGTGTTGAGAAAATCAATTTTCTTCTTATTTTGACCTTCAGTAAATAACCCTTAATTTTAGGGTTAGATGTTTAGTTCCAAAATCTCCTCAAGGGAAAGTTACGAAAATATAATACAAAGTTTTAGCCCGATAGGTAAAATAGTTTCTGCTTTAGCCCGATGTACAGACAGACAGAATTGCGAGAACCCCTTTTTCTGTTTCAGGGGGTCGCTAACGTTGATATTTTTCAAAATCTCGAGTTAGATTTTTTTTTGACAATCACAAAACCTTTTTTCTGATATAAGTAGAGATAAAGTAAAAAAAAAATCAAAGTAATGAGAATATTGAACCTAAGCTTCCATTTATTTTATAATAATTACTTTGTATTGTTTTAAATAATTGTTCATTGTGCTTTCTTTCTAAACTATTAACGTACACTTTCTGAACCAATTACTGTTACAACCAGCATACGACTTATAAACTAACTTAAATCTAGAAAAGACACAACACTCAGACCCCCGGTCATAAACTCGTCACTGTGAAAGGTGGAAAACCCCAATTTTTCAGCCGGTGACCTGGCGGTCTAGGAGTAAGGTGTCTGACTTCTGTGCTGGCGGCCGAGGTTCAATCCTCGGTCCCGGCACAGATTTATCTGATTACCAAACCCTTCCTTCACCTCTGACAAGACATCTTGTGAATGTGGGGAATGCCAGGCCTCCACCGTGGTTCGGATTCCACGTTAAACTGTAGGTCCTCCATTCCATCTCACAATCACCCTACAGTTACACATTAGCGTAAGTGCGTATAACCCGAACGGGTAGTAAGACGCGGTGCTAATAATAATAATAATAATAACAATTTTTCAGCCATGCTGGGAATCGAACTTGGACCCTTATATTAGTAGGCATAAACTCTACCAATGAACTAAGGTGTCAGATGATAACTTCAAATAAATATATGTAAAATTATTTATGTGATTTAAATTAATTTTATTTGTTTTAATTTATGTCATATGGGTTTGTAATACAAACTCAAAATTATATTAAAAACTCATACAAACTTTGTATGTTATTTAAATATTTTTTTTACTATAATACTGTAAATTTAGTTTTTGAATTTCAAAAACTAGATTAATACATTTTTACATTTTAACCTAAGCAATTATAAATTTAATATATAATTATATATCTAACACCGCGTCTCATTACCTGTTGTTTATAAGCATGCAAGATAACTAGGCCTACTCTAATGAGATATGAATAAGGAGGGAAACATTTTAGAAGTGTTTTACCCACATTTGCCTGGAAGGAGAGTGGGAAACTATTTAGGCAAAACCACCCTCAGTAGACCCGACTGGAAATCGAGCTTCGATCTCCCCGTCACCAGAAGCCAGTATAACACGGGAGTGACGCTTTAAACCACTAGGCCATTGAAGCGGATGAAAGGTTCTATTAACATTCAATATATTGAAATATAATGTTGCATTTCTGGGCTACATCCCTCGAAGCCAGTAGTGGAAATAATAATCGGTACTAAGGTACCGTGACCCAGGGGACGCCCGGATGTACTAACCGTAAATCCTTTCCTTGAAGGCTCTTTCCGTGTCCCGATGAGATGATGGTGATAGTGAATATTATGATGTAGAACAAGTGGAAACACTTAAACCTAACTTAAGCCTAGCTAACCAAACCCTGGTAATTCCCCGTTTGGGAGACATAACCAAGGTACTAGCCAGGAATCAAACCCGGCCCCCCTAAGCTAGTAGCCAAGTGCACTGACCACTACACACACTGGGCCGGTAAATTAATGATGACCCATATTTTCTTTCATTTCTATTTACATTACTAGCGCGAGTAAAATTGTTTTTTTATGGCGTTAGCACTTGTGTTATAAAACAAATACCCAACACTTTAAAATTCCTTTAAATATGTTTATCGTTCTGGAAAAACCACTTAATTTTACATTTATTTGAAGAAATACTGATTTGTATAGGTATTACGAAGGTGGTAAAGAGATATTTGGGAAAGTTTTGAAATGTGGTGCTGGATAAGACTTGAGAAGATCAAGCGGACAGTCAGGGTGACAAATGAAGTTCTAAGAAGAGTGGTTGAGAAGTGAACCATTTTGGGTGTGATTCACCGGTACATAGAAAACTGGATTACACACAACCTTATGATGAGCTGTCTTCTGCACAACGTCATAGAAGGTTGAGGGAAAGAGGAGTTTAAGAAGAAGGAGGATTCAAATATTGGATGACTTGAAGTAAAGAAGAAAATTCTGTGACCTTACGAAAGAGGCAGAAGACAGTTTTTTTTTATCGTGTGACATTTTTGACCAGGATATATATATATATGGTGGCAACATAACGTTGGGTACATACATGGAGGAGGTCCACATGTCGCACCCGCAATGATATGATATGATGGTGACTCACTATGAAGGGGTGTAGCTAGTAATGAAACATAACTTAAGCCCAATTAATTAAACCCTGGTGACCGTTGGGATAACTCCCCTTCCGGGAAAAATACGTAAGATACCAGACAGTAATCGAGCCCGGGACACTTAGATTCGTAGCAAGGTGCACTGACCACTACACCACGGGGCTAGATGTCGCATTGGTGATCTAAGTTCAATGACAAAGGAATATACCTATCGTGAGACAGCACACCTAATAATAATAATAATAATAATAATAAATAGAGAAAGAATTAAGAATGTTATAGTATAAAATTAAATAAATATGACAGTATTGAGGGAAATGGAAGCACGGATGTAAGTAAAACACTACCATATATTATTATTATTATTATTAGCACCGCGTCTTACTACCCGTTCGGGTTGTACGCACTTACGCTAATGTGTAATGGTAGGGTGATTGTGAGATGAAATGAAGGACCTACAGTTTAACGTGGAATCCGAACCACGGCGGAGGCCTGGCATTCCCCACATTCACAAGATGTCTTGTCAGAGGTGAAGAAAGGGTTTGGTAATCAGATAAATTTATGCCGGGACCGGGGATTGAACCCCGGCCGTCAGCATAGAAGTCTGAAACCTTACCCCTAGACCGCCAGGTCACCTTACCATATATTTACAAACATTTTCTCGTATAGGGATACTAAAAACATTGTATAGGTTTCATATTATTTTTATGATTTATCTACAACTAAAAAGTGTATGTATTAGAAAAATTCAACCCTTAAATTCTGTAAATCAGACAAAATTTTATATCATCGATCTAACCTCTTACTTACACAATTGTTTTTGAAAATAGTCTTGCCGCTTATGATCACTTGCGCCCAAACAAAACACTACTACTGTACTACTGCACCGGTGCAATATCCAACACCTGAAAGTATCCATTAGAACTGAAGTGCTAATTAGCTCGTGGGTAACCAGTAGCTCAGAATGATAATAGAACGCTTTAGAGACATGGTACAATCTTAAGGCCGGTACACACAGAATGCTATGCTATGCTATGCTGTGCTGTGCTAAGACTTTTGTCAGTTTGGTTTCACACTCGTTGCTAAGCTAAGCTAAGCAATGGTCCCTCTTTTCCCTCCCGAATTCAGTGTTGTTTATTTTTGGTCTGCTCCAGTGAAGCTTAGTTATGATGGCGTTCAACAAAATGTCTTGTTTGAGCTCAGATGAGAGCACTGAGGAAGAGAAGCTGATGCTGCTAGCAGCTGTTTTAGAAGATAAAGAAAATTTAGGAGGTGGAGGTTTGACTTGTCCAAATAACGCTTCAATTTTAATATAAAAACATTTATTAAATATAAACCCTATATAGAATATTACTTAAATACACGCTAAACAAACTGAAAACAAAATTTCAACACTTCTTTAATTATTTTCACCAAACCAGCACTGCTTCTGTTTAACACGGAGCCCAAGCTGCGTTATACGCATGCGCAACGTAAGATGGATCAAGATTCTGTGTGTATCGGCCTTAAGAATAAAAAGTTAACTAAATATTCAGAAAAACACCATTGCATTTGTTTTTAACTCTATCATATCCCGAGAGTATTGTAATTTAAAATAAAATCTCGAAATATTTATATATTTTAACTTTTTATATTACCCCGAATTCAAAAATAGTGAGTCTTACGATTATGTTTGTCTCCATGTCTGTATTCCTGTCTGGCTGTCTTTCCCCATGAAGGCTACTACTATTTTCTTACTGTCAAGTTCTCCGAGTTTTCCAGGTTTTCCAGAAGTAATATGCTTTTTTCCAGGCAGCTTGGATTGAAGAAAAGAGTAATGAATCTTTCATAAAAGTGACTAGTGTGAAGTCACGTAACTTATGTTTAAAACAGGATGGTTTCTTATTGATGGAGAAACACACCTTCTGTTGCTTCAGTTCCCTTGTTTAGGTTAGTAGAACTTGTTTGAATCAACGTGCTTAGTTCTACAGTTCACTTTTTCTTGGATCCAAAAACCTACTATTTTAAGCCTTCAGTTAAATGTCTCAATTCAACAAACATTCCAGTATGTTAATTAGGTTTTGCAAAATTCCCTGTATTTTCTAGTTTTTTAAACATGAAAAAATCCCAGTTTTTCCCTCGGTTCTTCGGGTGCGTAGCAACCCTGCCCATGTCTGTATGTCTGTTCCTGAACTTAACTGGGCTTTACCACAAATACTGTGACTTGGAAAGATAAAAAAAAGTTGACTTAAACGATTATTTTCCTTGGTACGATGAGTTAATTCTGTATAATTTTGGGAACTGTTCTGTTTTTCTTCTTCTTCTTGCCAACCGTGCTCTAAATTTGTAAAACACCAGCCCTGTTGGTGTATCGGTCTAAGGTCTCGATATCGCCATAGACTTATTTCTGATGAAGGGAAGGACAAGGTTCGAATCCTGGCAGGGTAACCTGAATTGTTTAATGCTCCTTGAGGTTCGGTGAATAAGTGTTGTTTTCTCTTACTCTCTCCACTCTAATGCGGGCATATTTCTTCTAATTTATCCTTACAACCCCCAACCCTTAATTAAGCCGTTGCTCGACACCCTATATCAGTCGTTAGCATGTCTGTCTAATAAGCTGAGGGTTCCAAGTTAGATTCCTAGAATAGTCAGAAACCTTATCTGTGAAATGTGGGTTTCCCATTTCTCAGTGATAAATTAACGAAGTGGAAGTTGGTTGTTGTGAATGTTCTAAATCTAAGTTAGTAAGTTGTGTGCAGATATAATCAGTCAGTTTAGAAAGTGCACGTTAACTACTTCAGCAACAACAAAAGTTGTTAAACGCACTAAAATTAATTAGGTCATTAATATTTTAAGTCAAAATAATTTTACTTTCCAATTTGTGCAAAGACACGTATTGGTGTACAGGCGGACGAGACGTTAAGCTCGTCTAGTCTGGTTTTCCAAGGATGAAAAGTCCGAAGTTCGAATACAGGCATCCTGTAATGAGGTAGTTTTTTTTAATCTATGTAGATTCTTATTCTCTTTGAATGTAAACGCGGGTACATTTTCTTTAAATTCTAGCTTATTCATCCTTAAATTTTTAGCATAGTAAAAAGCAGATAGCCTGGATGGTTAGTAAGACGCGGCACGAAAAACAAAGAAGCGTGTGAAGCTCTTTTTAGAACTGCCTCTTACTACCCATCCGGGTTATACGTACTAATTACTCTAATGTGTTAGGGATCGGGAAGGTGGAATCTAGAACGAAAATACCCGCATTTGAGTGGCGGGAGAGTGAAAAACAATTTATGTAAAAACCACCCTCAGTCCGCCCAACAGGAATTCCAACCCCAATCTCTCCATCATAGACGATCTAGTCTACTGCAAGAGTGACGCCTTAAGCCGACCACTGAAGTAGGTGTAAAGCTCCTCATGGATTATTTTGGTTAACAGAACTTCCTCCCTTGTTTACAATGAGCTAATTCAACCAATAACAGCGCTCCTTTTCGGAGCGCATGGAAATATAAACTGCTGCACATTATCCCCCAAAAGATTGTAAGTGGTGTAGGAGATTGGGGGGGGGTAAAATAGGGAAGAGCACAGCACCGAGGGTATTATTTAGAGATTATATTAGATCCGTCCACACATTAGTTTTACTGGACAACGCACGTTCTACTTATCCGAGATTAAAATATAATAAAAACATGTGCACGTAAACGAACTGCTATTGGTCGGTGAAAAGGGGGATTTGCTTGTATTGCCTCACTGCTCATTATAAAGAGATAATTTTTTCTATGTTCGTTTGTGTGTAACATTACAACCTGGACAAGGGAATAGAACCCGGGACATTTGTATTTACGCGCCAATGCTCTACCACTGAGCCATCCCGGTTTGTCTCATATTCAAGGCCATTTTCCAATTGTCAGTGCTTTGAGTCTTAAGACCCCATTTCATGACAAGATGAACTCAAAGGTGAAAACTTTGAATACAAATATTTCATTTTGGGGGGTGGAGCCTAAATTCTGTAAACTGCTAGGGAAGGAGTAAAAGCTGTTTATGTGGGGGTCCTTGGGTGTCAATCATTCCCTAAATCTCCCCCTTTGTCCGAGTGAGGTGAGAAAGGTAATTAACCAGGTATTTATGAGTCATGTAAAGGAAGAAAATACAGAAATAGCTTGATCTCAAGTGCAGATAAGCTTCTTGAGTTCCAACTTCCAATGTTCAAACCCCTCTGGATGCTAATAGTTTAAATGTTGCATTTATCCTTTTTGTAGGTACCTAACACATTTAACAAAAATGTACTCTAATTATATATTTTTTACTCTAAGGTTTTAATTATCGAACACACTTTGTAAGAATTGGTGATATATGAAAATACTTTTAGTTATTAATACCCGCTTCACTGTCCGCATGGTTTAAGGCGTCACTCTTGCAATATATTAGACTGCAAGGCGGTGAGGTCGGGCCTCAATTCCGGTGAGGTGTATTGAAAGTGGTTTATCTTAAATTATTTTCTCCTCTCCCGCTCACACATTAGGGTAGTTAAATAGGTCTACATAGGTGCATAAACCGTACGGATAGTAGATGCGGTGCTAAAAATCTACTCATAAAAATAGTAAATTCGATCAATAGTTGTATTACTACAATAACTAATGTAGCCTTTTACCTAAAGAGTTGGCTCAGTTACAACGAGATCGACTGTTGGGATCAACCTTACACGGGACATGCTTAGAGAACAGTCCAGCTTCCTACATTGAACATGGATGTTGAAGGTTTGATGTTTTCCTCATAGATGATGTTCAACCATCAATGTTTTGTAGCGATGTCCAAGACAGTGAAATGTTTATGTATTTGTTTAATAAATATTAATTTGTTATTATTAGTTTTGAATGCAATTCTTTTAATTGATATGAGTTTCATATTCATTTATTAAAAATACACTTCAGTTACAATTTCAATTAGTTTGAAAAATATGTTTTTGGTTCTATAACATCGATTTTTTCAGACGATGTTCTATTTTAATCTATGTTACTTTATTATTAGGGATATCGATTTTTTACCTCAATGTTCATAACATTATTGTCCTATTTGAGTGCACTAGAATGGCCATCTATTTGCTTTTTTGAAAAGAGATGCGACCCCATTCATGTAAATAAGCATCTGTGGACACGTGTCAAGCTAATTTAGTCTGGTTTTCTGGTGCTGAGGAGGTTGGGGTTCGAATATCAGTTGGATGTATGATGATGTTTTTTTCCTAAATGGTTTCTCACTCTTCTTCTACGCAAATGAGGGAAAATATTTAGAAGAATTCTACCATACTCTTCTTTAACCCTGAACTGTAATAAAACACAGTGGCTTTTTACTTTATTAAAAATAGAAACAGTATATTGATCAAATGACCATAAACATTTCGGCCTCGAAATTATACTGAATCTATGTTTTATGTGATTCCAAACACAAAAAAGTAGATTTTGCCATTCAGTCTGTTTGTCTGTCCACCTAAGGGATAGAGCTGAGATTGTTTGATGGATTTTATTCAATTTTTGATTTTGTCTTTAGCCCCAAATTAAGAATGGTTTACAAATTACTATTTTTTTAAATTTGAAATATTTAAAAAATGGGATCTAACGATTGTGTTTAAAAAGGATATCGGGAGTGTTTGAAACGACAAATAAGCCTGCAATCTTTTAAAAATGGCACACATGATTTGGTTTAGGATGAGAATCAGTAGATTTTTGCGTGGTATGTAATTCAATTTGCTTGTTTTTTTTAGTGCGTTTCTAACAATCTTGCACTTTCAGGACTGTTTTCAGACCATTGATGCGGAAAATAGATTTTCACGATTTATCAATCTACCAAAGAATGTCACAAGTAACGCTTGTGAATTATATTTCTATAAACTGATTCAGGCCAAGAATAAATTACAATTATTCAGGACCACCTGGATAAGTTTATGCTTCGATATACTGAACAATTTGGATGTTGATCTAATGACTGAAAAACTAAAAAACTTTAAAGAATTAAAACAGCTATAAGGGAAAAAAAGAAAACTCCAAAAAATGCAAAAGATTTTTAAAAGATTTATAAGGAAAAAAGGGTAAAAGGGATATAAACGGTAAGAGTGCCAAAAGAGAAAAAAGTAAAAAGTCAATAATATATTACCAAATAGGATATAAAAGTTAAAGATGTAAAAAGAGGCAATAATGGAAGAAGGGGAAATGCTCAAAGGGGGTAAAAAGGACAAAAAGGGCAAAAATTGTTAAAAAAGGTAGATAGGACAAAAGGGTTAAAGCAATAAAAGGGTAAACGTATCAAAGTGGCAAAAAAGTTAAATAAGGCAAAAAGAACAAACGGGTTAAAAAGAGTAAAAGCATCAAAAAGGCAAAAAGTGTAAAAATGCATAAAAAGGTTCCATAAGTGTAAAAATGCTAAAAAAGGACTAAAAGGGTAAAAACACATTTAGTGCAAAAACATAAACGGAAGTAAAAGGGTAAATGAGATAAAAGGGGTATAAAATCCTAATATTTTTGATTAGATCTAATTTTTACCATTTTTACTCTTTCTGTCCCTTTTACACTTTTTACAACTTTTTAACCTTTTTTACCCCTTTGTCCTTTTTTGGTTTATTGCCCTGTGTACACTTTATACCCCTTTAAACTGTTTTATACCTTTTACTCGATTCACTTACCCACTTTAACTTTTTATGATAAGCTATACCTTTTTACAATTTTTATATTTTTTGCTCTTTTCATCCTATTCCAGAAAAGTTCATGTACGGGAAATGTAAAAATATTTCTCCGAGGAATTAAGGTGTGGGGGCAATAAATATACAAATCACTTTAGGTGAACTCACGGATATGTATTATTTGTACCGGTGAACATGCGGGATGAATGTCAAACTCATCTGGTCTGGTTTGCCGGCGAGAGCGGAGGTTCGACTCCTTGCTGGATGTACTGATTGAATGTTTCTTTCCTAAATGGTTTCCCACTTTACTTCTCCCTCCACTCAAATTCTGGTACACTAATTCTAAATCACACTTTCATCCCCCTCAGTCAACTAGTTTAGTTGTAACTCAAAGAGTAGTAAGATTCAGAACAGACAAAAAAGATGTAGGCCTAATCTCTACTACTTTACAAACCAACAGTTTAATTTTCATAAGAATACCCTTAGCCGACACAAAACAAAGTTGCTAGCTCTACTTTAATGCAGTCATACGTCAAGTTATGCTATCTGCGGCTGTCCCTTTTGATAGGTTTTCAATACCTATAAAATAACAATAATAATTTAGTGGTGTTTTCAATGTTGGTCTAAAAAAAAGATGTTTGTACTTTCTAAAATATTCTTCCTACCAGAATACTACTTTAGTTTCAGAGTGTGTGATGTGATAGAGTTTTGTTTTACTTGCCTGCAATTTGATATTTTATTAGTGTTCAACAGGTGGTATTGTCTGCAGTGCGGATACGAGACGCGTTAAGCTCTCTTAACATCATTTCCGACGGATATATAGTAAAGGTTTTATAGATCATTCACTCTCATACGTGTGGATTTTATTACTCTGTTATTGCTATTTTGATAGGTAATATGAAATTAACAATAGACATAACAGGATGTTCTTAATTCCTCTGCCCAAACTTAAACAACAACATGTGTGAACAGAAAAAAAAAATAGAAAGCACAGTAAAAAAATCCGGAAAAGTCATATTGTTGTAAGTTAGGCGCAACAACGCCGGGAGTACGCGGCTCCAAGTACATACGTGTACAGCAAGTTGCATATCATTAGGCGGGGACAGGTTCCCAGCAGCAAGCAACATGACTGAAGGATGAGCCCGCGTCTAATGTAACCGACAGACACTGGTGTGACCAATTCTACATATACATCACACGCAACTCTATAAGCCATGAACATTAGCAGCCTTTTGTGTTGCTGTCTGGCGATTGGTTGGCTGTGTATTGACGTTTCTTCTTGTTATTATTATTATTATTATTATTATTATTATTATTATTATTATTAGCAGCACCGCGTCTTACTAAACGTCCAGGTTATACGCACTTACGCTAATGGGTAATGGTAGTGTGATTGTGAAATAAAATGGAGGACCTACAATTTAACGTGGAATCCGAACCACGGTGGAGGCCTGGCATTACCCACATTCACAAGATGTCTTGTCAGAGGTGAAGGAAAGGTTTGGCAATCAGATAAATCTGTGCCGGGACCGAGGATTGAACCCCGGACCCCCAGGACAGAAGTCCGACACCTTACCCCTAGACCGCCAGGTCACCATACTGACGATACACATGGTCCGAATGAAGGCTGATATGCATCTGGCACATGGTAATGGAGATGGGAGTGGGGATTTATAGGGGAATATTTCTCAACAGGCGATGTTTCTATCATAAGACAGATAATTCTTTGGACCAGCAACTCATCAGGAAAGATGGCTCTTTCAAGGTAAGATAACTTTGTCGTTAGTGGGGTGAACACTGCGATTGTATAAAAACTATTGTGAATTTGGCCTTGTTGAAACAGGTTGGCATGCATGACGGGCAGTGCGTACCCCATTGTATGAGGACGTTGTACCGGAGGACTTCGATTAGAACCCCTCAACTAACACGCGCTGTGTTGCACGTGAACTGGACACCTCACACGTCACAGTATGGCGTGTATTTCACGAAGCGGAAGATACAGGCTCTACGTGCGGATGATCATCCGATTCAACGAAACCTCCCAGAGTGGTTTCTGCAGTGTTACGGCGAGGAACCTGAATTTATGGAGGTTGTACTATTCACAGACGAATCTACATTTCATCCTGAAGACATTTGCGACCATCATAACTATCACGCATGGTCGTTCCATAATCCACACGCAAGTGTTGCGCTTGGATTTCAGGAGCGTTTTTCAGTTAATGTGTGGGCAAGTATTGTTTAAAAAGATGAATTAATTGGAACATACCTACTGCCAAATCGGTAGGCTCAACTGACACTCTACAGGGTGTTTCTCCAGGAAAAAGTTCCTGAAATATTGGAAAATACGACTCTCCAGTGAGACAGCGTATGTGAGTTCAGGTGGACGAGGCGCCAGCTCACCTCAGCCGGCTTACGTGAGAATATACAAGAACGATACTTCTCCATGCAAATGTATAGGACGTGATGGGCCGGTTGCATAGCCACAGCACTTCCCAGATAATAATTTTTCTATGGGGTTACACGAAGACAGCTGTCTATGAGACCCCGGTTAAAAGTGAGCAAGATCTGGCGGCAAAAGTCGCGTTCGTGGCCAATCATACAAGTTCTATGCTAGGCGTATTTGACCGTGTGCGTCCTCCACTTATCCGTCGACTGCGACTGTCCATTGTGAACGGTGGAGGGAGTTTTGAACACCTGCTGTGATGGGCCCGCCTAGTTATATACAACTTGTTATACACGTTAGTACTCTCGGTGCTGGTGCGCCTAATCAACTTTCGTTTAATAATACAAGATGACTTTTTCGGCCAATTTTTTATTGGGCATTCTGTTTCTTTCTGCCCACAGATGCTGTGATTTAAGTTTGGACAGAGAGTTTAGAAAAAAAAACACCTCGAATAGTTTGAATATTAGAGTGGTTTTCTAAACAGTAATTAGACGACTTACAAACTAATTTAACTTAGGAAATAAGGACCTATAAGCCTTACCCAACCACTCCAAGCTCATGGATATGTATTATTTGTATGGCAAGACGAACCCGTACACAAATAGTTTTTTTACTACTCACCAACCCGAATCAGTGCCTGAATGGTCTAAGACGTTACTCCCATGTTAGACTGGCAGTGGAGACTGACGGGAAGATTGGGGTTCGAATCTCAGTCGGGTCTAATGAGGGTGTTTTTTCCTACCCTCCTTCCATGCAAATGAAGATGGATTACCTCTAAAATGATCCCTTCCTCATTCATACCTCATTATTATCACATATGCGTACAACCTGAACAGATAGTAAGTCATGGCGATAAAAAGTATATATGTTTTAAAACATGTTTATGTAACAACTACTATAGTTTTACTATAAATCAATTATTTGTGTTTATTAAAATGACTAACGCGGAATGTTTACAATATTTTAAAGTGAACATACATTTGAATTTGGTTTTCTGGGTCAAAAAAATTTAAAGTAATATCTAATTTTTTCTGTTTTGTGTTTATTTAAATTTGGGGTGAAGAGAACGTATGTGGATTTTTTCCATCACTTCTTGACAAATATTTTTAACGTGTCACGAATTCTATTGAGAGAAATTTCAACCAATTCGTCATATTAAGTCTTGTTTTTATTTATTTATTTGTTTATTTACCATTTCATAATTTATAGTTAAAACTACTTCTATATCAAAATATTCTTCAAAATTAAGTCCGTAAAAATAGCTTGTTTCTTTATTACGACTGAGAGCTTAGCCACGGAGGAAAGGAAAAAATGTGTTTCGACTTTCCTACGTGGTTAAATTAGAGTGACGAGACTCAAGTGCAGACTTGAGTGAAAGTGAGTTTGTACAAACAAAGAAACTCTACAACAAATGTTACCAAACCAACTCGGCACTGGCTTGTTTTCCCACCACAGATCTCTGCTGGGGATTAAAAAAAACATGGTTCACTTCTCTAAAAAAAAAGTATCTTACAATCCTCTCAAAAAGAGTAGACAGAATAATTTGTGGAAGAACTAATTGTCTTATAATAATATTCGTAAAATTGAGTGGGAAAAACTATATATTTACTATGGATTTTGGCTGTCAATTTGACAGATGAGTGGCATTTGAACAAAAACTTTTTAAATTAAGAGACGAAGCTATATTCAAAATCCGCGATGCTCATGACAGATATTCAAGAGCTGTTAAGATTATTCTTCGTAGGGAGTTAAACTACGCCTATCTACTGGCGTAATATTTTGATTACTTTGTACAAAGCAACTCTTTTTGTAAAATATATATACACTTGCATTTTCTTCCTCTCCACCTTAAGTTAGGATTATTTTCATAAATTTTTAACCAAACCATATATATAAAGACAGAGCGAGAGTTTGGATAGTAGAGATCTACCCACTTCTGTGGCCACATGATGTAAGGCGCAACTCTTGCAAGATACTGGACTGCCAATGACGGGAATGTCGTGGTTCGATCCCAGTCGAGAGTACTGAGGGTGGTTTTCCCTCAATGGTTTACCACTCTCTCTCTCTCTGTGTATACACGCATATACGTATACACTTCCTCTAAATTTAGCCTTCCTCATCTCAACACAATAGCGTAATTCATATATAAGCGAACCCGGATGGGTAGCAATATGCGGTGCTAATAATATGTAGATTTTTTTACATATATGCATACGTACATCGTTTTGCTAAACAGCCAACTCTGATTTTAGTGAGCTTGGTTGTAAGGAACATTCGGATATAGTGAACATAGTTCATTGGTCGCAACCCACATACCTTTCAATCTGTGTTAAAAAAAATCGTTTATAAGAACCCTCAACTTTGGTTTTAGTCAAGAGAAAAAGTGAAACTTTCAATAAGAAATGTCGCGCTAGTCGTGTTGAGCTTGACTGCCGAGGACGCGGAGATTGAGGTTCGAATCTCAGTCGGGTGAACTGGTGGGACTAAATGGTTTTCCATTCTCCCTCCACGCAAATGCGGGTTCACTTACTCTAAATTCAACCTTCCTAATTTCTAATCCATTATCGTAATTAGTACTTAAGCGTATAACCCAAACGGGTAGTAAGACGTGGCGCTAAAAAAAATAAAGAGCGATTGTATTTTAACTCTTATTTTGTTTGTCAATAACCCAATACTTTTAGATTTATAAAAACAAACAGTTTTAGTGAACTTCGGACATAGTGAATAAAATATCTGAGTTCGTAGAGGCTCAATATAACCTAAGTTGACTGTATATAATTATGTACATACATAATACAAACTCTATATATATAGATATATATATATATTCGTATGTATTCTAAACTTGGGATTTATCCCTTAGAACATCATCAACACTTGATTACTTTACTTTATTTCCCTGCAGACCATGTTGACCGGACTATTGCACCACTATTCGTTATAAAACCTCGGTCTCCAGAGCCAGGTGTGACGTAATTAAAACGGGCGTGAATATGATACTCAATCTTGACCACACCTTTCCCCGATTCTCACGATACACACCCTGACACCCAAAGTATCTCTCGTGATATTCCTCGCGCATGCGTTTCATCGATAGCGCCAGAGATTGTCTCCCCAACACCGCCCTTGTAACTATTTACCGCTTCACGCCACTTCGTCCCCATTACTCAACGGGGACGCTAATTGCTGACACAATCAGCTGATCAACTCGTTACCTGCGCGCGTGCTCCCGACACTAAGGCGAACCCTTTTTATTTTTCATTTCCTTCTTTCTTTCTTTCTTTCCCCCCTGGTGAGGCGTAACTTAGTTACTTCGGGCGAGTAAATCGACGTGCTACGTAAATAGGGGTCAGCAGATGGGAGATTGCAGTCTGATTTAGATAGTCAGGGCCTTATTTGACTGCTATAAAAGTTTACTAGAACTACTTTCACGTGTTCATATGTCAAATAATATGCCTCAAGAGAAAATCGACTTTATTTTCTAAAAGTTCCTCCCTATGGTCCAATTTTCTTAGCAAGGGCCACATTTTACTATATTATTTATGTTATTATATAGCTATTGATAGATGATTAACTATCGAAATTGACCGCTGTAGATCACATGACTTGACGTATAAATACTTGAAAGTAGATTAAGTAACTTTTATAGCTGTCATAAAAGGGCCTTCCTGCGAAAAGTGGATCGTGAGCGAGTGAACTGGCGTGCTACATAAATTGGAGTGATCAAAGGGGAAACTTAAAGTATGATTTAGAGAGGAAGCGATTAGCTGATGGGGAATGCCAGGCCTCCACCGTGGTTCGGATTCCACGTTAAACTGTAGGTCCTCCATTTCATCTCACAATCACCCTACCATTAAACCCTACCATTACACATTAGCGTAAGTGCGTATAACCCGAACAGGTGGTAAGACGCGGTGCTAATAATAATAATAATAATAATAATAATTAGCTGATAGTTGTGAACGTTAAGAACTCATTAAAACCAATTTAATACAATTATTCGTGAAGAAATATGATCCTTAAACATCAAGTTTGGTAGAAAATATCAATACCTATAAAATAGTACTAATGGTACTATGAAACATTGTCATTGTTGAGCACAACAACAAAATTGTGTTTACTCTTTCATACACGATAAGAGATTGAAAGTAGTCTGATGAAAATTTCGGCCCATTGAATTCCAGGGGAAGAGGAGGTATGTGATTATAATATGCAAGTATTAACATAACTGGTCTCCCGAACTTCTGTGAGGCCCAAGTTATTTACACATTCAGTCGCCAAGCGCTGTAGTCGAGACGCGAGTGGGAGAGGAACTGGACTCGCTTATTGCTTTGTTATAACCAGCGCCCAGATTTTTATGACGTATCACCTTATTTTGGTTCGTCACATACAATATTTATAAGTACATACATAAACTCTATTTATGATCCGTTTGTTGAAGAAGTGTATATTTTATAGGTCATTTTAGTCATTTTTGGCTTTTTCGTTATTTTAAGGAGTTTATGTTGAAAAAGTATATTTTTAAATATCATCAATATTTTATAAATGCATTAACACCGATACATAAATGTTTTAACGCGTTGTCTGGATGAGAATATAATGTAGATAATGAAAGTTAAATCCTCTCTGCTTGTCTGGTTGTAAAATACACATTGCTGGTGAGACACTACAACTAAGCTGGAAAGGGTTGCGTTGAAATGGGGGTGGATAGTACTTCAGAAGGAGATATTTGTAAATCATTAGCATATCTAGCGATCCGACACCTTAGCTCAGTCGGTAGCGTGTCTGTCTACTGAGATAAGTTTCCCGGGTTAGATTCCCGGCATGAACTAAAAATGTATCATTGGTGAAATGCGGATTTACCCTTTCACAGTGACGAATTAACGGCCGGGGACTGGATGTTGTGCCTGTCTTAGTTTTAAGATAGATTATAAGACATATGAAGCTACGACAGGGCTATCAAGCCGGTAGTGGAAAATATATGGCTCAAATAAAAAACTGACCTAGGCCACAAGCGGGAAACAGTAATGGATGTAAATAAAATTATATCTAGCATGATGCAAGTGTTAAGTTATTAATAGCTTTTAATTGTATTTTACCCATTTTGTAATGTGTGTGTTTGATTTAGTAACTTACTTTTATTACAAGTATTTGTTCAGAATATTAGGTCATCCTTTAAAAATTTTAAGTTATTATTAAGAATTTTTAGGTCATTTTAAACCGATTTTAGGTCATCAAAATCCGGACCCCGATTGTATATCATTTTATAATGTATCTAGATAAATTAAACATAGGTATTATCTTTAAAACTTGGGATAGCTCGATTTATTTAGTTTCATTCAAATAGTTTTAAGAAATCCGTTTTGAAAAATAGTAAGCTTTACACACGAATAGAAGTGCCGTGTCGTGGAGTGTTTTCAGGGTACTCAGACCTAGTTTATACTGTATCATTTATCATTCCTAACCCACTTTGTCCCCATTCGACCAATCATATATAGAGACTGCTCTACACACCTCACATGGGAATGTATTTCTGTTGATACCTGGCCAGTGAATGTTCAACTGAGTGATGAGAACATATCACAGGTACAGATTCAACTAGCTCTGATTACCCTGACAACACTTCACGTCACGCCACTGACGACTAGATATTGTAATAAAACGGTATGGTATATAGAATTATCTGACACGTTTGTTGTTATTGTGGACACTGTGTTAATGAACATTTTTGTGACTGTTTTTAAATATTTGAATAGTTATTAGGTGTTTTATAGTTGTTAATTTGTTTATTCAATTTACTTACATCTCTGTGTGCTCTATTAGTTTATTAAGTTACAGACTTGATTAAGGCTCTTTTAATTTTACTTAATTACTTGTTTAGTTATAATTAATTTAGATATACAGTTAATCAGTGTGTGTATGTAAGTGGTAATTTTAATAATCAAAACCTTGAATATTACGTGGGCATTTTCATTCGTGTTTGGTCGGCAGCATACCTCAATACGTGTTACTAGATTAGTTACGTTATTACGTTACGTTATTACGTTACGTTATTAGATAAGTACCGGTGGGTACGCTGATAAATACATCAGTCTGATCTTTTATGTCTTACCAGTAAGAGAGAGGTCAGTATTCTAATCCAGGCCGGGTGTATTGAATATGTTTTTTTTTTCCTAAAAAAAACTTCATTTTCTCTCTAAAAGTAAATGCGTGTGCATGTTTCTACGTTTTATCTTACTCATCTCTAGCTCACTACCCTAATTAATATATATACGTAAAATCAAATCGGGGGTAGGCCTAAGACTTGGTGGAAAAATAAATTATCAGCGTGTGTTTCCTTTTCGCTCACTAGTTCACTTAAAAAACACTTTCAATTCCTATCACTTTAAATTTAAGCACTTAATAAATATTGTGTTAAATATTATAATATTAAAAAGTCGTTATTTTTGGGTGAAAATAATTTTGTTACGTTGGTAAGTATAAATACAATTTACCCTAAAGCACAAATGGCTGCAGTGCTGCTATTGTATTGATTTCGTCCTTATATGTGAGAGGACTGCCATGTGTGTTCGCTTTACATGTTCGCCTTCATTTGGTTATGTAATGTTTTGTATATTAGGGAATATAAACACTGAATCAACTTTCCAAGAGGTTATGAATCTGAACCTAGTATGCGTCAAAAATATATTTATCTTCGATCGATCTGTCGATCTCGCGGCAATTATCAGTCGATCACGCAGTAAAACTATTTTGCGATTAAAAGTTGATCTTTTGAGTCTTCTAAGCTCACAAATGTATCAATATAATATTTGAGTGTGACCACAATTTCTTTGATCGGTCATAGTCGGCATTGTTATGAGAAAATTAAATGGTTTAGTATGAAAATGTTAATTCCATTTATCCTGAAAGGTCGGAAGATTACTTAGCACGTGTTCGCTATGGTGTAGTTTATAATATAAGACCATAGTATACTCCGTCAAGGTAAGACTGCTACCTGTCAGAGCAAACTGATTGTACATTTTATTT
The DNA here is from genome assembly GCA_902151425.1 of Timema shepardi. NCBI lineage: Eukaryota > Metazoa > Arthropoda > Insecta > Phasmatodea > Timematidae > Timema > Timema shepardi. The sequence goes on from CABFVX010000020.1 coordinate 652,599, forward strand.
ATTATATTTTTGTTTCCATAAAACTTAGTACATACATATTTGAGAAAATATTTAGTTCGAGGAATGCATTTAAAATGAATATACATAAAATCAAAAGTAGGTGTCCAAAAAGGTTGTCGACCCCTGAACTAAAGCTTCGCTCTTAGATAGTAGACTTAGTACGTATAAAGAAGGCGTTATTGGCAGCTCAACCTCAGAGGTTAAAGTGTGATGAATAGTTCAGAAGAAATGCACCCGCATTCGAATTGATAGAGGCTAATAAAACTAATACTTATATCTCGCGTGGGAAAACAAACTCCCATTTCCCTAGGTCAAGATTCTAACCCTGATCTCGCCATCACCGGGACCCCAGTCTATTGCGAGCCTGACGCTTCAATCCCCGTGACTGCGGGTAGGTATTGTGTGTGACGTTGCACAACCTTGACAGAATGTCACCCCAAATAAATACGTTGGACGACGTGAACAACTTCAGAGGAGGGGGCGGCGGACGCAAATAACAAACGGTTTTATTCTGTAACGTACTCGATCCACGCGCGCACGTTTCGAAATAACCGCCCCCCGTCCTTCTATTGCGTCGAGGAAGCGTCGCTACGTCGGTTGTAAACGGATCGACAGGAAAGGTTCTACTACTTTTGCTGACTTACACGCAATGAATGGGAGTATCACGGGACAGGGGTGGAAATAACTATGAAACGTTGAACGATCTCCTGGCAGAACCAGCAAAGTTGTTCGGTTCATAAAACTAACTCAACTCTGGCAGGTCTGTAATCAACCCACACATCACATCATCACATTAGCTCTAAATAGGATGACCGAAGTTTGTCCAATGAAAGTGCTCTCCCACAGAGTCTGGTTTATACTTGTTACGTGGTTCACAAGAAACACGCGTTCTATACCTGGCTGAGATTTGAGCCCCGACCTCTCCATCAAAGGTAAGCCAAACTAAATGAGCTTGACTTTTAGTTCACGTTCCCACTAAATATTGTCTGAATAAAACACCTATTGTAACGTGGGGCGCACGTGACCTGGGAGGGTCACAGGCCATTCACACGTGAACCACGAGTTCTTTTTAGAGATATTGGGGTATGCTGCCGACCAAACACGAATGAAAATGCCTGCGTAATATTCAAGGTTTTGATTATTAAAATTACCACTTACATACACACACTGATTAACTGTATATCTAAATTAATTATAACTAAACAAGTAATTAAGTAAAATAAAAAGAGCCTTAATCAAGCCTGTAACTTAATAAACTAATAGAGCACACAGAGATGTAAGTAAATTGAATACATAAATTAACAACTATAAAACACCTAATAACTATTCAAATATTTAAAAACAGTCACAAAAATGTTCATTGACACAGTGTCCACAATAACAACAAATGTCACTTGTCTCACACACGATACACGGCGGTGACCCGCTATACACAAACGCCGGACTCGCTGGTCCACCCGCGGACGCACCGACCTGCTCGCTGGTCACTCTGGCTCGCACACTTGACATGCTGGTCCACACAATGTACACACCGGTCCACACACTCGCACTGGGGACTCCCGGACTCATTAGTCGAGAACCAAGAACTGAGTACCTCTGGCTACCGCTGAGCGTGTATATATAGGGGTGGTGACAGCTAAGGGTCTAGAATCCTCCATTTCTATAATTAAAAGTTCAGAATAAAAAGGATCCAGACCCCTCCAGACTTGTCTCCGTCATAGTCCTCCAGTCAAGTGAGAAGGTCGCTGCCTACCTGTTAGACAAGGAGGGAGATAGAGAGAACAAGGAGCGCAGCCAGGGCAAACAACTAGAGCACGCTGGTCCCGCTGTTAGACACTAATCTTGTTACAATATATTATATTAATGCTCGCATCAGGACTCGAAGTTCGTGGGTTCTAACCCATCCGAGATTGACGGATTTTTTCTTTACTGATAAAAATCCGTAGCACAACTTCCATCGGAGGGCAAGTAAATCCGTCGGTCCTATGTCCGTTGTGGCATGTAAAAAAAATTGGAAGGAATGTGAAAGTGCCTTTCCCAACAAAATTGGTAGGCCCTTTCACTCTCGATAGTATAATTTCAATGTGAAAGGCAACGGTCATACATCACACTTTTTGAAATTTCCTAATACATGAGCTTTCTACCAGATGATGCGGGCAGCACTAATCAGCCGAAACCCATCAATAAACATAATTGAATTTTGTTTTTGTTTTGGTGCTTATTACTTTAGATAGAATTCCTCTACACTTTAGGTTTATAAATGCATGTATATAGGGCACAGGTGTGATATAAATATGTATAAACTCAAAATAGTGTTTTTTTTAATATACCCATTTTATAGGGCACAATGAGACACGGGGATGGTACGCCAAAAAACATATATTTCTAAATAAATCAAAATCTCAAATAATATATACAAAATTATAATTCGGAATACATTAAGTGAAAATTTATATATAATTTAAAGAGCAAGTAAATTTGTGTGATTTAACAAAATTATAACAAATATTTTAGAAATTTTAGGCATAACATAAGAAATAATGTTCTGGTGTTATGACCTTATGATGAATATAAAATTAAGAAAACATTTAACATGTTAAAAATACAACATACAAAAATATATAAATTAATTTACTTTAATTTTATAAAAATGTTAACCTTTCTTTCACCTCTGACCAGACATCTTGTGAATGTGGGGAATGCCAGGCCTCCACCGTGGTTCGGATTCCACGTTAAACTGTAGGTCAAATCACCCTACCATTACACATTAGCGTAAGTGCGTATAACCTGAACGGGTAGTAAGACGCGGTGCTAATAATAATAATAATATAAAAAGTTATATGTTATAGTCATATAAAAATTAATCAGTAAGAGACATGATGTATAAAATTACATATATTATAGGTCCCAAATTGGATGATGCTGGACAATTAACGTTGGAGAGAATGGTAATAAAGGGTTTTTAAACTTAGCACACAACTTTACTTCATCCTTTTCAATTATATGTGCATTTTCACCTAATTTATTCTGAATTATAATTTCCTAAATATTTTTATATAACGTTCCTTTTAAAAATTATCGATATGTTTGTTAAAAAATCTCAAAGTAATTTTCTCAGTGGGTATCATAATATATTTATAACTAGGATACATGAGAAAGTAAAACTATATATATATAAACAGATTGTATCATCTATTTGGAAACCCCTGTTTCATAGCCACCTCTCTTTGAATACTCGCATTCAGGACAAGCCTGTCCCTGTAAAATAGTCCACTTGTGTCACATTCACTGACGTATTGTGTAGCAAGGAAATCCAATACTCCCGGGATTTGCTTGGAAGTGTTCTCTGCTGAGCTTCAAGATTACCTCGTAGATCACTCGAAAAACCGCGAGAAAAATGTTTGGCTCCAGGTAATTGCCAATAGTATGTTAAACCCACAAAGTTATAAAGCACAATTAGTGTTTAAAAAAACCTCCGGTGCACCCGTCCGGGATTCAAGCCCCAACTTCTCTTTGTCAAACGTCTACCTTTAATAACGCGGGGACCCGCCTCGGTGTCGTAGTTGGCTAACGCGGGTGTCGTAGTTGGCTAACGCGCTTGTCGTGTTGAGCTCGACTGCTGAGGACGGGGAGATAGAGGTTCGAATCTCGGTCGGGTGAACTGGGGGTGGTTTTTCCTAAATGGTTTTCCACTCTACCTCCACGCAAATGCGGGTTCACTTCCTCTAATTCAACCTTCCCAATTCCTAACCCATTAGAGTAATCAGTACTTAAAGCGTATAACCCGAACGGGTAGTAAGACGCGGTGCTAAAATATATAATAACGCAGGAGTCTAACTTCACATACCGCGTGGCCTCCATTTTGGGACGCAGTAAAACAATGCTAGCAACAAATACAATATAAAAAAAATCAGACGGTGGAAAAATAAATTGTCAAAAAATAAAACGTTCACTGTGAAGGCCAATCAAATCAATCCCCTAATTGAAGAAACAAAACACAGTACGAAAGTAAGGTGGGGAAGGGAGGAATAAAATGGAAGAGTATATGAGGTGTAACATCACCACGATTAATATAATATGAACACAGGTCTGAATCTCATTTCATAGAATGAGTTACTTTTTCATGGTTTGTACTGAGCCCGGGCGAAGCTTCGAATTTCTCAATTAGAATCTGAATTTAATCCGAATTCGATTCAAAATTCCTAATATTAATATTTTAAAAGATTCGAAATTTCAAATACAAATAGATCTCCCAATTCGGTTTTCGTTGGAATGAAATTCTAGGGATTTGAATCTAGAAATCGAACTTTTTAATAATCCAACTTTTCATTGAAACTAAATTCAATTCGTTAACAAAATTTCATCGTAACATTTCAAATAAATCATCATGTCATGTTTAGATTTTATATCAACAAATATACACTTGACCAAAGAAAATTGTGATTTGTTTAATATTATTAGTAATTAGTTCATTTTTTGACAACAATTTTTATGAATATCATTTATTTATTGGATTTATTAAAAAGTGAGAAATAACATGACCTAATATTAAAATCGGATGTGATTTGAAGGGTTTTTTCTCTATAAAATCTTCGATTCGGATTTGGTTAAATAAAATTTCAAAACATATTTAATTCGGATTCGATTCCAAATTGAAAATCTTGGATTTACATTGTTTTAATTGTTGCCATATTTAATTTATGTGACTCGGGCTGGTGCGCACGTAGACTAAACATGCTCCTTGTGGTCTAGTTCGCCAGTTACGAGTAGATCGGGGATTGAATCCCAGTCGGGTGTACCGAGTTTTTTTTCTAAAAGGGGGGTTTCACCCTCCTCTACGCAAATTGTGCCCACACCTCCCGTGGACCCTTCCAACGCTTTGGGAGACAATGTGTCATCTCCCGTTCTCACCGGTGTCGATATTAGGGGTTCGCGCACCAGACTTGGTGCGCGATACAAGTCGTTATGAATGGGTTGTACGAAGAAAGTCACTCAGGATGTTGTCACACAAGTCTTTATTCAGGACTCTAGTCCTGAATACCCCTCGGTTGGTTCGGTTACACAACTTATATAAAAAGAAACCCCATCTCCATTCCCGCACGTGATAACATCGCAATCCCTAACTCGCTCTAAACAAGCCCAAAGCCGAGAGCCAACGGCTCGAGAACGGCCGACGCGCATAGACAAGAATCCAAAACCAGAGTGACTCCCGAGCCACCCGACCCGACGCGCCAGGCGCGACGAGGCCGTGTGCAGCCAACCGCGCACGGCAAGAAGGGGGAGGGGGAACGGGCAAACCACGCTGCGCGCGGTCCCAAAGATAAGTGACGAACTCGGCACAAAATGCTGGTACAATACCTTTAAATTCAATCTTATTGTAATTAGTTCATATGCGTCTAACCCAAACCGGTAGTTAAACGCGGTGGCACAAACAAAATGATGTAGAAAATAAAACTAAATGTATTTGTTTTGTAAAAAAAAATTACGTAAAAACTGCAAACGTAAACGTGAGTTCCCTTTTGTCCCGCCTCAATGTATCTTGAAAATCATTTTGAAATTAAGTGATTGGAAGCGTTTGGACCAGGTTTCATTGAATATCACCCGCTTCGGTGGCCGAACGATCTAAGGTATCATTCTCGTATTAGACCGGCCTGCTGATTACGGGGAGGTTGGGGTTAATCCCGGTCGGGTGGTTTATTTTCTTAAATGGTTTTCCAATCACCTTCCACGAAAATGCAGCTACAAAAAAAAAGTACCCCTATGGCTTCTTTGGTGCTGAATGATAGCTCACAGCTGAAAGCTTTAAAAAGCTACCAGACCAAATTATTTATCCCTACGCCAAACCATGTGATCTGTAAAAACATGTGTTTATCAGCTGTCACTTCTGACAGTAAAAATTTAGGTATATACCTGAATGTTGACTGTCAGAAGTCAGCTGTGAGCTGTCAGTCAGCACCAAAGAATCCATGGGACTACTGTACCTAAATGTTGACTGTCAGAAGTCAGCACCAAAGTAGCCATGGGCCTACTGTATATTACCTCTAAAAGCTTCCTTCCTCATCCCTAACTTATAAGAGTAATTATCATATATGCGTATACCCTCAACAGCTAGTAAGACCCAGTAGATAAAATAAACTTGTTATCAAAACGTGCCACTCAAAAAAAAAAAATTAATAATATTTGTCGGGCCAGGCATTTAATTCAGTCTGGTCGTAGTTTTAAACCTTATTAAAGTTAGAGAGTTGTATGTAGGTGATAAATGGTGTAAGCTATCCTCGGCCATCTGCGTAGTTCAAAGCCAAACGCAAAAAATATTTTAAACCGTGTCCAGGTTTGAACAAAACAACAAACCGAACATTGTTTGCGAACAGTGTGGAAGGTTTTTGTTCGTAGTTCTGTTTGGCCTCGATCCAACAGTTGTCTGTTTTTGCCCGTCACATCATAGGATGTTCGTGTTTGGACCACATACTCAACGCACCATCCCTATTGAAGCACAACTCAGATAGACGGGGGGAGGGGGAGTGGAATATGTATAAGGTTACCAACTATGTGAACACGTTGCAAACATGTTCTGTTCAAGTTTGGACAGTCCGGCCAAAGCCAACAGAGCAACAATCATGTCATTTAGACATTTTCACGAACATGTTCTGTGATATCCTTTACACGGCCTTATACTAAACTTATCCAGTGAAGGCTGGACTTGAAATGCACGGGCCGATCTGCGAGGCTTGGCGGACCGGATGTGGCCCGCGGGCCGCTAATTGAATATCACTGGTGTGTACTAATTTATGATCCAGTCCTTCATGTAACAGCGTGACCTGTAGACCCTCAGGAGGGATTATGAGGGCTTAGAGGAGGTATTGTTGACTCGAGTCTTGGTCGATAATAGAGAGTGGAACAACCAACGGATAATGAAACATGTCTCGTACAATAGACTCCACCCAACACTTCACGAGCAGCAACAGAATTTGTTAGTTTTAGTTTTTAAAAAAACAAACAGCATCAGCGAACACGTTGACCTTAGCGGCAAGCTCATCTTATTCTTTTTGCGGGTGACGCGGAAGGTCAGTGATCGAGTTTGAATCAGGTGTAGGCCCAAACATTTTTTAATCAGCATGTTATCAATCCTCGGTCCCGGCACAGATTTATCTGATTGCCAAACCCTTCCTTCACCTCTGGTAAGACGTATTTTAATCACAACTTGTGAATGTGTGGAGTGCCAGGCCTCCACCGTGGTTCGGATCCCACGTTAAACTGTAGGTCCTCCATTTCATCTCGCAATCACCCTACCATTACACATTAGCGTAAGTGCGTATAACCCGAACGGGTAGTAAGATGCGGTGCTGATGATAATACTATCCATGCCGGTTAAATGCAAACGTTCTAATTACGTTAATCTATTAGAGATTAGTAAGGTTTAATTTAGATAACGTGTACCCGCATTTGCGTGGAGGGAGAGTGGGGAACACTTTTGGGAAAACCACCCTTAGTACACAAAACCGGAATTCGAACCCCGATCTCCCCATCATTGGCAGTCTAGTCTATTGTGAGAGTGACGACTTAGACCACTGGTATTCAACTTGGGGTACGCGAAAACATCTTAGATAGTACGTAAGATTTAAATATATATATTTTTTCTCATCTAAAACTTATTATCTAATACATTATTTTGGATTTTTGGATATAATTTATTTTATCTGTATATTATAGAATATGTAGGCCTATAACTTGCACTAGGCACCAATAACTTTGAGGGTATACTTTTTACTGCGACTTACTACACGTTCGGGTTGTACGTCTATGAACTAATTACACTAATGTGTTAGGATGTATGAAGGTTGAGGTTATAAGTGTACCAGATATTGCGGGAAAGGATCGTGGAAAATCACCCTCAGCACACCCTACCGGAATCGGCAGGAAGTTCTATTGCGATAATGGTGCCTTAGACCATGCAACCACAGAAGCAAATGATACAAAATTGAAGATAAATTATATCTGGGGATATGTGAACCAATATTTTTATTCAAACGCTGAAGAAACACTTAGGCCCTACATTTTCTAGCATCCCCTTCACTATCAAATTAAGTTATCTAGAAGATTGTGTACCAACACCCTTGTAATATTATAATAAACAAGTGTACGACCCGGAGCAGCGCGTGCACTCAGTCCATTGGCCAGTTATTGTTACCCACCCGCTTCATCTGGTAGACAGAATATGTTTGGCCTTGAAATTACGTTAAGTTTCCGGAAATCTACGAGCGGGCGAGAAAGTGTCAATCATTCTAACCGAAAAGGTATCTTACATACCTTCCAGAAATCGTTTACATGCCACAATTTAAATGGGACTAATGGCTTTACTTCTTATACGAAGTAAGTTGTGCGACGGATTTTCATCGCTCGGTAGAAACCTTGGATAATCCATCCACCTCGACCGCGTTTTAACCATTAACATCGTTCCTATCGCGATAAATTTATCCCAAGACCATCGACGCCATCACCCTTCTAATTAATAAATTAATTATATTAAAGAGGCAAACGAATCATATAAATAAAATGTTGCACCATAAAATTAATAAAAAGCTTAAATTTGGTATTTCATGGTATGGTATGTTCATCTCGGGTTTTTATTTTATTTACTTTGTTATGTGACACGAGTATGACGCCTTCAACCACGTGGTCAGCGGTGTGGATAGCTACAAAACAACTTTTAGGTCTACATATTGCAATATTTACACACCCGCTTCGGTGGCCGCGTGGTTAAACGCGCTTATCTCGTGTCAGACTAGACTGCCAAAGACGGGAAAATCGGGGTTCAATCCTGGTCGGGTGCAATGAGGGTGGTTTTCCACTCTCCCACCATGAAAATGTGGGTGCGTTTCCTCTAAATTTAGCCTTCCTAATCTTTAACCCATTAGTTTAATCAAGACATAGGCATATGATTTGAACTAATAGTAAGACACGGCGCAATAAAAAACACCTTAGACTGCGTGACCATTGGTGTGGATATATTTAAAGCCAAGTAAAATAAGCTTCCATAGTTAAATAAATTTACTCGTGTAAAAAAGGCTGTCAGGAGAAGGCAATATGTAATAAAGGGGGGGGGGGTTTCTGCCCCTGACCGTACTCTGCTCGTGTAAACAAGACTACTGGTGGATGGCACTATGTAAGAAAGGGAGGGTGTTTCTGTCCCTGACCGTACTCTGCTCGTGTAAACAAGACTACTGGTAGAGGGCACTATGTAAGCCATGTCACGCATCTCCGTCTCTTCAAAAATTGATCCTGTCGGATGCTGGATGACAGTGAAGCGGGGACGAAGAATGTCGCCTTATTTCCCCGGGGTCAGCCGGCGTAATGAGAAGAACACAATCTAACTATTTTCAAGAAATATCTGCTTTCAGCCGACACTGAAAGAAACTCAACAACGTTCTACAATTTTAAACAAATTGTATTTAATAAATTACGAAATTTCATTCAAACAATAATGTAATGTAAACCTGTTAGTGTATCTTGCTATAATATGTGTATTATTATAATAATGAAAATAAAATTACTTGTAAATAAATTAATTATATTGATTTTAGAAGCTTAAACTGGTACATAATTGTAAAACTTAATTATGAATACAAGAAATAGCTTAAGATTATATGTATCTGTATACCTACTTAATTATGTAATACTAAAGTGCTTTAGCTGTACTCATAGAGGCATGCATAGAAAACTTTACTTTTATCCAGAGGTCCCAGGTTTGGTTCCTGGCGTTCCCAGATTTTCTGTGAAGCAGTGTGTTTGGAATGCGCTCAATTCAGTATCGCGAGGGAAAAAATGACGAAATAGTAGTATGAAAAATTATCAGCTTCGGTCTAGAAAACTGAGATTGATCGCAGGACGGTTTGTTGTGCTGACCACATGACACCCTCTATCCGTACTATTTTCACACGACAGACGGCGGCGCTCGGTCGCTTTGACTCTATTGTATGCTGACATCATCGCGTTTTTACTAGTTAACTATTACCTCCGAACACCCTTAGTCCAATTTTAATATTAAGAATCTTATTTAAAAGTGACATGAGCTACTAGAACTTCTTTCAAGTCGTTTGCTATTTTTTATAGTATTTTTTACCAAATTGTATTCGAAAGATCTGACCAGTTTAGAAGTTTAAATTTCATGTTTAAGGTTGTTGTTTTTTTTAGAAAATGTGTGCCTAGCTACATTAAACCCTGTAGGACAACCCCACATTATCTTAAAAATTTCTGCTACCACGCTATCAAAACATGACTTTATTTGGTAGAGGAAGGTTTTTGCTTTGATCTCTTAAGTGCAAATTTTCCCGTAAAGCATCGTTTAATTTTATTTTTAAACTTTAAACTCAAAAATTCAAACTTTTTGACCAGTCATAAGCCTGCTAATAATTTTCTCCTGCATTTAGTTGAAAACCATAATTTAAAAAAATAAATGCTTTCTTAAAGAATCCGGGATTTCTAAACGTCTGCAACTCTATTTAGTGTGCTACCATGTGGCACCCTTAGCGTCAGCACCTATTTTTATCAAATTTGGTTGAAATCCATTTAATGCTGCAAAAACTCACTAAGAACAACACACATACATAAAGTCTAACTCCTCTATAGTTAATTGAACAGGCATAGCTAGGTCATGTTTTAAATAGATAATTTGGCATATTTTATGTTTGTCTGTCTCTGTCTCTGTCTCTCTGCCCCTCCAGAAGTTTGTTCCGTGATAACTGCCAAATGCGTGGAACAATTTTAACGAAATTTTGCAGGAACATTCTTTGAACTTCGGTTGAACGATATGTGTGCATAATTTTTCAACCTGGATATTCGTTTAAATTTCGTGGATACTCAAAAGAATAGCTTATCTTAAGGTATTTCAATTTAAAATTCTAAGCATGATATTGAATACCTAATGTCTTTTTTTTTTAATTTTTACATCTTAAACAATGTGAAAAACATTTATTTTCTATGAATATATAATATAATATTGAATATAGTGTTCATTTGTTTTATGTATAGCTTTATCAACAAAGAGAAATATCAACTTGAAATCTAAAGAGATATTATAGGAGATATTTCAACTTAAGATAAAAGGATAAATTATAGGATATGTTTCAACTTGAAATCCAAAGAGAAATATTAAGACTGTAGTAACGATAAGAACTTGGCATAATTCTTAACATGATGCACTTGGTATTTTTGAATGGAGGTAGTGAGGTCTACTTTTCACAGAACTACTTGTTTTATTCAATGGGAAAAGGCTTAGACTGAAATCACGAAAACATCTCTAGATATAAAGTTTATTACATGAAATAATGGCTTACCCTTCAAATACTTTAGTGGGAAAATGCTCAGCCAAAATGTAATTTTGCGCCATAAAGTAGTTAGTAAAAAAAACTTTATGTTCAATCAGTACTAGAGCGTGTCTAAAATTTGTTATTTAATATTTGCTATGGTAATTTATATGTAAATTTAATATCGCGAGTAAATAAAGTTATACAGTTTGGAGAAGTTGATATAACTTTTACTTTTAGGTTCTCAAGTTGGTACGAGTTGTACCGCTGCGCTTTACATTGTAATCCACTTGTTCGCTTCCAAGCGAAGCCTCATTGATTATATATTCAGACACTCAGTCAAAGAAAGCACTTTTCCCAATCTCAATATTTAAAGTGAACTTAAAAAATATTTTTACAAATAATTCTACCCAAAAAAATCCTTAAGATAATCTTTTCTGATGAATATGACAATATTTGTGTCGATATTTTGCAATATTAACGACGTTGAATTCAAAGTTATTGTTAGAAGCGGGTTGCATCTTAACTCGACAAACTAAGCACTACCACACTTGGAGGTTAATGTAGGAATTAGACAGAGAGGGAAGAAAATAACTTAATCCTGTCTGGCCTCCAGTTTACTTGCTGCTAACACTTCCCCTCTTCCAATGACGAGTATATCCACTCACTCCACTGTTTGCGCTTGGACAGCATTGATTAAATTTTCAAAATGATGTTTTGTTGTTTACTATTCTAGATAGACATATTTTGCTTTCACGGTATTTTGTTTTAACTTACATCCTGTAAGAAAGATCCCTACCGGAAATTTTAGTGAATAAAACCCATAGTTTAAATTGTATACAGTTTAAAAATGCGTTTACCAAAAATATACTTCAATGTCAAAATTAACAATGCTGTGACAATGCAAGACTATTTATAGAATTATTGAAGGATGTATGGTTAATTCTCAATGTTTAATCTTTAAAACTCACCAAATAAAACTTTTAAAAAAACAGTATGCGTTGTTGGTCAAATGTTTAGTGAGAAGGAGGATATAATTCACTAGTACAGTCTCGTTTAGACTTGCTTGCCCTGGTAACAAAATGCCAACATGTCTTGAGTTAGTTTGTAAGTCGTGCATGTTAAATGATTCATATGAATGAAACATTGTAAATTCGGGCCAATAATTAACGTCATTAGTTTTATTTCACCTGTTTTTGCACTACCGTGAGAACTCGTAGACGAGGTGCATGTTAGCTAACTTCCTGAATGTATAATCCTCAAACTTTTTTTTCTCGCATGACATGGACTTGTTACCCGTGTAAAGAGGCACACTCACGGTAATCGTGTGACCTTTGGTTGGATTAGGTTCAATGTTTCGATAGTGTAAATACTATCATCTAGCGGTAGCGCCGCTTGCGTTGCCAGAAAAGTTTCTTAGACGTCTGGCAACACTTCAAATGTTTGAAGTTCCAAAGCGCCTTACTGAGACATTGCCGACTTGTATTGATTAGTGATATGCACACTACATCTTATTAGGAGCAGATCCCGTGTATAGAATACAGCATAAAACCAACTTCTGTGGCCGAACGGTCTAAGGCGTCACTCTCATGTTAGATTGGCCTGCTGACAATAGTGAGGTCGAGGTTCGAATGCCGGTCAGGTCTACTGAGAGTGGCTTTTCCCAATCTTTTTCCCCGAAAATGTGGGTAGATTAACTCTAAAATGCTTCCTTCCTCATCCTTAACTTATTATAATAATTATATTATATTCGTATAACCTAAACAGGTAGTAAGACGCGGAGATAAAAAAAACACATAAATAGTTAAGAGTTAAATAAATTTTATGAATTTTGAACTATTTTCAATCATCAACGCTATCATTGAAAATATTGTAACTGCTTGCAAACCAAGTATGATGCACTTTTCGCTTTAGCTATGCGTTATGAATGAATATTTATTTTATTGCCGTCCTGATACCTTGGCCCATTTGACCACGGCGATTATAGTAATAGTATCTGTAACGTGTACTCAAAACAAAGATTGTCTCGTGTGAACATTCTCACCGGATCTTTGGGTATCGTCTAGACCAAGGATCAGCAACCTTTTAGTAGTGTTGTGCCGAAGTAATACTGCAAAGTCGCTCAGCGCGCCAACCGACCTAAGCCCACCCAAATCGTTTATAGTTTTATAATAGTTAACTAGTACAGCTGTTAAAATATATTTGAGTTGATCTTGGAAAATGTAAATGTAACAATGTTTCTAAACCGAATACATTAAATAACTACTGTTTCTTGAATATTTAATATTTTAATTTAAGTCAGACAAATTAGAATAAATACAAAAGTTATATTGTGTGTTTTGCAAAATTTAAGTATGGTATTGAATACATTATTTTGGAATTTTGGAACAAAACAATAATGAATTATTGAGACATAAAACACGCCAAACTATCCCTCGCATCAATGGTCTTAATTAAATATAAAGGTGTTATATTATTTTAATTCAAATCGCTAAGCGTACCATTGAAAACTGTTCCGCGTGCCAATGGTTGCCGACCCCTGGTCTATACTTTAGGAAGACAGCCATGACGTATGGCGTAAGGACGCACATAAAACACTAAGGGCGCGTTAATAGCTGGTGCCGCCTAAGTTGGACAAGGGTAGCGTAAGTCCTTGCCAAGAATCTGCCCACTTTGTGAAGCAGGTTGATTCGTGGTGCCGACAATATTTTAGGCAGGGTAGCTCCAAATTTGTTTACTGGGGCATAAATCACACAACCCCGGGAAATATATATTTTTTTCTCAATTCATACTAGCTATAAATGTTGACAGCTCTGCTTATAGACGGTGCTGCCAAAGGGGGACCTTTTAGTTGAGTAAAAAGTGTTTACTTGTTGTAATAAGCCCCTGGTGTCCAGTGTTGCCACTCAGTAGACACCAAATATCTTACACCTTCCATCAATTTTTGTTTCGAGTATTTACAAATTAAATTAAAAAATAATAATCAATAAAATCAAACCACATATAATACAAAGTAATTAATCCCGTGTCAAAATCTCACTCAAACCTGAGCCTGACAGGTCATAATCCATTAAATACCTTGGAGCTCGAATTCTCCTTCCGCTCCTCGTACAAGCTGATCTTGAGTCCAATTGACTATTACAGGTGTTGTTGCCAACATTTTCAGAAACAGCGGGGACAACTAACTGGTGACTTCTCATATGAAAAATCAACAAAATCATAATCAATATTTTCTCCCTTTTTATACCCGGTTCTATCAGATAACCCTCATGTCGATTTGAATGTCCTGTTTGCGTATCAATCGTCGCGTTTTGAGACCCATTAGAAAAACCATGAATGTCCTACGTTTATCTTCTAGATGTCTCTAGTTGATCGTCAAATTCACACTTGATAGCTTGAGTTTTCAATTCTGTAACAAATGAATCTACAGATTGGCCTTTCTTCTTCGATATATTATGAAATACATATCTTTCGTATACCGTATTTTTCTTTGGTCTACAGTAGCCATCAAAGGACTTCAAAACATCTTTAAACTTAGGTACACTTCCTAAATCGAAATGATGTAAACATTCAAACCTCCATCTCCCACGGTCGACTTCAAATCTGTTATTTTTGATAGATATTATCAAAAATTATAAAATAACAATAACAATCCAGTAAAATTATGTCAATTTTGGCCGCACAAAATATGTTTGTAATCTGTAAAATGCCCTTTCTATGAAAATCGGACTGTAATTAGCGCACGAGTCAACATAAACGTTAACATTTAGGACTACAATGAACATTACACATATTGGAAAGTTGAGGTATAATTAAATATGTGAAGACAACATGAAAGCAATGTGGTCGGTCCCTGTTTGTGATGTGGTTGTTTTCACAACACGAGGGGGAGGGGGGGTGCTTTGGTCAGTCCAGTTTGCAAAGGGGTGGAAGAAATGATCCCAATACGCGTTCCTGCATTCCCTCAAAACTGTGGAAATAATATTTGGGGTGATTCAACCCCCGGTTATTAATTCATCGCGCTGTTAAAGAGGAAACACCAATTTCATTAATAACATATATTTTTCAGTCATGCCGGGGATTGGACCTAGAACCCTTGTATAAGTCGGGAGACACTAGCGTGTTTAATTTGGGTAGAGTGATTATTTTCATTCATGGCGTTTATTTATATATATTAAAACACAATGTATAAAAACTTTACATGTTTTATATATAAAACCCATATATAAAAACTCTACATTTTATATAGTACCTAAACATACATACAATTTGTTTATAGATTTGTATACATTATGTTTGTGTATATACATGTATATTTATATACGAATATACATTTATATGTATGTATACACCTATGTGTATATATATTTATATACACATTTATATGTATGTATACATTTATATATAGCTTTATATGTATGCATATAATGTACATCCATATAAATATATATGTTTTATATGTATATATGCACTTATATGTATATTCAATAGATATGTCTAAAAACTATATGATTATTATATCTGCACAGAAATAATTTCAGAGTGGCCAGTCAAACTTTAGAATAAAATCAGAGCACAATTCCCAAATTTCCAGCCAAAAAAATCGTTATTTTTTAAAAGGCCGTTCCTTAAGTTGTGAGACTTTAAACAAATGGAACTTTTTTTTTAATAAGTGTTGATCACGCCAGCAAATTTTAGTACATGATCAAGTATTGTTAATAAGTATTTCTACTCTTCAATACCTAAGTCAATAGACCAACTGGTCTCTCGTACACAATACATACCATCTACAACCTCAACTATGTCTCAAAACACTTTAGACTACTTCTAGATGGGTCTTTGTTAAATATATAAATCCGAACCGTCTTCTTTTGGGGTGACTTCACACGAAACATTCAAGACACAGCCTCTAGCATCGCACTTCTACCTCTTCGTCACCCTTTTTTAAGATTTGGATCAGAAAGTCATTATTCCGTTTGGTATGTGTGCTTGGCCACCAGTTGAGAGTAGGCAATTTGAACAACTTAGTATTGGTATGTAGGTCTATACAAAGATTTTTTTGTGCTACACCCAGTCCCGAAGGAAACTTTATTTGTGTAGGGTTGTTGATTTTTTTGGAATTAAATCTCAAACCTTAAAATTAGAGGTAGTTTACTTAGGTTAAAACATATTTTGATTAAAATTTGTACTAGGAATTTATTTGATATTATAAACAAAATGGCGCATCTCATTTTCTCACGAAAATGACTTTGAAGGTACTTTGCAAAAGGGGGAATTTTTATTTTTATTTTTATTATATCAACTCAACTCTCTTAAGAAAAGAAATAGCTTACGTTTGCCAAATTATAATACTCTTAAAAATAAACACCTTTTATTTGAAATAATATTTTATAAAATAAATACTTTCCTAATAAAGGCAAATGATTTTTTTTTAATAGAAATTCATATAACAAATCATATGTTTGTGTAGCAGTGTCGATTATTCCATGCAGGAGAAATGCGGCTCTCTTGTTTATCCATTATGTTTATATTACAATGTAGGCCTATATTATTTCGTTTTACAAATCTCATGAGCTATAATAATTTAGATAAACTCCCGCCCGTCCGATAAAGTAACGAGAAAGTATGTGAAGTGCACCATACAATTTATTTATTTTAATAAAACTAAACTTTCATAACTTTCACAGAATCATTAATATTTTTCCAAGGTCATTGCTTCCGTCCAATTACCAAGTAGCTAATTTATATATGAGAAAACACGGGCACATGGTCTGGAATGATACATAGTATAACTTCTATAATTATTTTGGAATACATAATTTGTACTTAATTTGACGTGATCATGTTTTAATACGTTTTATGATATCACGTAATAAAACTTTTTTACATAGCTCATAACGGTAGTTAATCTTTCTGTTCAAAGCTAGAAGTGCTGACCGCTTGCCTAACCCTACCAGCTGCATGTATCTTGTCTGACCCTTTGGGAGCCCTTCGCAGGTAATACATAACTACAAAAGCTTCTTTCTTAGATTATAATTGTATTCAACGTCGTGATCTCAATATGTCCGCTCTATGAAGAGTTTTATTGATACAGGTTTTCCATAAGCTTGTTCCAAGCTTGTAATATTGAATCCCACTTCGGTGGTCATGCGGATCAGGTAGGTCTAGTCTAGTTTTGTGCCGACGGGAAGGTCAGGGATCTTATCCTGGCCACGTGTGAGCCTGAAGTTATTTTTCCTTAGGTAGTTTAGCACCCTTCCTTTGAGGAAATGCGATTACATTTCCTATAAATTCTACCCTACTCACTTAGTATGAATTTTCTTTTTATTACCCGCGTCTTACTACCAATTTGAGTTGTACCCCTGTTTACTAATAACGCTAATGTGTAAAGGATGAGGAAGGTTGGATTTAGAGGAAGTGAGCCCATATTTGCGTGGCGGCATAGAGGACATCAATTTAAGGGGGGGAAACCTTCAGTACACTCGACCGGGATTATAACCCCAACCTCTCCGTCATCAGAAGTCTTGTCTATTGCAAGCATGACACCTTAGACCATGCGGCCACCAAAACGGGTGGGGGCATTGTTATTACAATCAACATTTTCCAAGGAGAGCCTTATTTGATATCTTACTAGCTTTACTGTCACGTATTCGTAATCAGGTCATGTGATTTAAAGCTTCTATCAGTCAATTTTGATAGATATTACCAACACCTATCAAATAACACTAATTATTATTATTATTATTATTATTATTATTAGCACTGCGTCTTACCACCCGTTCGGGTTATACGCACTTACGCTAATGTGAAATGGTAGGGTGATTGTGAGATGAAATGAAGGACCTACAGTTTAACGTGGAAATAAATCTTTGCCGGGACCGAGGATCGAACCCCGGATGCCAGCATAGAAGTCTGACACCTTACCCCTAGACCACCAGGTCACCAAATAACACTAATAAAATGATAAAATATTTTGGTCGAAAAAAGTTTATGGGAAAAATTCTACTTTGACTAGATATGTTAGTTAGGCTGATAGTTTCGTTTGTTTACGTAACAACAGTCCAAGCTGGAACAGAGTTCTACCAATGTTATTCAATTGTCGAAATACTTCAAAGAAAGTAAAACATTATTTAACTATTCTTTCCGAGCTTGTATATTCATTGGAAACCTACTTACCATGACTCGGATTTGAAGGGTTACAATACTCAATATGTTACACTCACTTCAAAAAGAAAAACTAAAGAAAGTATTCCAATATTTGTTAACAGAAATTGTTGAACTTTGCTATAGACAGTGAAAAGGTGAAAGGCGATGAATTGAGCCAGATCCATAAAACCTTTTGTGTTTATTCTACGGAAACCTTACAAAGCGGCCTTATATTTTGTTGATTGAAAATTCAAGAAAGGGTATTCTAGCTCAAGTTCAACTGGGAGGAAAAAGACGGATAGCTCTTATCTTGAATGAAAACACAAAAGGTTGTTTTATCTTTTTTCATTTTGTAAATGTTTCTTTAGGAATGGGACATTGATAAAACGTATTAAAAATAAATGTATCTTTAAACATTACATTCCCTTACTTTTTTAATATATTTTTAGCGATAATGTTTATTGCCTATGTCAGTGTGGTCCAACTGGCGGCCTGAGGGACAAATGCGGCCCACGCTTACTGATAATGTGGCCCTCACAGTATCGGCGGTAAATGTGAAATGATTTATAAATATAATTTTAAAATTTCATAATTTCATTTTATCATACATTTATTTTGTAACTAAAAATATGTTTAAATATATATTTATAGTGATAAGTTGTTTTGCGAAAATTTGTGAGCGTACATATTTAATAATACATTTTGGGGAGATTAATACAGCTATTTTTAGCAGTACAATTTGAAAGATTCTATCAATCAAAAATATAATTTACTATAAGTATTGAAAGTAATTGTTTATTAACTGTTGTGTGTAGGCCTATATTAAGTTGATACGATTAGTTACTAAATATTTCTTCGATACGCGGTGCAAACCCTTGGAATGAGAACAGTCGGACCACCCTGGCCTATGTTATCCATTTTACCGATAGATGCCCAAAGGAAGGAATGTTCATTGCCCACGGATAGTGAACAGACTCTAGCCCACGGATAGTGAACAGACTCTAGCCCACGGATAGTGAACAGACTCTAGCCCACGGATAGCGAACAGACTCTAGCCCACGGATAGCGAACAGACTCTAACCCACGGATAGTGAACAGACTTTAGCCCACGGATACTGAACAGAATATAGCCCACGGATACTGAACAGACTCTAGCCCACGGATACTGAACAGACTCTAGCCCACGGATACTGAACAGACTCTAGCCCACGGATACTGAACAGAATCTAGCCCACGGATACTGAACAGACTCTAGCCCACGGATACTGAACAGACTCTAGCCCACGGATACTGAACAGACTCTAGCCCACGGATAGTGAACAGACTCTAGCCCACGGATACTGAACAGACTCTAACCCACGGATAGCGAACAGACTCTAACCCACGGATAGTGAACAGACTTTAGCCCACGGATACTGAACAGAATATAGCCCACGGATACTGAACAGACTCTAGCCCACGGATACTGAACAGACTCTAGCCCACGGATACTGAACAGACTCTAGCCCACGGATACTGAACAGAATCTAGCCCACGGATACTGAACAGACTCTAGCCCACGGATACTGAACAGACTCTAGCCCACGGATACTGAACAGACTCTAGCCCACGGATAGTGAACAGACTCTAGCCCACGGATACTGAACAGAATATAGCCCACGGATACTGAACAGACTCTAGCCCACGGATACTGAACAGACTCTAGCCCACGGATACTGAACAGACTCTAGCCCACGGATACTGAACAGAATCTAGCCCACGGATACTGAACAGACTCTAGCCCACGGATACTGAACAGACTCTAGCCCACGGATACTGAACAGACTCTAGCCCACGGATACTGAACAGAATCTAGCCCACGGATACTGAACAGACTCTAGCCCACGGATACTGAACAGACTCTAGCCCACGGATACTGAACAGACTCTAGCCCACGGATAGTGAACAGACTCTAACCCACGGATAGCGAACAGACTCTAACCCACGGATAGCGAACAGACTCTAGCCCACGGATAGCGAACCGACTCTAGCCCACGGATACTGAACAGACTCTAGCCCACGGATAGTGAACAGACTCTAGCCCACGGATACTGAACAGACTCTAACCCACGGATAGCGAACAGACTCTAACCCACGGATAGCGAACAGACTCTAACCCACGGATAGCGAACAGACTCTAGCCCACGGATAGCGAACCGACTCTAGCCCACGGATACTGAACAGACTCTAACCCACGGATAGCGAACAGACTCTAACCCACGGATAGCGAACAGACTCTAACCCACGGATAGCGAACAGACTCTAGCCCACGGATAGCGAACCGACTCTAGCCCACGGATACTGAACAGGCTCTAGCCCACGGATACTGAACAGACTCTAGCCCACGGATACTGAACAGGCTCTAGCCCACGGATAGCGAACAGACTCTAGCCCACGGATAGTTAACAGAATCTAACCCAGGAAGCATATGTTCAATATATTGTCAACTTAGGGTTAAACCCAGTGTGAATTTCTTTGAAATTCACTCCACTCAACCTGTAATCAAATATGACAAAGAATACTTCTACTGCCCCTGATGACCATTTAAAACCATATACGGAGTTAAGTTTTGTGGAAGAACTTGCAGAATTTCAAATAAACATTTTGTCAATATTCTATTTCGGTCGACCAACACTCAAAGGTAATATAAATAAAAATGTGTTAAGCCTGAAGGTAATGTGGGATTGCCATCAAAATTATCATTAATAAACGTGCATAAAATGGTATTTGATGGGAATGCATTACATCACTCAATAACATCGGCAAATGGCTGTTTTACTGAACCAATGAAAGGGATAGTAATGATTTTGGGCGTATGCGAGTTCCGTCACAAGGAGTTTGACCTAAATTTACTTGCCAGAAAACATTTACGAGTTCCATCACCATGATTGTTTACCTATTTGTTACAAGAAATTATTTTTATTTTTTTCATTTATTTTAGGTTTTTAAAGTGTACATTTTGGACTAATGAAATCAGTACATGACTTATAAACTAACTTAAATCTAGAACAACATCCTGCCGTTAATTCATCACTGCATAATAAGTGAACGAAAGGTTTTGATAGTGTATAGCTCGAATGGGTAGTAAGGCTTGGTGCTAAAAGTATGTTTCGATCTATTGCTATCACGAGATAATAAAGTCAAAGTTTTTTTTTTACCAAATATGTGGAGTGCATTATGGTTATTCTGCTGAACGAATGCCACAA
The DNA here is from genome assembly GCA_902151425.1 of Timema shepardi. NCBI lineage: Eukaryota > Metazoa > Arthropoda > Insecta > Phasmatodea > Timematidae > Timema > Timema shepardi. Next base: position 674,293 of record CABFVX010000020.1, read on the forward strand.
TCATGCGAGTAAAGAGTACAGATTATTGAGAGATACAATTGAGCCACGGAAGATTTTACCGCTCCGCCGAGAAAAATCATTTTAAGTTACACTGATTGCTTAGAGACGAATGACGATTCATGTCTATAGTCCGTTCCACTCTTACTCTGCAGTACAGGTCTTATGGAGCGCGCAGTTGCCAGATCTCACCCACTCGAAACAGATGGACAACTTTTACATTCAAACTTAGCAAACTATACAGCAGGGTTATATTTATGTTTACACGGCGTGCTATGCCTGAAGACTGTTTTGGCTTTCAGGATCTTACACTGATTTAAATCAATAATATAACAGAGTAAAGTGGCTAAGAGTATGTTCACCTGTATTTTCCTGAAACTGGAAAAATAACCTGTTAAAATCAACCTCAGATAATTATTTTGTATTAGTGGATGTACTTTTCAAACACGTTAATTATATCAACACTCGACTTACAAACTACCCTAATACTAACAAAACACAACTTCCAGTCCCCTAGCCGACAATTTACCAAAGATAAGTCTCAGACCATCCCACAATCAGACCCTTATCTATCTCAGTTGTCTCACGCTATACCGACTATTCTAAAGTGTTTAATTAATGCCAGTGAATTCAACCAGGATTCGAACCCGGGCCTGATTATAAACGGTAGCAAAGTGTGAGTGCGAGTGTAAAACCTTATACTGCCCAGCCACCCACCTCTGTGGGTAGCTGGTTTCTTAATTCAGAAGCATGGTGTAGTAAAATTTAGGAGTTGCATATAAAATGTATTCGCAAATTGTTAACATTGTCTCGGCAAATACAATAAAACCTTGTTTATTAAACTATAATTACAAACAAAGACGAATATAATGAATGTATAAGTGAATGAACCTTGTATTTTGTGAAACCAATATTATCAATTTTGATGTGGATGGGGTGAACTAACGCTTCAGTTCTCAACGCTACAACTGTATAACATTGCTCTGCTCTTCAAGACCGGACAGAGCTTAAAGTGAACTACACCCTCTTCAACTTCAAAACGATACCACACATAAATGGGGGTGCTATTAGCCCATAGTTTTTTTAAAAATAAATTTGAGCTTTTCTTATAATTTATTAAACATAATGTGCCTAAGCAAAATCTAAATAGAAAAAAATTCCAACAAGATAACTTTTTCATGTTTTACTTTAAATATTTCAGGAGGTATAATATGCTTTAATTATTTTTTTAGCATTGTATAAAAGATATTCCTTTCAGACTCTTTAGACGTTGCTTATAACTATTATAACAGCCACCATAAAATTACACACAATTGTAACTAGACTTATGACGTGATAATTTGAAACCTTATGAAACTTTGACACAATGCAAATTTTAATAATTTGAAAAAAAAAAAAGTTATTTAAAAACATCTATGGTGGTTTAAATTGATTTCACAAGATGCATAAATGTATCTTCATTAATATTTCATGCTTATTTCATAGAAATAACGACGTTCAAATTTAAGATACAAAATGGCAACTCCGCTTGTTAGACAAAGGACAGCGCTAACGGAGAAACCAATGGGTTGGAAAGATATGGTAATAGTCCATAAGAGCCTGTACTGCAATTTGAGAGTGGAACGGCCTATAGTCAACCTCAAAACAACATCAATGTGTGAAAAATTTGGACTGTTTGAAAAAAAATTATTTTGACCATTATTCAGATTTTCCAACTCTGGGATGAATAATCATCAAATTTTCGACGGATTCACTTCCTTGTCAGCTCTTGGCTTCGTTTTACCATCCTCAACCTAATATGTATCTATATGTGTGTGTGTGTTTGTAAAAGAACTCGTCAACATTAATCAAAAAACCTATTTAAAAATGATTACTAGTTCTAACTTCAAAAGACCTGTTTCACGGTATGTAGATAAAAAGACACATCGCATGAATATAAACCAGTATGTCAAAATTGATATCAAAATCAAACTCTACAATGTTTTAAAGTAATGTTTATAATTGTATAGGAAACGGGGCATGGCTCTGTTGTAAGTGATTACTTAATATGTGATTATTTACAAAAATAAACTAAATTGTTATTTAAGAAACACTGTTTTTTCCTTTCCTATTGGTTCAAAAATTCAAATAAGCCAGTATTTGCCATTACGGAAATCATCTGTAAGATTATTGATTATGGGGACGGAATTGAACTATGGCCGTGACTAGAGCTGTGAGAAGGAAAATTTTCCGTTTTGTAAAAGTTTTCCCTGTGATGTTTTCCGGAAAATTTTCCATTATTATTTCTGTAAAATAATGTCAACTGATTAAATGGAACTATAATGTAATCAAAATATCGCTATCCCAAATGTCAACATTTATAGTTAAGATTAATTTTTCCTAAGGGTGTTAACACTAGAAACATCATCAAACAAGCTTCGGTGGCCGAATGGTCTAACGCACTACTCTTGCAATAGACTAGACTGCCTATCACAGGGAGATCAATGTTCGAGCCCAGTCGAGCGCACTGAGGGCGTTTTTTTCCCTAAATAATTTTCAACTCTCACGGTATCTGATTACAAAACCCTTCCTTCACCTCTGAAAAGACATCTTGTGAATGTGGGGAATGCCAGGCCTCCACCGTGGTTCGGATTCCACGTTAAACTGTAGGTCCTCCATTTCATCTCACAAACACCCTACCATTACACATTAGCGTAAGTGCGTATAACCCGAACGGGTAGTAAGACGCGGTGCTAATAATGATAATGATAATGAACTTTCACGGGTGCAATTCCTCTAAATTTAACCTTCCTCATCGCTAACACATTAGCGTAATTAGTACATATGCGTATGACCCAAATGGGTAGTAAGGCGCGGTACTAAAAAAAAGTAGTTAAGAAACGAATGAAAGCCTTTGTTGACCCGTTATGTTCATAAATCATACTTCACTTTTTTATCATCAATAAGTTAACTAAAATAATTTTAAGGTTGGTCAGAGATTTGTCTCCACCCCACCCCCTCCACCCCTATCCTCCGTGCTTCCTAATTACCCTCCTCCCAACATCCATGTCCCCTTCTTATAACGTCTCTTAACAAAATATATTTTGAAGTATAATAGGCTCAAACTGCCACCTCTACAATTTAACCCCCACCCCCTTTTCCACAAGCTGCCACTGCAGAGAATTTTCCTATTCAAAATTTCTCGGGAAATTTTCATCTCTGGCCGTGTCGGATCTTCTGTGCTCTTTTTGCCTTTTACCTCTTGTGAAAGAACTCAGCTTTTCCCAATGAGTTTAGGTGTTTATGGGGAAAAAAAAGTGTTACTCGCACCGATGAACATGAAAACAAAAGTGTCAGTCTCGTCTTTTTTAAGGTGGGGCCATAGTGTTATCAGTCAAGGTAAGATTATTTCCTTTCAAGGTAAACGAAGCGTATTTAAAATAAATGTAGAGTAACCAATTAGATTTAAGAATAATGTATATCCTTTAAAGCCGAAAGATGTGGATTTGTTTGGATTACCGTACGAATACAGACAGGTCTTTCTAAACTGTATAATTAGGATGGCAGCCCAACAAAACTCGAGTCCTTAGCGCCGGATATGGGGTGTGTAATAAAATGTGTGACCTGATTCGATGGTCGCATGCTCTAAGGCGTTACTCTCTGTTACACTAGACTGCCGATGACAGAGATCGGGGATCGAATCCCGGTCGGGTTTACTGGGTTTTTTGTACCAAGATAGTTTTCCACTCTTCTTCCACGCAAATACTTCCTCTTAATTCAACTTTCCTCATCCCTAACTCATTACTCATTAGCGTACTTAGTATATATGCGTGCTACCTGAACAGTAAGTAAGACGCGGTTCTAAAAAAATATATATTTAGGGTGTGATATCCTTGGTTAAGTTAATTTGTGCATGTTAAAATGTTACTAAATTTACTAGCATAAATTCATACGCCAAGCAATTAGTTCTGTATGTGTAACCTTTGATAAGAGTGTCTTCATTTAGTCAGCCATAAGGGAAAGGAAGTATTTTATTCGCTACTTAATCTGAAGTGTTCTTTAGATGATGAACAGACTATACAAAACATGTATTTATTTATTCTTCCAGGAGTTTCTAAGCAAACCAAACAAAAATAAACAAACCACGGCGATAAAACAGAGGCCGGAACCTCTTCAATGTTTATCCTAGTTTGAACATAATAAAACTAGCCCCGCTTGGCGGACGTAAGTAATTCACAAACCCATTTGACGGAAACCGCATTCGAATCTACAGGCCATGCACGTTATAAATTAGTCAAGAGCCAAATTAAGTTCCAAATGAGTAAGTATGATGAAATCACTCCCTCCATAAAAACCCTTCCCCTCCTAAAACACTGAAATATATATATGCTTTGGCTCTGAAGTACTCGCCTACGAGTAAGTCTTTCAAGGGTTGAGACCTATGCTACTCGTCCACTCAAAAACTGCCATGCAATAAAAAAAAGGTAGTTTAGTACTTTTAACAGAATAAATAAACAAAATATTATTATTTTCTGTGGGGCAGAAAAAGTCGGGCGGAAAGTGGGGTGGGGAAAAAGAGAGATAGAGATGAATCGTTCAGACAAGGATAGCACTGTTACCATTCACCTTTGAACCTGCAGGTCAGAACCTCAAGTTGTATTTTGTAAAAAATAAACCAATATATTTGGAGGCACGGGTCATATCCCAACTGGCGCACTCAAATTGCGGAATAAAGTATACCTGTCAGCCAGTGCCTACGAATTGCGGAACAACCTGTAATCCCATTCAACTCCCAACCCACCCTAGCCTAACCTAACCTAACCTAACTTAATCTCACCTAACCTAAACTAACCTCCATTTTCCATTGTGAACAAAGTCATTATGAATTTAATTTTTACTCGTCAGTTTGTGAAAGGGCATGACTGAGCCCGAATAAGTTATTCCGCAATTAGTGTGCACCCTAACGAGTTATTCCGCAATTAGTGTACACCCGACTGAGTTGTTCCTCAATTAGTATGCACCCGACTGAGTTGTTCATCAATTAGTATGCACCCGACTGAGTTGTTCCTCAATTAGTATGCACCCGACTGAGTTGTTCCTCAATTAGTATGCACCCGACTGAGTTGTTCATCAATTAGTGTGCACCCGTATGAGTTGTTCCTCAATTCGTGTGCGCCATATGATTCAACTTTTTAAGTCGTTTTGTGCCATTATTCAAGTCGCGGGAATTTCTTATCGCCCCCCAGACGACTATTATTGGCTGACTGATGTTGGCGGGAGGGTGGAGGGAATAAATGCCCGCTCTGACGTCAGAAGGAGTGAAGTACGACCACCGGTCACACGAATCATGATAGCGTCGACATTGGTGCAAACATCAGTTGACATTTAATCAAGTCCCACGCTGTTTTCAGTTATATTTTCGTGTTTTTTTTAGGTAATTAACGCCTACTTCTTCAATAAATGGTTAAAATACCACGATAAATGTTAGGCATAATATCTCCTTACATCCCTGACCCATTTTGTGTGCGTGTGTTTTTAAGTTTTTTCTATTTTTTTTTTAATAGTTTTTTTTATCGAATTTAAGTACCCATTCGGGCTATAAACATGTACGAGTATATTACTTACACTAATGAGGTATGAATTAAAGTACAACTTAAATAAATGCACCCGCATTTGTGTCAAGAGAGTGGTAAACCATTAAGAAGGAAAAAAAAACTCCATCGGCACTTGGCCGGTATTTGAACTGTGACCTCTCCGTCATCAGCAAATCCTACTAGATGAGCCTGACATTCATACCGTGTGTCGTATGGTGAGGGTAGTGTGTTCGATCTCCGCGTCTTTTTTTAAAAATCAATTGTTACTTTTGACAGCAAGGTTAGTAAAGGATTCATTTAAGGGGTGAGGATGGCGAAGGTAATTTGGAAGAAATGCACTCGTATCAGTGTGAAGGCATGAGTAAACAAAAGTGATAAATAGCACGAAGAAAAAAAATACACCCGAAGCGCACCCAGCCAAGATACGAACCGTCACCATCAATCCAGTATATTGCGGGCTTTATGACTTGGATCGTGTGACCATCTGTGCGTGTTTCACCTCGTCTTGTCCGCCCATCGTCCACAAACCAGGGAAGACTAGATGGGTACCTTTGTCCACCTACCTACATAGAAGGCTTCACAAAGACGTCAGTCTCATCTTGTTTGATTTACCTGTGACAAGAAGGCCGGGGTTCAAATCCCAGCATGAGGGTGTTTTCCCCTTAAATTGTTTCCTACCCTCTATGTCACGAAGGCGGGTACATTTCCTCTCAATTTTACCTATCTCCTCACTCCCCTCCTCAGTGTGAATGTTCAAATACCCCGGATGAGTAGTAAGACGCGGAGGACAAAAATAAATATCACCCTCATACTCTCTATCACTTAGATTAAATAAAGGTGACCTGGCGGTCTAGGGGTAAGGTGTCGGACTTCTATGCTAGCAGCCGGGGTTCAATCCTCGGTCCCGGCACAGATTTATCTGATTACCAAACCCTTCCTTCACCTCTGACAAGACATCTCGTGAATGTGGGGAATGCAAGGCCTCCACCGTGGTTCGGATTCCACGTTAAACTGTAGATCCTCCATTTCATCTCACAATCACCCTACCATTACACATTAGCGTAAGTGCGTATATCCTGAACGGGTAGTAAGACGCGGTGCTAATAATAATAATAATAATAATAATAATAATAATAATACTAATAGATTAAATAGTTAATATCGGCTTCGACGGTAGAACGTTCTAAGGCGTCAGTCTCGCAATTGACAGGATGGCCAATGACGAAGAGATCGGGGCTAGAATCCCATTCGGGTGTATTTAGGGTGGTTTTCTCTAAAAAAAAAATTCACTCTTCCTCCACGCAAATACCAGTACACTTCTTCTAAATTCAATCTTTCTCGTTCCTAGCACATTATCGTAATTAGTACATATGCGTACAGCCCGAACGGGTAGTAAGACACTGTGCTATAAAACAAGCACGAGACTGACGTATTTATCGACACGGGCACGAGGTTTCAAGTGGTTGCTACTTGGCTACAAGAAAGGGCGGACATCTATCTGCCCACTCGTCGCAATTAATCAGAGCACGGTCAGCGAACTGGCGAAGGGAGGATTTAATTTGAGCTGACATTTCGAGTTTATATTTAAGCGTCTGGGTAAGGTTATCTTATAACGAAAGGATTTATTCGAGCTGAACGAAATGTTGGAGAAATAGTTCCTCTAGTACCTTTAGCTTATTACATTCGTTCCCCACAGCTGAGTGGTCATGGAAGCCGAATACTTCAGACCATGGTTTATTGGAATATTTTATATCTGAGTTATGATAATCAAGTTTGCAATCTACATCCATGCGGTCAGTGTATATCTGTCATTCCGGGGCTCTTTCTTCAACTTCTCGATATTTTAGAGAGAGGAAATTTGTTATGGACGCTATGGAGCATTCCATATTTATGAGAAAAATCAGAAAATTGATGAATCCAAGATAGTGGATTCAATATGGTGGAAACAACGCACAAATTGAGTCATAGAGTGCTTAGTTTGGTATGTGCGCTATGGAGCATGTCATATTTATGATAAAAACAAAAAAATTCAAAAATTCAAGATGGTGGATCAAATATGGTCAAAGCAACCTACCTATTGAGTCCTTAAGAGCTAAAATTTTGTATGAAAGCTATGGAGCATGCCACTTTCATGATAAAAATCTAAAAATGAAAAAATTCAAGATGGTGGACGCAACGCATAGATTGGGTTAGATTTGAGTTAAATAGGTGGATCAAAATTTCCTAAATTAACAGAGTTATGTACACAAATGGTGCCACCCCGTGTTATTAAAAATCTAAAAACATATCGAAACAATAAGGAGCATACGTAGCGCAAAAGAATCCGAAACTTCGCTTGTCACACACAGAGCTAGCCCGTAGCAGCTATACATTCTCGGAAATAATAATTAAATAAAATCTTACTTCCCTTGAAGTATAGTGACATTTGAATACCAACAGTAAAATTCTTTGTTCCAGCTTACGCCGTTGTTTCGTAACAGAAATAAAATAAGTATGTATTGATTGTTGGGTAGTATGGGGTTTACATGACAGCGACTTCCTCCCTCCTCGCCTTCAGATGCCACCTTTCTAGCTGCCTCTACCACTACCAAACTTCTGGCATCGCGCGACCCTACCCATTACCGCTGTCTTCGGTATCCATCATCTATCACTTTCTTCCTTGCTTTTATTTCCCCCTCTTTCCTTACCCTCCAGTTCTTAGCCTAAGGGCTAGTCAAATGTACTATAGCCCCATGGCTTCTTTGGTACTGAATGACAGCTCACAGCTGAGAGCTCACGGCTTTGAAAAGTTACCAGAACAAATTATGTATCCCTACGCCGAACCATATGATCTGCAAAAACATGTGTTTAGCAGCTGTCATTTCTGACAGTAAAAATTTAGGAATATAGCTATATGTTGACTGTCAGAAGTCAGCGCCAAAGAAGCCATAGGGCTACTGTAGTACGCCTCAAGTGCGGCGCTACACTAAGTACATGACGACACCTACCTAAACCAGAATGGAATGGGCCGTTCTCACATAGGAAACTGGCCCATTCCATTCGAGTTAGGTAGGTGTCGTCTTGTACTTAGTGTAGCGCCGCACTTGAGGCGTACTAAATTTGACTATGAAACTGGCCATAAGTTAATATTATGATTATTATTATTAGCACCACGTCTTACTACCCGTTCGGGTTATACGCACTTACGCTCATGTGTAATGGTAGGGTGATTGTGAGATGAAATGGAGGACCTACAGTTTAACGTGGAATCCGAACCACGGTGGAGGCCTGGCATTCCCCACATTCACAAGATGTCTTGTCAGAGGTGAAGGAAGGGTTTGGTGATCAGATAAATCTGTGGCGGGACCGAGGATTGAACCCCGGCCGCCAGCATAGAAGTCCGACACCTTACCCCTAGACCGCCAGGTCACCCCCTAGGTTAATATCTGGACAAAGAGTCAAGAGTGTCAAACGTGTTTCCGATGCCCCCATCTTACCACCAACCCGGCAACCCACGTATCAAACAAATGGGGTGGTTATGAGGAAATGTACCTACATTCGCGTGAAGGAAGAGTTGTGAAATCACCTCAACGCAACCAGCTAAGATTTAAGCCCTGAACTACACTGTTATAATACCAGGCGTGTCCGCAGGTGTGGGATGGAGTGTCAACCCCTCCACTAAGTCCACCATGAGTGGTATATTAGCGCGCGTGCTGCAATATCAGTTGATAGTAACAACACGTAGCTAAAACCAGCCCTCCAACAAAGAACATAGTTTTAAAAGGTAATTCCGTTTCCATGAGTGAGTGAGTGAGTAAGAATATCGATTGCGGGTCCATGGGTTTCGTGTTCTGTACACAGTCCTGCATAAAATGTAATATATTTAATATGTATAGGTTTATTTAAATACATAGATCATATTAGAACACGACTAACAAACGAACTTAGTCCATAAAACTACTCCTACTGCGCAACGCCACAAAGTAAACTAAAAATATTTTCATCCGAATTTCCATTTTCTAAAATTCTCGTTTTCACAAAACACCCTTTCAACTAAAAAGAAAAAAATTTAAATCGATCGGCCAGCAACCGATCACATAATCTTAACAACAACAAATCTTTTATAACACGTTGTCTTTGATTCTAACCAAAATTAATTTATTATTCTTTATTCTCTATCATACTGTAAATACGTGTAGTTTCAATATGTAATGCGTATGCCTTTTTTTTTTCATTCCTAACAGTAAGAAGTTGAAAAATTATGGAACAACAGGAGGAGACCAGGTCCTATTATATTTGGATTTTACCCATAAACAAATTATTTTGGTAGCAGGATGAACCAGTATTCAGATAGTAGCTATATTTGTCGCTAGAGACTAACCAACCCACAGTCCTCTGGACTTTTAAAAGAACATGCTAACCCAGTCCTGGTAAAATTACGGCCCATCACGTCTTGTTATTCAGCCCGCAAGATATAGCTATCTATTTACGAGGAAAAAAATCGTGCTAAAAATAACAAAATTAAAAAATAATGTAAGTATATTAAATTTATATTTAACTCAAAGATGAACATTTATAAGCCGTTTTAATAATCTCAGCTACTAAATTTTAAACCTTACAATAAATGAGTGATGAAATATTACATGAAATAATTGCATTATCTTTCATTGGGTTTTTTATACTGCCTTTCTTTTTTTAGGCTGTCAATATTATCTTTTTTTGTACTAAAGTAAATTGCGCCCATCAAAAATTTGTATTTTATTTGGTTATTACTATTGTGGTCCTTTAGCTTAAAAAAACTGCCTGCTTAAACAAATAAGCCGGCCACTGAGGCAATCAAACATGTCGTGTCAAAAATTCAACCAGTCGTGTTTGATTATTTATTTTAGCGTCCCGTTTTACCTTAGGTTTATGAGATAAAGATAAGAAAGGTTGAATTTTAAGGAAGTGTACCCACATTTACTTGTAAATAGAATGGAAAACAATTTTGGAAAGACAAAAAAAAACAGTATACCCAGCCGATATTCGAACCTCGATCTCCCCGTCATCTGTAGGCCAGTATATTTTGAGAGTGACGCCTTAGACTATGCAGCCATTGAAACAGGTATATTATTATTATTATTATTATTAGCACCGCGTCTTACTACACATTCGAATTATACACACTTACGCTAATGTGTAGTGGTAGGGTGATTGCGAGATGAAATGGAGGACCTACAGTTTAACGTGGGATCCTAACCACGGTGAAGGCCTGGCATTCCACACATTATATATGATACTAGGCAATAAATAAATATATATTTATTTATTGCTTGCTTGGTATCAAATCAGACTAATGGAATTTCTGACACACACACACACACACACATATATATATATATGTATAGAGAGAGAGATAAAAAGAGAGAGGAGAGAGAGAGATATGAGGCTTCTCCAGGATGTCAGGTCGAATGTCAGATTGTTCCAATATTAAGCTGTTAATGACGAGAAGGGGAATGTAGTCAGAGTTGGTGTGATCACCCTCATGAACCTCCCCCCTCTTCTACCGAGGTCATGGATCGTTATCCAACCTCACCATACCCTCCCTCCCAACTCTTCTGTCCACTACCCCTGTCTCCAACCCCTCTACCCCCCAACAGTCTTGGTCACAACCAAGCTCGGTCCTCGGCTTCCAGTTAATAGCGGTGTATATCAACCAACGAGGCATTGAACCCAGGAGTATTAGACCACATCCTGGGTGAAAGGTGAATGCGAGTTCAGTCCATATTTTTCACAATTTCCATGGTATACCCTTTTCTAGACAAAATAAATGAAACATTTCTTCGGTAGATAGGTTTATTTTAATTTTCTACACATGTTGACAACAACAGTGATGGAATATCTACGGACTTTTTAGGGCGCTCGAAGCTTCGAAATGTCGAAATCGAAGTCGGAAATCAAATCTCATTCCTTTTGACTTCGACACCCGCAGTAAACTTCGTTTCCCCGAGTATTACTGCCTGTTCGGTTTATACGCATATGTACTAATTACCCTAATATGTTATGAGTGAGTAAGGTTGAATTTAGAGGAAGTATACCCTGCATTTTCATGGAAGGAGGTGGAAAACCATTTATCAGTGCGCTAGGCCGGGATTTGAACCCTGTATTCCCATCATTGGCAGTCAAGTTCTATGGTCTGTGTCTATACAATACACGTTAGTCCCCCCCTTAAATAGGATGAAAAGAAAGTATTTTCTAATCGTTTCTAATCTCTCCTGCTGATTTGATGAAACCCCCTCTTTTCAAAACCTCGGTCAAGATAAGATGGCCCCATTCCTCTTTTTGTTCCCGTCTTATTGACCGGCCCGGCGGCGCTCGAAACTCCAAGAGGTTCCACTCGCCCCCCTAACGTTAGAGAGAGGCAACCTGCGTATCTTCCGGTCACAGCCAAAGTGTTTTCCGGTTGTTCGCGTGTGACTCGCTCTTGTAAGATTACCATTCGTGTCTCCGTGGGGGGTCGAGAAGGAAGCTACAGTCCAATTTTCATAAGAAGAGTCTGTTAGAAAAGACAAACATAGTTTTTGTGGTCAGCATTGATAATATATTACTATAGTATTAATTTTATTTTATAGGTATTGATAATACCATTCAAAACTAATAGCTGAAGATCACGTGACTTGACGTATGAATACGTGAAATTAAATATAGTATTTTTTTTTCCTAGCTGTCAGATAAGATTATTCCTATCAAAAGTGAACTTAACACAGACGGCCGCAGACGAGATAAAACTCACCAGAAAGAGGGGTTATGGGATCGATAACCGACCAACGGAATATTTAACATCTAACACACATTCACTTCTTACTCTCTTTCTCTCTTCCTTTCACTCTTTCTTGTAGTTCTGGAAACAATTGGCTGCTGCATTGCGGATACTTTAAACACACAATAGTTGGCTTACCTCGTCCCTTACAGAAAAAAAGTTTTCAATTCAGTTACGGGATTATTTTTTTTAATGTTAATTATATTTCTGCAATTTTTATTCGTGAAAAAAAAATGGCATCGGTAGTAATAATTATAATAATATTTAGCACCGCGTCTTACTACCCGTTCGGGTTATATGCTTTAAGTACTAATTATTCTAATGGATTAGGAATGGGGAAGGTTGAATTAGAGGGAGTGAACCCGCATTTGCGTGGAGGGAGAGTGGAAAACCATTTCGGAAAAACCACCCCCAGTTCACCCGGCCGAGATTCGAAACTCGATCTCCCCGTCCTCAGCAGTCGAGCTCAACACGACTAGCGCGTTAGTCAACTACGCCACCGAGGCGGGTCATCCATAGTAAAATGAAGAGTATCTTTGTTTGTCACGAGCAACTGCGCGATATTTACCTCACGCAGAGGTCTGAATTTTTAAAATAAGTAGCCCCTGTTCACGAACATGTGCACCTAAAAGTGGAAATTTTAAATTTTTGATTAGATTTTTAATTTTTTTTTAAACTGATTCGGAAGAAATAAAACAAAAAAAGTGTGTCTGTTTGAAGCAATGCCGGATATTTTTGCCAGTTTTTAAATATATTCATGTCAAAAAAAATGTCTTGCACATTTTTTTCAAGCTTGTAAATTGGTTACTGTTTCAAACCGTACTTTTTATCCTGCCACCAGTCTGTTAGATCAGCATATCTAACACTTAGGGCCAGTTCACACTGAAAACTAAGCTAAGATTTGCTTTGTTGATTAGAAAAATAGCGGAGTATATATTAAAATGTGTTTGCGCACAAAGAAAACTAAATTAAGCAAAGCTATACCTTGCTATGCCACACTATGCTCTTTCAGATTGCTGGATAAGCAATTTCTCCATCTTCCATCTTGAACCATCTAAGTTGTTCATGCGCATGACGTACTTTGGATTACGCGTTGAACAGCCGCAGTGTTGGATTGTTGAAAATAACCAAATAAGTGTTGAAGTTTTGTTTTCAATTTGTTTCACGTGTCTCCTATTAGTATGCATCTTTACGATGTCGTCTTTATTCAGGGTTAACAATTTATAAAACTGTTGAGCTAGATGGTGAAATTCACCGGATTTTTTCCCCTTGCAAGTTTATTTCATGAGCTCAGATCCGTCCTCCACCTTCAACATTTTCTTCCTCTTCCAAAACAGCTGCTAATAGTTGCAGATCCTCTTCCTCAGTAATATCATCTGAGCTCAAACAAGACATTTTGGAGATTTCCATAACTTAACTGGAGCAGAGCAGAAAGAAACCACAGTGAGTTCAGGAAGGAAAAGGGAAACCATAGCTTAGATTAGCAAAGAGTGTCAAACCAAACTGACAAAACCTTAGCACAGCATAGCTTAGCGTTCTGTGTGAACCGCTTTTGAAGCTGGCAATTCACTGGACCAAAGTGCCCGAAAATACGTCACATACTCTCAACGACGGAACGGTGATACATTTCTTACAATATAGAACCCTATATTGCGCCACATTGAACGGAAGATCCGTCAGTCCGTCGAGCGTACTGCGTCAATACGTCGACATGAGCATCTGCTGATCGGAGACTCGGTCACATCACGACTAGGTGTTTTCAACTGCTCCTGAGGCGCCACACTATGAGTTCATCAACGGTTTGTCGAGACATTCGATTATGTTTTTAAAAATTGGCATCGCAACTTCTTAGCTCACTATATAAGCGATGAAACTGCACTATATAAGTTCTTCTGATATATAATGGATGAATCCAAATTTCCTTTTTCTTCTAGTTTGCTGTGACGCTTCATTTGAAATGCCTTCATCGTGACTACCAAGTACGATGTCAGAGAAGTGAATGAATTGAATGTTGTCCAATCTACTGCGGACAGAAGATACGCCGCGAATCTTCCGCTGTGGTGTGTCCGATTCTAACAATGGAGGAAGATCCGTCGCTGAAAATACACGGCGTATCTTCGGTCCAGTGGGGTGCCGGCCTAAGGGACCGTCCTTAAATTACGTAAAAGTTTTTTGAAGGGGTATTTAGGGTGTTCAGTGTGTTTTTACGTTTTCTAACAAGGGTTAATGGGGTGTACGAGTTCATCTTATGTAAGTTTTTTTTTAAATCAATGTTTATAATGAGACAAAATCCAAACAACAAAAATTTGTCAGAAAATAAATATATTAATTATAAAATTCCACTTATATATAATTTATTTATGATGTGTTACACCTAATGGTACTGCAATTAAATAGCCTAATCTATAAAATGTAATTTCACTCACTTTGTTTCTTGTGTCTAAAAATAACTAAACGATTAAGATAATATAATTTACCAAATCGTAACAAACTACGCCATGTAAGATAAAGGGATGGACGGAAAATCTCATGATCCATTGCGTGGGTAAGTGAAGGTGGGAGTCAAAAATCATGAGAACACAGTCTTACGTAAACAAAGGACGGCACTAATGAAGACAGGGATTAGGAAAGTAGGATCTAGAGCACGTGTACCCACATTTATGTGTGGAAGAGTAGGTAACTAATTTGGGGGGCGGGGAGGGGGGGGACCTCAGTACACCCTAACGGGGTTCAAACTCTAATCTCCCTATCAAAATAAACCAGACGAGACCAGACTGGCGTCTTTGTTCACGTGTCTACCGGTGTGGTTTGGCTATTGATGATGATTTCTTAATTAAGTTTTCATGCAATTGCAGCCTCTTTAAATGATTGTTTTTAAATATTTATTGCATATTATTGCTTTTTATTGCTACAGTCATGTTTTATATAAGCCAATATATAGCATCTGGCATATTTGACCGTGAGAGATGCGGTATGTAATCCATTCACCGTGTATGTAGACTTTTATCCGCTCTCTGGGAACAGAAAGTTGTCCAGGGTATACCTTGGAGGTTGTCTACCTGTCATACCTGCAATGAGATGACGTAATGGTAGTAATTATGAAGGTGTGGAGCCTGTGGAAGTATTAAACCAAACTTAAACCTAATTAGCCAGACCATGGTGACCATAGGAACGATATTCCAAGAGAAAATGCCAATAGAACCACCGGAATCGAACCTGGGACCTCTATTTCAGTAGTAAGAGGCGCTGAGCACTAGACCAAAAGGCCATTCACTTACAACCATTAAGGAATTTTATTTGACCGATTAAAGCTATCTACATTCTCATTTATAAAAATGGTAGTAAACGCTTTTTAGATAATTTCGGCC
This sequence comes from Timema shepardi, assembly GCA_902151425.1. Classification (NCBI taxonomy): domain Eukaryota; kingdom Metazoa; phylum Arthropoda; class Insecta; order Phasmatodea; family Timematidae; genus Timema; species Timema shepardi. The sequence goes on from CABFVX010000020.1 coordinate 690,009, forward strand.
AAAAAACATATAAAAAGGGAATTTATCGTTGGCTGAGTGTACAAATTTTTATATAAATCCGTCTAATAGACCACAAATAACTAAGAGATTTTCTTATGGAATAGTGGGAAAAAGCTTGAAGAAAAATTTAATTCCTCCGTGAAACTTTTAACTTTATAAACTGTGATAAATACTAAATTCACTCCTTCGTGATGGCCTTTACTAACAATTTTAAAGACATTCCTCACTAGATTATTGATTTTAGTTTAGCTCCTTATAGAATGACACATAAATTACAGCCTGCTTTGATGGTTTTAAGATAATTGCTTGTCCCAGAGTAAATGGAAACTACTTCCTCAATTGAACACGAATGACGCAACTTTAGAAATGGCGGAACAATTTCCCCCCACAGTAGAAATCGTTGAAAGTTTGAACATAAACACGGTTCGTACCAGTTTTAGCCGCATCATAATTGAAACATGGGACGTGGGTGCAAATAACTTTAGTGATAAGACTACATACAAATTGAATTAACATATCATTAAATTTGTAATTTCAACTAAACTTAAATAATGTGAATAAAAAATACAAACAAAATATTCGAGTTATCATAAAGTTAATTTAATATGTATACGTGTGTTGCAAGATGAAATTAATTTAGTCAGAGCTTCAAGTGTTTCAAATTTGAAACAACAAACGTCTGCTAAGAGGACATAGAAATCATTGCTAACTAGGATTATATCAAGGTCACTATTAGTTAGGGTGATAAATTGAAGTCACCCATAATGAGGGTCATAAATTATTGAAGTCATCACTAGTTAGTTTTATAAGAAGTCACAACTATTTACGGCGATAAATGATCGAAGTTACCAGTAGTTAGACTGATATTGATAAGTTATTGAAGTAGACAAGTTATGGTGATAAATTATTGAAGACACTAAACATGGTGATAACTAAATAACATGGTGATAAATAAATATGGTGATAAATGTTCGAAATCACCACTACTTTGGTTTATATCAAATTTTCCACTAGTTAGAGGGATATCAAAGTCACCATTAGTTAGGGTGATAAGTTATGGAAATAACCACTAGTTAGGGTTATATCGAAGCTACCACTAGTTATTATTTCTATTATAAGAAAAACAGGTCTAAAAATAAATTACACAATCGTTGGGATATATAATTTTATGTATATATAAACCCTTAATATACACAGAATACCCCCAAACTACGCCTATTTTATTTATTCATATTTGAGAATAAATGTTTTACTGTTTGAACTGAAAAATAAATTAGTTAAACTCACTATCAGTGGATTATATTCTAAACTAACTTAGTTTTCATAAAACATATCGTTCTTGGTCACTATAATAATGATTAAATTTACATCATAGCTAGCTTTTATAAACATAGCTAATAGAAAAATGGAGTTCACATTATCAAAGTTTACAGATGAGCTTTTCCCTTGTTAATTATTCAGATAATAACAATTTTGCTTTTTTTTCGGCTCATCGCTGGTATTATCTAGTGTATTAAAAGTCAAGCAACAACTAGTCTTTATTCAGTATTATTCATCGCACGATAAAGAAGGGAAGAGCCATTTTAGAGGCTATTCACCTTTAAATCATAACGTCTGAAGCAATGAGTTTTTGTTTTTTGTTTTTATGAACAACGTAACCAATTGTTATCTAACGGTACTAACATTTTTTATGGAGATGTATTATGCTCTCTGGCCTCTAAAATTGTACATAAAAAGTTAGTGTCTTCCTCTTATTGTTAAATTAAAACGAGTTTCAAAATGTTATGATTCGGAGAGTATAGGACGGTGTACTTTAATTTTTATTTAGTTTTTAATATTTTTTTCTTATCATCAATCTTATTTGCATTGATGAAAACGAGGAGTTAAGCATCTGGTTTGCTGGTAATATTAATAAACCTATTGGGTGACCTGGTGGTCTAGGGGTAAGGTGTCAGACTTCTATGCTGGCGGCCGGGGTTCAATCCTCGGTCCCGGCACAGATTTATCTGATTACCAAACCCTTCCTTCACCTCTGACAAGACATCTTGTGAATGTGGGGAATGCCAGGCCTCCACCGTGGTTCGGATTCCACGTTAAACTGTAGGTCCTCCATTTCATCTCACAACACCCTACCATTACACATTAGCGTAAGTGCGTATAACCCGACCGGGTAGTAAGACGCGGTGCTAATAATAATAATAAACCTATTACGTTTATTACCCACTTAGGTCACCGAATTGTCTAAGGCAGGGCTGTCCAACGATTTTTTGCGGCCCTCCTGTGTTTTAGATTTTCACCCGCGAAAAGATAAAGCTCTAGTCGCCAAACTCAAGCGCAAATCTAGCTACCCAGGCACGACTTCAAGTGCATTTAATTGAGTCACCGCTAGAAGTCTTGTTTCAATGCGCATTCTCAGCATTGAAAACATAAGATCTGACCTTCAACTGGAATAATTGTGCTATTTGCATTCAGACACTCGTTATACTGGCCGAATTGAAAAGCAAGCAGATTTTTTTAAATTATTACCTAGAGAGCGATATCCGAAATTGAAGGGCTTTGGCTTAAGATATGATCAATGTTCGGGAACATATTTATTTGAAAAAAAAACAACAGTTTTTCAACAGTGAAATTNGAAAAAAAAACAACAGTTTTTCAACAGTGAAATTCATAAAATCTAAATACTGATGTTTATTTATTGATAAATCACTTTCATAAATCTGTGATTGTCAACTAAAAGCATAGATTTGATATAGCTATTTTAGTATATGAAAACGAACAACTGCAGTACTCACATTAAAATTAAATAATAATTATACATTTTTAAATAATTGTATTTTGTCTGTTGTTTCAATGAGAACTTTTATAAGCAACATGACCTTTCTTTATTACGAAATTTTAGAAGGGCTTGCTACACTTCGGATTCTTCTTATATTTTAATATCTCTACTGTATTTATAATTCTGGATGTTGCCCTTGTATTAATCTTTCTACTTTCTTTCGAAACCTCTAAGAGAAAGTACTGTAATCGTAAAAAAAAAACTCGAGATTTTGATAAATGTCGTTTCATGACCACCTAAAATCAAAGAGAGTTGTTTTCACAATGCTGTCTGTTTGTACTTCGGGCTAGAGCCAAAACTATTTTACCGATTGGGCTAAAACTTGGTATCTGGAGGGTTTTATAAGGTCCTCCCAAGGGATTTTTGGAATTATATATCCAACACTAAATTTAAGGATAGTTTACTGAAGGCAAAATAGAGAAACAATCAATTTTCTCAAAATATGTTCTAGCTATTTTGATTAAATTTTAGAACTAGACACTTATCATTATAAACAATATGGCGACTTTCATTTTCCCATGAAAAACAATTTTAGGGTACTTTACATGGGGTAAATTTTCTAATAATAATTCCTCCACAACTACTTGAGATACGAAATAATTTATCATTGTAAACTTGTAGTACTATTAAAGATAAACATCTTTTATTTGAAATATATTTTTATAAAACCAATAATTTCTTAGCTTTAAGCAAATATATTATATACTTTTTTAATTCAGTCTTTGAAAATTAATTTCATTCTTATGCTCTTTGGTGGACAAAGATGTATTTTCTCACTTTTTCTGTAACAGTGTTCATATTTCCTAATGTCATAGAGTAAATAAGTAAAAATGTATATTATTTCATTTATTATCTTTGGTCTAGTATTTCTATAACAATGTATATAATATCTACTATTTTGTTTCACAAATCTTACGGGTTTTTAGTAAATATTTATTTTAAGATAAAAACGGTAGAAAGTCTTTGCGGTGCACTGTACAATTTATTTATAATGTGGATATCGGATTACTAAAGTGGGACAGCTCTGGTTTAAGGTGTCACTCTTGTGCTAGACTGGCTTACTGATGATGGGAAGATCATGGTTCGAATTCTGGTTGGGTCTACTTAGGGTAGTTTTTTCTAAATGGTTTCCACACTCTTCTACCAGGCAAATGTGATTATATTACCTCTTAAATCCTTCCTTCCTTATCTCTACCCCGTTAGAGTAATTATTATATATTCGTATGGCCTGAACAGGCAGTAAAACACGGTGATATTTATGGGAAAATGTTTGCTATGTATGTTAATTAAGGTATGTACAAATATAAAATCAAGAAAGCAGTGCACACGACAGAATAATGTAGGCTTGAACAAAATTAATTATTTTGGAGTATTAAGAAAATTTAGAGGACATCTATTCTGACCTAGGCTATACTATAACATTTCGGAGCATACTTTTAAAAAATTAGTATTATTTAGTAGGCGTTCCTAATGTTTATGTTTATGTACATACAACGTATCTTAGGATGTACACATTTATAAATATTTAATACGATATGAAAGAGGATATTTTATCACCACTTGATGCTACTTATTAATTTATATGCATATATGAAAATCTATAATTGGTTAGGGTTAAGGAGGGAAGATTTTAGAGGTAATCTACCAGAATTTGCGTGAAGTGAGAGTGGGAGACTATTTAATAAAAACAACCTCAGTAGACCCGACTGGGATTCAAGCTCCGGTCTCCCCGGATTCAGCAGGCCAAACTAACACGATAGTAATGGCTTAAGCCATTCGTGCACGGAAGCAGGTAAAGAGGCTAAATCACTTTAATTCTACCAAAATATGAGCTCGCTTAAGTGGTCAAATTGTCTAGGACATCACTACCGTGTTAGACTGGCCTGATCAAGACGGAGAGATAGGGGTAGGAATCCAGGTCAGATTTATGCTGAGGGTGATTTTTACCTCTTATTTCAAGCCAATGTGGGTACACTTCCTCTTCATTCAACCTTCCTCATCCCTAACACATTAGTATAGATAGTGCATTTGCGTATAACCCTTACCGACAGTGAAAAATAAAGATATATGTATAGCGCCGTGCGATGGAACGAACAAGAACCCTTCTTACTCATCAGTAGTGCAGGTTGCTGCCATGGGTTTTATTAGGCGATATTGACAAACGCTTCTAATAGCGCCGTTAGGTATAACGAGCATCAATTCTTCTTACTTTACTGTGCTGCTTGTTGCGATGTACTAAATTCAGGCGATATATTGACGGAAGTTTTCCAATAGCCCATTGAGGTAGAAAGTGCAAGAGGGGGTTAAGTTACGTTATATTTATAACAAAGGAACCTAAGTGCCAGACAAGAAGGGTCTAGGTCAACACCTCTTTTTCGAGTTACGTCCATTTGAAACTTCACACAACATCTGTCATGCACCCGAAGAGTGCTGAAATATTTATTGAGGGATAATTAAAGGATGTCCACCTCTTTGACATCACAGTTAACTTCCGTCAATCAAGCTAGTCCCTCTACCTGTTTACCTTTCTTTCATCGGTCTGTCTCTTGGAACGAGTTTTTTTTCTATTTCCTACGTCTATTGTCCTACCTGTAAATCACTTGGTGCTTGTTTTTTCATTCCTTTCGCTTTATCTATATTATTTGATGTTCCTACTGGTACTGAGTAAGGGTTTTTCTTTCAACGTGATCTTAATAATCTCTCTATCGACGTTCGAATAATTTTTCACCTTTAAATATTAATATTTCTCAGTAGTTACAACTTTTATTTAATACCTTTCATTTGTTCTCTTCTGGTTTTTTTCTTCATCTTAACCTTCGTCTCCTAACTACTATTTATGCTTTCTCTCTTTGGTAGTGACTTGTCGTGAAGTGTTGCCAGAGAAAGCAGAGCTTGTTACAACTGTACCTGTCTCACTCACTCTGTCCCCATTTGACAAATCATACATAGGCTCTGCTCAACATACCTCACATGGGAATTTGTACTGTCTTCCTTTTATTCTTCACCGCGTCTTCGTGCCCGGTAGTTACACTTGTGAAATAGGTATGAGAAAGGTAGAACTTAAGAGTAAATGTATCCGTATTTGCGTGGAGACAGAGTGAGAAACCATTTATTAGAATACACCCTCGGTATCAGTGACAAACATTCGAACCCCAATCCATACATCATCAGCGAGAGTGATACCTTAAATTCTTATGTTGTAATGGGTTTGTAAGTCGTGTCCTGGTACAATCTTGTGTTAAGAAATTATTAGTTTAGTGACCCAATAATATTCACCTCTCTCCCCCACCCCCCTTTTCTTTGACACCCTTAGTAATAAGGATTGTCGATTTCTGGGACACAAAGGGCCAATTAACTCGGACAATGGAGCCAATTAGTGGCTAGTGGGAGGGGTG
>CABFVX010000021.1:18659-30989 GCA_902151425.1 Timema shepardi
TTTTTTTTTGGGGGGGGGGGGGGGGGGGGGGGGATGCAAGTCATTTCCGTTCAGTCAGGACGAAACCACCTCACCTTTTCCTTCCTCTTTCATCTCAACACACTTCTTCATCTGCACGAGGTCTCAAGGACAATAAAGGGACGAAATAGGCCTACAAACTCTGATGTACAGATAAAGAGGGTGGCTTCTGTAACGCTCCACACATACGAGGGCAATTGTTAGTACTTATTTAATTAGTCAGAGCAACTTGTAACCATAATAGTGATGGCAGGTTATCACAAACTAACCAGCGAAGTAGCAAACTGCCGTCAGTTCCGCGGGATCCATCTTGAAGAAGGTGCTGCTGGCCTGGTAAATGGTTACCATTTGCCTTGGCAAAAAGATGGCAAATTAAACGTATCATGTGCACGCACCGTTCAAGATGTTCCAGACTTTGGTAACTTAAAAAAAAAGAAGACACAACTTCGGAGGTGTTCGTGAGAAATCCACGTGAACAGTGATGAAGATCAGTCATCGATGAAAAAAAAGAGTTATCAAGAAAAATAGAAAATAATTTTTTTTTAAACTCCACAAAATGTTCCTTCACCGATATCGAAGTAAAAATGAGCAAAGTGTGTATGTGTAGATAAGATGGAAGGGGAACGTCCCGTCAGTGCAATTCGTCGGTTAACATGCTGCTGTGCCAGTGGCGTGTCTTGGGAGTGTTTCAAGGGAAGCAGACCTTGCTAAAACTGTACCTGAGATATTTTCTCGCCCATTTGGGCCCTATTTGACCAAATCATACACATGCTCTACTTTTCATGCCTCACACGGTAATGTATCCCCCTTCAATACCTGACCAATGAGTGTTCTACTGAGAGGTGCGAACAATTCACAGGTTAAACTAATACTGCTTACCCTGGCAACACTTCACGACACGCTACTGTGCCGGGCAATGTTTTTAGTCTCCGCGTAGTTAAACATAATTGCACCGTTTTCCTGTCCTCATACGTCTTGAACTGCGCTGGTAAAACGTTGTACTAAACCTTGCATGTGGACCGGGCTTAAGACATATTAAAAGCCCGGCCGGTCCACACGCAAGGTTTAGTACGTTTTGTCTACGCAGTTCAAAACGACACAGAAGACGTGTGGGGACAGGAAAAGTGCAATTGTGTGAGATACGCGCACGGAGACGATAAACTGAGCTCGACAGCATATTCATTTATAGAGAGAGGACAGGCACTGACTTGTCGGTGCTAACGGATGCTCCCCTCCGTCTTGCTACCCGTTCGGGTTATACGCACGTACGCCAATGTGTAATGGTAGGGTGATTGTGAGATGAAATAGAGGACCTACAGTTTAACGTGGAATCCGAACCACGGTGGAGGCCTAGACATTCCCCACATTCACAAGTTGTGATTAATACACGTCTCGTCAGAGGTAGAAGGAAGGGTTTGGCAATCAGATAAATCTGTGCCGGGACCGAGGATTGAACCCCGGACCTCCAGCACAGAGGCCCGACATCTTACCCCTAGACCACCAGGTCACCCTTGTAATGTGTGGACACCCCTGAACTGCAAAGGTTTTTTTGTACAGTTTTGCCTGCTCAGTCATAACCGAGTATTAAGACATTGCGTGTGGACCGGGGTTTAGTCCCGATAGTTCGCCAATGCGGGTATTTGTTGTGTTATTTTGTACGTTTAACAGAAGAGCGTCTTGACTGGCATTAACTTGGCGACCAAGAAATTATGTAGGGGGTAAGGTAGGGGGGGATACGTTATTAAGGATACAAAGTCTTTGTTTTTAAATCGTTGGTCATTTCAAAGGGAACTATTCTAATATTTGTGTAGATATAGAATAATGTCCACCAAACAGGGATTTGAACTCTGGCCTCACAACTTCACGTGTCGACCACCCTACCTACTGAGCTATCTGGGGATCCCCTACATGTCACTCAACTATATAAAACTTCTTAGCTTACTGATTGAAGCTGTCAGCTCGTAAACCCTGACGGCCACTGTTCGAATCTCTGTCTGGGTGTAGGAGTTGGCTGGCAGATTCCAAGTGGCCTGGGTCAACAAATATGACAGCCCTTAACATTATATTAATATCTACCACTGAAGCTATGTTTCAGTGTAAGCTGAAGCGGTGAGGTGAGGTATTTCTATCTGTATTATTGGTTAGTTTACCCCCCTCAGGACAATTTAGCTACATTGCCGATAATCTGTTTCTACTGACACGAGAAAAAAATTTGTTCTAAATGCTTAGACTATAGCTACAGTAGCCCCATGGCTTATTTGGTGCTGACTGAGAGCTCACAGCTGACAGCTAAAAGCTTTGTAAAGTTATCAGACCAAATTATGTATCCCTACGCCGAACCATATGATCTGAAAAAACATGTGTTTAGCAGCTGTCACTTCTGACGGTCAAAATTTATTAGGTATATACCTAAAGGTTGACTGTCAGAAGTCAGCTGTGAGCTGTCAGTCAGCACCAAAGAAGCCATGGGGCTACTGTAGTTGTCTTTATTGATATATTTAAGTTTGTAAAATAATCCTCCACTCGATACGTTTATTTATAAACAACACCAAGAAATAATGAATGGCTTTAAATTTAATGCCATAATCATACTTATATTAACAAATTATGTATTCTGAGGACCTAAGACTTAATGCAACTTTTGATTAAAATTTATTAAAAACAATTCATTTGGAACTAAATGAATATATTTATTTTAGTTTGAGGTAGTTGCGACGGCCCCAAATTATTATTATTATCATCATCACAACATCTTACTACCCGTTCGGGTTATACGCACTTACGCCAATGTGTAATGGTAGGGTGATTGCGAGATGAAATGGAGGACCTACAGTTTAACGTGGAATCCGAACCACGCTGGAGGCCCCAAATTAAACCGTCCCACGGGTAAATCCCCGGCGGTTCGGTCCACCCCCGTCCGGGTGTAAATTCTTCCATATCCACGCCCAATATATTAGCTCAGTCTGTTGATTATCTGCCGACTGAACTAAGGGTCCCGGGTTTGATACCAGGCATGGACGAGAAATGTATCATATTTGAAGTGTGATTTTCCTTCTTCAAAGTGATTAATCAACTGCCGGGGGTGCTGGGTGTAGTGTATGTTATAGATTTAAGTTAGTTCTCAAATCGTTATGCTGGTCGGTTTAGAAAGTGCACGTTAAATACCGCAAATATTGTGTTTTTATCTTTATTTACAAAAATACTCCACCAGAATGCCATCTGAATAGACGTGTATATTTAACTGCTCTAATTGTTGTTATTACACTAATAGAACTTTAGTATAAGACATGCTTTGGGGGCGGAGGCGGGCGGGGGGGAGGAAGTGGCATGACTCAATTAAAAAAATTTTATCTCGCCACTTAAAATAGTTGTGCTACCTGCGTCAGATAAATCACAGTCAAGAGTCTACTGCTCATCATGGATGACGTCATCATTCAATTTAACTTAATAATTATATTTATGTTAATAGCACAGGGCACAATATTTCAACACACAATTACAAGCTAACCAAAACCTATAAAGTTTGGTACACTTTATTGAGTTTGGAAATTCCCCGACTTTTATAGAACAAACACATGCATTTTCACAGTTGTTTTTTTGTCATGTATAGACAAACAAACAAAAACTCTCGTTAGTTTTATTTAGAAAAATTGTTGACAAGTTTTCAGAAAATATCAGAAGTTTAAAAAAATAGATCCTTGACTTATCTAGATTTTCGTAATTTTTCCAGATAGAACAAACAAAAGATAGGGATAAAGGGTAATGAGATGGATTGGATAGAACTAGTTCAAGATAGGGCTAGGGTGTAATGAGATGGATTGGAAAGAACTAATTCAAGATAGGGATGATAGGGTGTAATGAGATGGACTGGATAGAACTAGCTCAAGACAGAGATAGGGTGTAATGAGGTGTACTGGATAGAACTAGCTCAAGACAGATATAGGGTGTAATGAGGTGTACTGGATAGAACTAGCTCAAAATAAGGATAGGGTGTAATGAGGTGGACTGGATAGAACTAGCTCAAAATAAGGATAGGGTGTAATGAGGTGGACTGGATAGAACTAGCTCAAGATAGGGATAGGTGGCGTACATTTATAAGTGCAACAATGAACTTTCGGGTCCCTTTAATGCCGGTGAGCGAGTAGGTAAGGAAGTATAGTTTCCGATATCATAAACCTTGGTTTTATTAATTGACATGTTGGAGAACTCATTTTAGAAAATACAAAAATATTATTTTGCGGTCAACATCGATAACATTTTACTATACTATTAGTGTTATTTTATAGTTTAACTTAATAATATTTATCTAAAGCGACCACTTCAGACCACATAGCCTAGATATGGTTATTCGTAAGAAAATTGGAGTATATATTAATCCCGTTTTCGCTTCTCAAATCTCCAAGAAATTGAAATTACTATAACTCTTTCTATTACACCTATCTCATCCGTTTCATAATTTTTATATTATACATAATAATGGTCCTAATACACATCCAGCCACAAACTTGCCCTGTCGAAAATGGAATCATAGGTTTCGAAATTAAGAGCGCGTGTTTGTGACAACCTTTTCCTTTGTCAACGAGCATGGGTGTTATCGTTGCATAGCGGATGTTTATTTACCTTCAGTTTACTTCGAGTTATGGTCTACTTGTCACAGACAGGATGATGGAGTCCGAGGAATTTTAAAATACACTTAGCACCATAATAAACGTCGCGAAGTATTTTCATCATTTAGATAGTGAAAATTATAATTGGCTTTAAGAACTAGAACTAACTGTTTTAGCATTGACATTCCACACAGTAGTTTAAATGCAAGGCTAAACAAATATTGTGTTAACTTTATATTGTTGGGATTTTATCCAATGTTCATTGTTCACTGAATGAGCTCTCAATAGACACAATGTTTCGGCCATTTTATAAACAAACAAAAGTAGGCCTACCTAATAGCTTCGCAACAATATGAACCACTTAGTTTAGAAACACAGAGAGATTTCAAAAATTGAATTCAATTCAGATTTGTGCAACGATAACAAATTCAAGAATCTAACCTCTGTTCCTTGGTAACAGAAAGTATACGGTAAGCCAGCAATTTCACAAGTAGTTATATTAGTTTTTAAAGCACGTTCCTGTAAATAAATCAAAACCGTCCGTTTGATAAATCCTGGAAAAAGAAAGACTAGAGCAAAAGAGAAACTCGATGAATACACGTGTCAAGTTTCAAACGTGGTCCACGTTTCGCCGTCACCAGACTGTACCTCGTAAGCCGTGAAGGAATGCTGCTTGAATCACCCCCGAAGCGATCTGTGGTTACAAATGTGGAACTGTTCTAAAAGACGGGACGAAAAGCCAGCCGAGTTGCAACACTTTGTAAAGAACATTAAGAAATGAAATTATTTATAATAAACCAACATATTCACGCAAAGACGGGTGAGTTATTTTATTAAAAGAGCTAAGACAACGAAAATTATTATTTGCAAATTAATTTAACATTTTGTGAGCATAGACTTACCTTTCATTTACGTTTCTAAAAGTCACAATTTTGGTGAAATCTGAAGATTAACTGGTAGACTATACATTTATTTTCACAGAAAAGGTAATCCCAGTAGATAGCTGGTGGCACTGATTGTAAAGTTGAAACTATTTCATTAAAATATAAACATTCCAAATTTATGTCACCAATTTTTTTTTAAATCACTTATTTAAAATAAATAAGCCATACGATTTGAATGTATTGATTCACAACACTTGTTTTTAACAATTAAATTGGCTTCGTCAAAACACGCACTTATGTAAAATCCTTGTCACAGTAAATATTTTTAAGTAGGGCCTAAAGTAGGGTATTAGCCACCACTATAAATGTTCTCTTAACCAAATCCAAAAATTGCACAGATAAAACTATCTTGAGAAAATAAAATTATGTAACGCACATATTCTCACATTTCACCGGCAACGTAAAGGAATGTTTGTAATGTTGAAATAATATTAATGTAAAATAATCTATATTTGTTAAATCAATTCACATATTTCACACACTATTACATATACATCACGTGTACCAGTTGTCACTTCGTAGATATACGCAGAGAAAAAACGCATAAAACATATTATAATGCTAATATCGGATTCAACAATGACACGGTAGTGACGCGTTCGCCGGCAAGTACACTTCTGAAAGCTACAAGATGCTAGGGAAGTCTTCTCTAGCAAGCAGACACCAAACCCTACTATAAGGTAGGGCAAAAAGCAACACAACCTAAAAGATTTTTCATCCTAAATAACGCAACACCCTCCTCAAGAGAGTACATTCTTTCGCTCAGCGCAGAGAACTCACCTCAGAGAAACTCATTCTAGCCTCGCAAACAGGTTACCTTTTTTCATTCCTACCTGTTGAAAATTCCTTTGCTGGAATGGAATGAAGAATTATTACCCTCCCCTTACACGGTTTTACTCCCACCATTCCCATTACATTCCTAACGAAATGACCAATCACAGAGCATCGTGAATCTCGCGCCAACACAAAATTTGAGACCGTCTTCTGCTAGGGCGAGAGAGTTGGAACAGACGAAGAAGTTGAGAGAGAGAGAGAGAGAGAGATACAAAACGACCATGGATGCTATCTGGTAACAAACACGCGAACTTCCATCTATAAAAATGAAGGTCTACTTAGGTAACTGCACACGACGAGTTCGTAGAGAATTCCACAGGCAAACGGATTGTTGATGACTAACGACTAGAAAACTTTAGTGGGAAATACGTGACAAACGTCACACTATAGCACTCTCTTTAAATGAAATAACTTACTTTTAAATGTTGAGTTAACCGGCAGGTAGAAAAACAAAAGAATGTAGTAGCCTAAAGCTAAACATCGCGTTTCTTTCTCTCTCTACAATGCAACACTAATAATCTATTTTTACCGCAACGTGTAGCTCGTACTTGAAATGATTTGCATGAATATTGGTTGAATAGTGATGAATGCTCTTTTTTACGCAATCACGAATGGAAATGAGGGGATACGGCCCCTGGACATCAAGGTGAAAATTAAGAGGAGTCCGAAGTGAATGAATAATAACAAACTAAATATTCAGCTATCATTAATATTGAATTAACTTTTTTTTTTAGAAAATATATAAAGATGATGATTGGTTGTAGCGTTATAAGTTCTACTATTACTTTCTTCGGAACTACAATGACACAAAACTAGAATTCTTGAAAAATATCTATTCCGATTTATTGTAAATGACATTAAAACATAGTTTGACCACATTTTACACTTATTATAGGTTAAAATATAAATTCATATCTTACAAAAGTGTGGCAAACAATATTAGCTTATTAATGTATTTTATGTATGATTAAACTATTTTAAGTCTTTCGCTTCCCTTTAAATTCAAATTACAAAATAGGTTACTTACTCTACAAAAGGACATCAAATGCATAAGTTAAGTTTTATTAAAATAAGGCTATTTTTTTCTTATTACTATCGAAATTCTTAGTAAATTTCAACACCAGTTTATTAATTTGTTAAACTATCTTAACTCAACGGAATCCATCAACTTTATACAATTAAGTATGTAATGAAAGGCGAAGCTTAGAGGATGAATTATTATAATTGTGGAAATCGTCCTTATCTGGATTTGAAAAATGACAAGTTGACACGGGAATCGAACTAGGGACCATTGACTTAGCACGCAAATCCTCTACCACATAGCTATCCAGAGATTGTGGACGTGTGGATATTATTCATTTCATTCGAATATTATTCAGATACGGCTGATTTCAGTAATTATAATCATTCATCCTCCAAGTTTCGTCTTTCATAATATTACTTAGTTAATGGTGCCGGGTTTTATTCCAGACATAGCCAATATATATATAATTGGTGAAATTAGAGCTTCCCCTTCCACAGTGAGCCGCTAACGTCAGTAGACTGAGTATATTGACTTTGTTCTAGATTTTATTTTTTAGCACCACGTCTTACTACCCGTTCGGGTTATACGCTTTTGTACTAATTATGCTAATGGTTTTAGGGATCAGTAAGCTTATATTTATAGGAAGTGTACCCACATTGGCGTGGATAGAGAGTGGAAAACCATTGTTTAAACACCCCCTTCCCCCTCAGTACACGTGACCGAGATTCGAACCTCAAATCTCCCCGTCATCGGTAGTCTAGTCTACTGCGAGAGAGTAGCGCGTTAGACCTTGCGGCCACCGAAGCGGGCTCCTTACGAAACATGTTACATTTACTATAGACCTCAAAACAAACAATAGCCATACAAATTAGACACAATTTAATATAGCGCTTCGTTAATGATTGTTTGAATACATTAATACCAACCAAGTGTTTGGTTTGGTCGCAGTCAGACTCGGTCACATTATATAAGAGACGGGCCCAAAAGACCACCTCTATATCGCCTTAAAGGATCTATATATGCAACCAAATATACATATCTGCTACAGTATCAAGCTATTCGGTTTCTTACACGGCGTTTCCTGGCTCATAAACAGAAACTGGCACTTCTTCTTTACGCAAATGTTGATACATTTCCTCTCAGATGTAGAAACCCACCAGTGCTCCTCGCCGAGACCCAAACCTTGACATCTTCATCACAGGAATTCCAGTATGCTACGACACTGATGTCTTAGACAGTGTTTACACCAGTGCGGGTATTTCACTATGATGTAGGCCGCAGGATATAATTAGAGTGTGATTTGTTTAGTTTAAAACCCAAGTTTACTTTTATCTTATTTTATTTATTTTGCAGCACGTCTTACTACCCATTTGGGCTATACGCTTAAGTAATAATCAAGCTAATGGGCTAGGAATTGGGGAGGTTGAATATAGAGGAAGTGAACCCGCATTTGCGTATAGGTAGAGTGGAAAATAATTAAGGGGAAACCACCCCCAGTTCACCCGGTGAGATTCGAACCTGGATCTCCCCGTCATCGGCTGTCTAACTCAACAAGAAACTAGCGCGTTAGCTAACTACGCCACCAAGGCCGGTACCAAGTTTATTAGGGGGGTTAAGTTAAGGCCAGTTTTTTTTTGCAGTTTTTGTAGTAAAACATTTCTTGCTCAAAATAAATCAAATATTTCTCCCGTACAAACACAGAGTTTAATTTTCTTCATATGTTATATCAACAGTTGTTGAATATCTGTCACGAGCATAGCGGTATTAGATGAGAAACTTTTTGAATTAAGAGAAAAAGTTGTCATTAAATTCCAGGACATCCTTGAGAGATATTCAACAATTGTTGATATCTCCGTGTGAAGAAAATTAAACTCTTATGTTTCTACTGGAGAAATATTTGATTCATTTTGTCGAAAAAAAAGTATTTTGCTATTCAAACTTCTAAAACACTGCCCTTATACCGCGTTCCCCACACTCCCATCTTAATTGATTTATCTGTAATGGGGCAGCTATTAGTCAAGGGGGAGTTTTTTTGGGGAGGAAGTTACTTAACCTCCCCCCCCCCTAACTTTCGCCCAAAAGGAAATTATATTTTTAATCTTGAATTTTTTATTCCTCCTCAATTTCATAATCATCAACTGTTTCCAGGCTGTGGCCGGGTCAGTTTAGTAAAATGTCTCCTCCATCTTCCTCTATCCTTCCACCATTCTTCCTCCTCTAATTTATTCCATTCTTCTCCTCTCACTTGAACACTTTCTGTTATCTGCTCTTCCCGTTTATTTCTTAGCTTTCCTTGCTGTCTTTTTCCTACATACTTTATTTTCATCCTCTCTTTTTATATCCTCATTACATGCCCATACCATCTCAGTCTTGCTTCCTCTACTATCTCATGTACTCCCTGTACCTCAATTCTTTCCTGGATAACTTCATTCTTAATCTTGTTTCTCTTTGTGACAGCTAATATGCTCCTCACAAACTTCATTCCCATGGCTCTTCAATTTATTGAATTTAAAAATCTAATTATGTTGTTTATATACACTTTAAATTATTGATTTAAAGGCGATTAAATGGTTTAAAAAAAAATCATAGCTATATTTTGTCGGCGGGATTGCCCGTGAAACCACCGCACTCCACCCGCCACCCTCCATCCTCCTATTATTATTATTATCAGCACCGCGTCTTACTACCCGTTCGGGTCATACACGAACTTACGCTAATGTGTAATGGTAGGGTGATTGTGAGATGGAACGGAGGACCTACAGTTTAACGTGGAATCCGAACCACGGTGGAGGACCTGGCATTCCCCACATTCACAAGATGTCTTGTCAGAGGTGAAGGAAGTGTTTGGCAATCGGATAAATCTGTGCCAGAACCGAGGATTAAACCCCGGACCTCCAATACAGAAGTCCGACACCTTACTTCTAGGTCACTCTCCTCCTAAGACACATTATGGTTAATGTTAAATCTCTGATAAGGAGTAGGAATGTGTAGGGTACTTTTTATAAGAAATTCACCCGCATTAGCGTGGGAGAAAGTATGTGTATCAACATACATTTCCCGGAACAACATTGATACTCTTAAACCGTGTGAGTCAAATTTTGGTGAAAGTACTTGCTTTTGTAAAAAAAAAAGGTGTTTGCGGTAGTAAAATATAATTATTTTAAGTGGTGTCATAAAGGAATCCATACACTTATACGTTTAATTAACCTTAGCAATTACTTAACATTATTTTCATGGAAGCAATACGAAGTAAGTGATACTATTATTTAACAATAATTACGTGAAGTAAGAAGCTTTTGTAACAAGTTTACACGTCACTTGTGACCTTCATTATAACAACATAATATACAGGGTGTATCGTAACAATTGGGATCCACTACAGCGGTGGACAGTAGATATGAAAACAATGTAAAAAGTTAATACAAACCTGTGTCCCATTTGACCTTGTTTCCGAGCTACAGCCAAGTGATTCCATTAAACTGTTTGTGTACCGTACTCGATATCTCTCGACCTGTTGACTAGGTATGTTCTATGAGCTCATCATCATAATCATGAACAGCTTCCAGACCCGCCTCGGTGGCGTAGTTGGCTAACGGGCTTGTCGTATTGAGCTCGACTGCTGAGGACGGGGAGATCGAGGTTCGAATCTCGGTCGAGTGAACTGGGGGTGGTTTTTCCTAAATAGTTTTCCACTCTCCCTCCACGCAAATGCGGGTTCACTTCCTACATTTCAACCTTCCCAATTCCTAATCCACTAGAGTAATCAGTACTTAAAGCGTATAACCCGAACGGGTAGTAAGACGCGGTGCTAAATATTATTATAAATGCTTCCAGCCACCGGCTGGGTCTGTTCTGAACGCAAACCTCTCCAACGTTTCCTTTCCTCCCACCACCTCTTCCTCCACCTTGGCTCAGTCTTCTCCTCTCTCTCTCCTCCACACTCCTCCTTACTCCCTTCAGCCACCTGTCCTTTGATCTTCCTCTCAGACCCTTGCCCCTCTTCCCCACCTCCATATCCAACATCCTCCTGGTCATACTTTCCCTCTCCATCTCTCTCACATGTCCATACCACCTTAGTCGTGCCTTCTCTCTCCTGTCCTGGTTCTTTCTTTACTATTCCTCTTACTCTCTCATTTCTCATCCTGTCAAATTTCGTCACACCGATCCTGTTTCTCAGAAATCTCATTTCATTTGTTCCTTCATTTTATGAGTTATTCCTGGCTATTCCAAACACCTGGTATTTATAAAGAAGTGCGGCGTTCTACGACACGAAGATTGCAGACTTGCATTCAGGTCAAAGGTGACCATTTCGAGAATGTTCTACAATGATAATAAGCTCCACATTACCGGAGTGCAAACATGACTATAACTTGGAAACAAAGTCAAATAGGACACATGTTTGCATTAACTTTTTTTTAAATTGTTTTTGGGTCCCCTGTCCCCAGTTAAAGTGGGTCTCAAAATGTTACTGTATATCCTGTATAATGCAACCGAGATTTTATGAGTTCGAGTTAGATTAGTATTGTGGACTCACCATAAGATGTAAAGTGGAATTCTGGTATAAAAAAACTATTTTTTAAAAAGAAAAAAATATTATATTGCGATCAGCACTCATCCAGCCTGGATATTAAACTACGACCCCCTAGTCAACGGTAAACTAAAATAGGCGAATCGGATTTTTTAGTCCGCGTGGCCACGTAAGGGGAAAAAAGAATTAGGCCCCATCAATCCTTTGGCCATACTATTTCTGCCCCATGAACCAACCACTAACTTTCCATCACATTTTGAACAAACTTTGAATTGTGTTGGGCCTTAATATATTTTTTTAACAGCGCGTCTTACTACCCGCGTTCAGGTTACACGCATATGAACTAAATAAATATGTGGCGAGGGGGGGGGGGGG
>CABFVX010000021.1:31890-94319 GCA_902151425.1 Timema shepardi
GGGGGGGGGGGGGGAAGGAACATTCCTACGTTATCTTTTAGTGGCTGTTCGATTCTTCTACTTTTTGAGGCTTGAGTGTGTGTGTAAGCTATAATCTTTGATTTTTTATTTTTTTCCAAGCGGTAATTTTTTTTTAAAAGGTGATCGACACACAAAATGGGTTTATTAAACCTTAAAATATAACTTGTAGTTAACTTAGAATTATTGTTCGGACTTTCTCACGTAATTAAACCACGCGAAAATTCTCAAGCTCGTCGAGATTCGAACCAAAATCTCACAAAGGCATTTAATCATAATGCCATTATTTTGTTTCGTGCAGTGCGTCTTACTACCCCGACATGGATATCCGAATATTTACACGAATGAGGAATGAATGAGATAGGTATAGCTTAGAATATATGTACCAGCATTCAAGTGGAGAGAAAGAGTGAGAAATCATTTGTGGGATAGAACCGTCAGGCAAGCCCGTAGACAGCCAATAATTTCAGGGGGGTAAGGGGAGTGCATATCACCCAATTGCCGGAAGCTAGAAAAAATTTCTGAATGATAAACATTTCTAGAAGGTATCTAAAGGTGTTTTTTTTGCAACATATCCCCCTAACTGCCAAAGGCTATGAAAATTTCTAGATATTAAACACCTCTAAAAGCTCTCTGAAGTGCTTTTTATGGCTACACAGCCCCCTAATTTGTACTTGTATCTTAATTTTGATATTGTTTGAACCATAAATAAAGCCATATATATTTTGTTAATAAAATTTCGGGGAGTTTGAACCCCCAAACCTCCCCTGGCTCCGGCCTTGCCGTCAGGGACTCGAGCCTTAATCTCCCCGTCACCGACTAGACGAAAATGACGCTTTTGTCCAAGAGCGAAACATGTTGATATTTATTAAGGTTAGTTTATTTACCATAGTGAAACAAAGTAAGGTAAACTTTTTATCTTTCAGGGTAAACGGTACACTCGGCAACATTCTCACCTTGACGGATTACACTATGACCCTAGCTTTGCTATAAGCAATACCATAGTGGAATAATGTAGGGTAAGCTTGCTACCATAGAGTAAATGGAAGGTACTGTTGAGGTTGTTGGCTAGATATGTTCGTTTAGTCTTGTATTAATATTTCTGTATTTACCAGATCAACCAAATCACGCATAAACGTATATATACTATCGTGACTTATTCATAATTATCTATTCAGCCTTGGTCACAGACAAGTAATAAAAATATTCTCAACTTTACGGGGGTTTCACTGCGCTCCTTTTTCCAGCTCGAGTCCTTCAACACTGGGCTTCGCTAGTGCTATGCTGGGTGATGATAGGACTAACCACAGCGAAACTAGTGGTGAGGGATTCAAGCTGCCAAAAGGAGCGCAACCATTTTAACTTGGAGGTTGAGTGTCTGGGTATATTATTTTTCTGTGGCCCTGGTCGCTAGAAATTATTATTTAAAACTATCTATATATCTATCTATCTATCGTCCAATTTATATTTGAACACGCTTTGATAGAGACAAGCCTTTTGAAAAGTAGACTATAACTTAAATATCTAAAAAAAATTATTAAGTGTAGCGCCATGGTTATTAATGGCTTAATCTCGGAGGGTAGGGCTGACCAAGGTTCCTATTACAACTGAACCTCCAGTGCACCCAGATGAGATTATAACCTTGATCTTACCATCACTACAATATAAAATTAATAAATCAAGATAATGGGCGGTTAATGAAATTGCTGGTTATTAATTTGAAGAAAACAATAATCAACTGTAAAAAGTTATCAATTTGGTGTACTTTCATTAGTTTCTGAACCTCAACATGAATAAAACTTAGGCTAACTTCATATAACAATTTTTATTGAGATCCTAGTTTGAAAATTAATTTGTAAATAGTCATTGTAAAAGAAAGAACCAGTTTACATTATTATGTGGAGTGAAAACAACTTTTATCTTGAAATATACATTCCGTTTACCTTGTAGGGTGATAGTCTTACATTGATTGAGTATAGTATGGCTTTTTTTTTAAATAAAATGCATCATAGTGGAACCAAGAAAAGCCGGTGATTTATATACTATACTGGGTGGATATGAACTTGCATGATGCTCAAGTTTCTCATCTACTTGATTTTGAGGGGACAGATCTAATGGATTATTTGAAGGTTCTTGTGCGGAAAGATGTCTATGGTGCCTAAAACTATTATTGTTTAAAAGTAGTTAAGTATTACATCACACTTGGGTGAATACACATTTCCATTAAAGGATATACAATTCAATTTCAAAGGTAGCAATGTACAAATACGAGTACATTTTTTTACTATATTAAAATATGTAGCTATCACCCATGTTATACACACTATGCTAAGGCTAAAATATATATAAAGTTGGCTATTAGCTTGTATAATAATTTCAGAATACAAAAATAAACGTCCCTTTAATCAGTTATGATTGATAAACACTACGGCCTTATTCTGCGTGATTGCCTAGCAATGGGGTAGAAAGTAGAAAGGCAATAATATTTCTCCATGCCGGGCTGTGGCCTCAAGCAGTCCAGCTGGATATCTGGCGCATGCGCTCGTGGTGATCATTGGGAGGTGAGATCCAGGTTGGGGTAAGGAAAGGGTCACGTATTTTGGCGCTTGTACGGGCTGTTCTGTAATGCAGCCCAGACAGCCAGTTTCTGTATCTAGCCGAGTGTTACGTGGCACGCATTTTTTGTCGGGCTGTAATAATTGTGTTCGCAAAACGCAATTATTATAGCAGTGTAGTAGTAGTAGTTATCTTTACACTTGCAAGTTATAAATATGTATAATTTTATGAGTGGTGGGGGAGGGAGATTTCTTATTCTATATCTTATTTTCAGAAGAAGCTCAGGATGACCTTAAAAAGGCACTGTTAGGGCTTAGATTAAAAAAAAATTATATCCCCTAGACCCTCCGGTAGCCATTCTCCCCCCTTATCCCCAAATGTACCGATCCCAATTTGAAATTCACGAGCCACAACTGCTTGTAGTACCGGTATTTCTCTACCAGGATTTGGTAAGAAAGGAACCCCATTCTGGAAAGTTTTATTTCGTACTAGGATCCTACTGTATGATAGTATTTTCTTATGGCCTTCTAGAACAGTAGTAGGAATTCCCTTATGGAAGTTATTTCATCATGCAAAAATACCACAATACAGTAGGATTTTGGCACGAAATAAGGCCTACCAAAATCATGGTATATATTAGTCTATATCAACTTATTTAAAGAAACAGGTCACGAGTTTCTAACTTAGTTATGCTGTTCAAGTCTTTTATCAACACACTTATAACATTTAAAAATCACATACATTGATTTGTTTCATATATTCATACGAACGATGTAAAAAATTCTACATTACTTTGAATGTGTGTAAGAGAGAAAAAGATACCCGAAGATTTCTTTTTCTCTCTTCCACAATTGAGTGGACGACAACTTTAGAATTTTAGCCACTGATATCCATCCAGTTATATTATACAATATACTTGTACCAAACAAAGTATCTTTCAGAGTGGAAGGAATTTACATCAAATTTATTTTTATCAAGGTCTAAAATATAAGGGTATGACTACTCTTTAGTTTGGGTAGTAAGACGTTGAAGCCCAAAAGCGCTAGTATCTCTGCATATTAGCCCGGGTGTAATTCAAATATTGTAGAAATTTTGAACTACTACGTTTTCATTTGATGGTTTTAGGCTTTGATTTATATAATGTAACTGGATGGACATCTGCGGTGGTTTGAGTTGTTATTTGCAGACCATTGTAAAATAGACAAAATAGAAAGAGAAACTTTTGGGTATCTCTTGCTCTCTTACACACATACAAGCAATGTGAACAAAATATATATGGCTTTACTTATGGTTCAAACAATATCAAAATTAAGGGGCTGTGTTGCCATAAGAAAGCACTTCAGAGAACCTCTATAGATTTTTAATATTTATAATTTTTACAGCCTTCGGCAGTTAAGCTGTTTTGTTGCCATAAAAACATTTCAGATAGCTTCTAGAATTCTTTTATCATTTATAATTTTCTATAGTTTGCAGCAATTAGGGGATGTGTCCACCCAATCTCCCACTGAAATTATTGGCTGGCTACGGCCTTGGATGTTGGATAATATATACGATGATTTTTTAAGGAAGCTCGTTTGGAAGGCTTTATCACGTACTAGAATCAAACCCTATAGTAGTGTTTAGGTGGGATAAAATACCTTCCAGAAGGGAATTTATACTTTCATTCTAAATGGCCGTCTATCCTACTAAAATACTTATATATGATAGTATTCTGGTACGAAATAAAGCCTTACAGATTGGTATTCTTACTAAAATCAAGGTTTAGTAGATACCACACTTCCTACAAGCCTATACGGTAACCTAAATTATCGTTTGAACATAAGACTTCTACACAAAGTATGTCATCCAAACAAATATAATATAGTTTTTAGCTAACTTGTTTCATTATCAAACTTTCAACATATTATGGTTTCTGAAAGCAATATACAAGATATGAGCCAAATTAAAAAAAAGGGTAATTTAACAATACTTTTTACAAGCCTATAACCTAAGTGTTCGGTTGAACGTATAGCAACTACACAAAGAGTGCCATTCAAACAGATGTAATCAAGTTTTAAGATACCTTATTCATTATATTTATCGAACTTTCTATATAATATCGTTTCTGAAACCAATACATACGCTAATAGCCAACTTAAAATATAAGTGTAATCTTGTCAGACTGTAAGCAACATTGATGATAACTACATATTCAAATAGATTAGACATGTCATCCGTATTTATACAGTATTACCTGTAAAACTGAATTGTATATCCTTTAATGTAAATTATTCTTCATGCAAGTGTGGTATAATACTTCACTATTTTAAAACAATAACAATTTCATTCCTCAGATAAATATTTTCGAATAAGAACTTGGAAAAACAATAACAATTTCATTCCTCAGATAAATATTTTCGAATAAGAACTTGGAAAGAAACCGTTTAATCTTTCCCCCTACAATGAAGCAGACGATAAATTTGAGCGTCACGCTTTGGTCCTTGGCAATGCGTATGTTTATGTCCATCTAGTATACTATAGAGCTCACTGACTTTAGATAATATGATGAGTAGAGAAAATAGTTAAGATGACAAAAAAATTGGCTCATTAATAAAATAAATACCAACTATAATAATTGATTGCTCATGATTTTTAAAGAATTTAAATTTGCTTTGTTAGGTATGCATTTATATTAATAAATTGATCTCAGTACATTGTGTATATGAGTATGTGGAGGGGGATTTTATGCACATTGTTTAGTATTTAAATTGCTTAACTAGTATTATAAATAAAATTAATCAAAGGCTGAAGGCTTGGGTAACAGTCTTATAAAACAGCTTGCGATAGTTAATGGAATTCGTTTTTGAATCCTATTTGGTGACATTTTAAATTATTTGTCTTAATATTAAGCCCAGTCAAATGAAATTTAAAAGAGAAGAAAAAAATATATTTTTGGCTAGGCCTAATATTAAAAATATATATACATCCAAATGATTTCGAAGACTCTTAAAACTCAATCAGGGTGATAATCCAAATAAAATCAACTTTCAATTCAACACAAGCTGTTTTATATCAAATAGTACTTATGCTATATATGTTATTTATTCCAAGGAGTTTTCACATATATTACTATATTTTATATGAAAATAATAATATAAAATTTACTTATTTCATCTACATGAAGTGTTTATAATAGTTTTAATCTAAAACTCACAAAACAGCTGTTATATAAAACGTCACAATGTTCATAACTTCAAACAATGTGCAACACTCACAGCGCTAGTTCATTCTACGGCAAACAATACGTATAAAAAGCCTTCCAAATTTAATCAACACTAAGCACTTACATGCAGTGTAGTGAGGTGTGTCAAAGTGCTCTGCAATATTAGTGCACATTTATTGTCTGTTGTTTTTCTAGTTCAATAAATAATTTTCAGAGTATGCTTCCATTTTGTTTCTAATTGTATTGTATTATTATCAATCACAATCCAGTTGTCTATATCTAGCTTTAGTCGACTTTGCCTTACAAACGTAGCATTTAACGCTCTCTATTTCAGAATTCTTAAACCTCAAAACACACTAAACTCGCTCTTTGGTTGAACAAAGTTTCTGAACTAGCTATTAACATTGATCGTGCTAGTCTGCGAGCCTTTTGCCCAGGTCCTTTTATATGACGTCACTATCTAAACATTGCTCAGCTGTGGCGAAGGTTGGTGGAGCTCTGTGTAATGTCAGTGGTAAAAATTGGGTCCACACAATAATTTCTTCGGAAACTCTTGTGTGCTCTCAAAAATTTCATCACGGCGACCCGTTAGCAAGCCTGGCCTCGAGCGGGAAGTCGGACGACGGTGCTCCGCCACCGCACAAAAGATCTCGTATTGAGGACGCTACAATGCAGCAAGCAGCAAATGGCTGTATGCAACGCAATGGAGTGTCCGAAGATCATAGTACGACGAGTTCTTCAAGTCAACAGAATGGCACCGATGCATCATCTGAAAATAATGCTATTAACGGGGGACCAAACGGAGATATTCCTAAGACAATAGACAAGACCAATCAAGACATTGTGCGACTCATTGGTCAACATCTCAAAACAATAGGGCTAAAGTATGTCGATAAGATTTATTTTAATTTGTAAAAAGATTTTATTGACATAGTCGACTTGCTCACAGATGTGAACAAAATTTTTTTTAAACATATTTGATTTCATTTTCTTCCACAGATGGCCTTTAAATGACCTCTAAAGCTCGGAAGTTGCAAGATTGTTTACCACTACAGCTGTTTCATGCAACTGTCATGTCACCTTTTGTTGTCATTATAAAATAGGCTCGGTGCTATCTTTGTTTAAAGTTTTTATTATGTTAAAGTTGTGACTGTTAATCTTCTTTCATAACTTAAACTAAAGAATGAAAAATCAATATTAAATGCATCATTCGGACGCAGACTTATTTTTTTTATAGAAAATAAAAAATGTTGAAGAAATTTTTATAAAATATATCAAAAAACGTAATTAACACTTATATTGACAACTATTTAGAAATCGATAACCCTATTGAAACAAGTTAAAGTTATTCAAACTTTATAATTTCTTAAGAAGAATTTGAAAGCTGATAGATAAGTTTTTAATTAATTCATCAAATGTAGAGTTTGATTTTAAGAAGCTCAAAGTGAGTAACTAGTCTTATTTTGTCAATATTATGTCATAGATGAGTATTTCCTTATGTACTATACTAGATTTTGAGGTCAATAGCTTAGGCTACTATTATTTAAACACAGTGAGGTTTTGATTGTTACCTATGTATAAAAAAGAACAGAATTATGGCTAACCCTGCTAAAAGGCTGTATAATTTTTCACTGTGGCTATGGTAACTTATTTTTCACCAACAACGTTTCCACAAGTTTATCAAAAATTAAAAAAATATTCTAGACTAATATGTCTCTTAACGCTTGTTGACATATATAAGCTTTTTTTTTATTAAAATCATCCTAACATTTTAATTCGAACTGTGCATATGTGTGGACAAACCTTGTGTTGACAGATAATTCAAAGCTTTTACACACTATACAGCGTAAGAGGGGTTGTAACTGACAGCTAGTAGAAGCGTTTTATTGTAAACATTGATTTAAAGTCACTATTAGTCTATGTGGAAATAATAATTATTTTTGGTGACCTGGTGGCTTAGGGGTAAGGTGTCGGACTTCTGTGCTGGGGTCCGGGGTTAAATTCTTTGTCCCGACACAGATTTATCTGATTACCAAACCCTTCCTTCACCTCTGACAAGACGTGTATTAATCACGACTTGTGAATGTGAGGAATGCCAGACCTCCACCGTGGTTCGGATCCCACGTTAAACTGTAGGTCCCACATTTCATCTCACAATCACCCTACCATTACACATTAGCGTAAGTGCATACAACCCAAACGGGTAGAAAGACATGGTGCTAATAATAATAATAATAATAATAAGTTATTATTTTCTTAGTAATACTAGGCTATATTATCAATCAAAAGTATTATCAAACACTTCTCATAATTTTGCCCTAAGAATTAGGCTACTGTTTAATTAGCTTCTTCGTTACATATTGAAAGACCAAAAATTATTAAGACTTTTTGTTTTCCATGGCTGTGGCAACAAATGATGCTAGAGTTGACTTAAACGAAATAATAAATTAAAATTTATTATAGTCACACCAAAATAAATAAATGTGTTTTTATAACTTGGAGAAAGAGCTATACAAAACATTAGTTTCAAAATGAAACCATTTTAATTTGAACACCGCTACATACAGTTTGTATATCATTATCAAGTGAGCTCATTTAATCTTGGAAGTCATCTTAATCTATGAAGAGAACACAGCCTTTTAGAAACTTAGATTGTTTGCAAAGCAGTTTTAAGTAAAACAGATATTGCTTAAAAAAAATCCAAACAATTATTTTATAATTTCATGTTTCAATAATGTAAAAACTGTTAAAAGTAAAAAAGGATTAAATGCAAATTGTTTTTTGCACAAGTTTTGACTTCAAAAGTGACATCAATATAATTATGGTCATGCAAGTCATATGGTTTGGCGAATAGGCCTACATACATGAGAGTATATCTGGTAACTTCTGCTAGCTGTCAGTTACCACCACTCCTACGCTAGATAGACTGTACAGGAGTAGGCTATATTTTATAAGGAGTGACCAAACAACCTCTTAAGAGTTTTCAGGAAACTTAAATGTTCAAATCTTGGTTGGAGAATTTTAAGTAAAAAAAACCTCATAGAAAGATATGATTATCAAAGACTTTTTTTTTTTCCTTTAATTTACTTGAGGTATTTAACATTCACTTTCTGAACTGACTGATTATATCAGCACACAACTTATTTTCATCACCGAAAGCATAAAACCACATTTCACCAATAAATTATTCAGCCATACCAGGTATTAAACTCGGGGAAATTTAGCTCAGTGGACAGACACGCTATTGACTTAGCTAAGGTATTGGACTAAATTAAGAAGTCCTATTTGCTAGCAGCCCAGATGTGCTAAGTGCCTAAAAGAAAAAGAAATTGACAACCTTAGCAGCCAACTACTCAGTTAAATATACTATTCATATTCAAGATTTCATTCAGGGTTTATCTAGTTAATAGAATAGTTTTGAATTGTATTTCGTAACCTGTATTTTATATCATAGATACCTGCTTTGGTGGTTGAATATTCTAACGCTTCTCTCTTGTGATTGATTGGTTTGCTGGTGATTGGAAAATCAGGGTTCAATTCCCGGTCGGCTGTACTGAGGGTGGTTTTTCATTAATTAGCCCCCTGCACACTCTTGGCACAAATGTATGTACATTTCCTCCAAAATTCAACTTTCCTAATCATTATTCCACAAAGAATATGCGTATAAACTAAACATGTACTAAGACGCGGTAAAAAAACAACACGACCTTGGAAGTCTATATTAAGGTAGGGTCTAGGTATATTGTGAAACACAGTGGTAAGTTCTATAACTTAAAATTTGGGCTTGGTGATATGTGCTTAGTTTTAAAATATTTTGTCAATAGTATAACATTCTATATTCGTCATTAATTTAAAACACTATTCAAAACATTTTTCTTTTTTAAATTATTTGCACTTACCTCTTTTATATTTAATCATTTTGATACCCGCACTTGTGGTTGTGCGGGCGAAGCACTCCAATAGACTTGGTTACCGTTACCAAGGAGATAAAGGTTTGAATCTCGGCTGAGTGATTTGATTTATTTATCTGTGCTTTCCACCCTCTACTAATACAAATTCACTTCCTTTAAATACATGTTTCAGTGGTCGAACGGTCTATGGCATCACTGAAGCGGGTATTTAAAGTAAGTTGAATCCTGTTGAGAAGACTGGGAAGTTGGGGCTCTAATCATGGCCTGGTGTACCGAGGGTGGTCCTTAAATGGTTTCCCACTCTCCTTCCATATAAATGCGGATAGCTTACGTCTAAAATTCTTACTCCCTCATCCAATTTTAATTAGAGTAATTATCATATATGCGTATAATCTGAACAGGTAGTAAGACATAGTGATAAGAAAAATAATCTTGTCAGATGGAAAATGGAACATGTTGAAAGGCTACTAAAATTGTCTTGCAACAGTATTTTATCGACATGAAAACATTTAAAATATGTCTATTGCCTTTCATTTGCATGTCATTGGATTGAGAGTATTAGGTCTTACTTACTAATTGTCTCTTAATCGTAACAGTTTATGAAATCACTCGAAGAGTTAATGAAGATAGGAAATGTAAAAAAATTAATCTGCATATTACAGTAGATTCTAAATTATCTGAGGTTGCATTGACCGGGTTGCGGATTAACCGCAGAGGCAATTTCTTATCATCTAATAACATTTCACTCAACAGCCCACTATACACACTACGCTATAACTTTCCGGCGATGTACAGGTCAGTGAAACTGAATGTATGGATGGAACATTTACAGTCACATGAAATGTAAATGTAATATTGCCTATGACTGTACACAATAACAGAAAATGAAACTGGCTAAACTGTGAACATGTAATTGAATGGAAGTGACGGCATCTGATTTTAACATAAGATAATCACTTTATGTTATTTGGGCGTACTAACTAAAGTGTTTACATTTGAGGCAAAGCACATTGCTGGGATTAGCTGGATTGTTTTAAAAATATGGGCTAAGTTTTGTTCCCTTTTTATACACAACGGATAATTGGGAGGGTACTGTATAGCTATACAAGTCAGATAGAAGGAATGCCAGGCCTCCACCGTGGTTCGGATTCCATGTTAAACTGTAGGTCCTCCATTTCATCTCGCAATCACCTTACCATTACACATTAGCGTAAGTGCGTATAACCCGAACGAGTAGTAAGACGCGGTGCTAATACTAATAGTAATAATAATAATAATTCAGATACAGTTTATAATACTCATTGATGACTGATATTTCTAGACTTTTGATTTGAACTATATCTGCTAAAATGTGGCATCTAAGGGATGTGTAATTTAATACTAGAGCTATGTCTACAGTTTTTCTTGCTAGAAGAGAATACATTAATGATGCAATAGTGATATGAGTACTGAAAACATTAAAGGTCATTTTAAATATTGGATATAATGGGACTAATTATGTAACTATGAACTTAAGGCTAAGAAATTAGTGCAATTTAAAGATTAAGGTTCTCTTTAGCTGCTCGCCTCACCCATCTAGTTTGACACAACTTTTTTGTGTGTGCATTGGGTATTATTACCATATAGGCTATCCACATACACATGCTAGTGACAAGAAAGGTAACACTATATAGGCGATGTGACCGTATTTACATTTACGAGTGGAAAAACCACCCCGAATACAAAACAGACGAGATTTAAACCTCGACCCGCACCTTTACTAGAAAACCATACCATATGAGGTTGAAATCTTAATCCGCATGCCTACCGACACAGATAATAAAACTGTAAACATTTTTTTTAGGTTTTTAATTATTTTGTTTTGTCCCCATGACTCATTTGTTAGGGTTATTTAACAGATGTACCTCTTACGCTTATGTGCTAAAAGTGAGGAAGTTCGAATTTACTAAGAAGTGAATTCAAATTTGTGTGGCGCAAGAGTTTAGAACCTTCTATATTTTTTAATTTTTAGAGCCCTAATTTCCCTTTCACTGGCTGTCAATCTATTGCGAGAGTAGTGCGTTGGGCCACGTAGCCACCGAAGTGAGTCTATATAGATTATTAACTATGTGGTGGCAAGCTTGATATACCATGGTTTGGTTTATGAGTGGGTGCTTAGGAGTTGTGGGTGAGGGGGATCAACTTTTTTACCCAATCTGTTTTTTGCTAATTTCTACAGGTAACTAACTATATCTCAATGCTAAAATATAACTTTCAAATAGTCATCAGCACACTGGCATGAAAATATAAAAATCAGCTACCCGCCTCGGTGGCGTAGTTGGCTAACGCGCTAGTCGTGTTGAGCTCGACCGCTGAGGACGGGGAGATCGAGGTTCGAATCTCGAAATCCATTAGAGTAATTAGTACTTAAAGCGTATAACCCGAACGGGTAGTAAGACGCGGTGCTAAATATTATTATTATTATTAAAAATCAGCTCAATCACAAGCTACTCTTTTGCGACAGTTTTACCATATTCACAGTATTTTGAGTACTAGCAGTTAAGGCAGAACACCTACAATAATATTTTCTCTTTAATTCTATTAATGGAAAACATTGTGTAGCCAGCCTATCCGATTGTGTGGATAAAAGTGTTGGATGATTCCATTACAGAGCTTTCTTCGACAGAGTTATCTCAACACTGGTGGTCTCTTTTAGGTCAGGGCTCACATCCCAGCTATGTTTATTGGAAGAAAAAAATTTCCCCCCTTATAAATAGATTTCCATCTCCTCTATATGAAAGTATGTGCAGAACCTCAAAATTATTTCTCCTAGTTTAATCGTGTTAGGTTATTTAATTTACGTTGTTAGTAGTATGATGAAAGGAGTGAACTATGATGCATATTAACATGGTGGTACCCCTACTTTGGTGGACGCATGGTCTGAGGCTTTACGCTCTCAATAGACTGGACTGTTGATGACGGGGAGATCGAGGTTTGAATCCCGGTCGAGTGTACTGAGGATCGTTTTTCACCCCTTCTATACAAATTCATTCCTTCTAAATTCAACCTTCCCCGTGCTTAACACATTAGCGTAATTAGTAAATGTACATACAATCTAAATATATAGCGAGACGCAATGCTAAAAAAAAATGCTGAATCGAGCTTTGTGAGGGTCCACTAGCTGTATTGTTGAGAGCATACTGTTGTTATGTCAACAGTCGGACAGCAGAAGTGTTGATGCAAGAGTCGGGATGCCGCCTTGACCATCCTGCCGCCGCCAAGTTCCGACAGCACGTCATGGATGGAGATTGGAGCAAGGTAATGTCACATCTTCCAATCATATCATTGTTCACAGGATAAGTTGTATGAGGCAGATTTAGTCTCGGTTTTGAATATAATGTTTTAATTCCCATACAATAAATCAATCTATTCACCTGAAAATATATTTTTTTTTAAATTGTAAATTTGAACTACCCAAAATTGATAGTTATCTTATATTCACTTATTTCAAGATTTTTCTGTCAGGATCAATGTTCTTTAGGGGTTGTATGCAACAATTGATATTTTTGTATTAAAGAGAAGTTTGTCATATAAAAGGACTTAAAAAAATCTTTGGTTTTGGACATTGACCATATTCTAATACAAGTGCAATTTCATTGTTTTAGTAAAATATTGATCCACAGCAACTTCATTCTTAAAAGTAATATGTCTGCTTTTTCCTATAAACATCGCTAATTTTTGGGTTGTCTATTTATATTTGGGTGGATACGGTAGGTTGACTTATGAAAATTCAATTCTAATAAACAAGTTTTGATATAATTGAATCTTGGGTCTACATTTGATTAGCCATCTTTTAATAGCACTGATAATATAACTACAGTCCAACTTTCATAGGAGTTGCCTTTTAGAAAATACAAATATATAAATTATTATTTTACGATCAAAATTGATAACATTTTAGTGTATCATTAGTGTTATTTTATAAGTATTGATAATATCTATCAAAAATGACAGATGAAGATCATAAGAATTGACAATGAATATGTGAAAGAAGATTTATCTAGCTGCCAGATAAGGCCCTTCCTATGAAAATTGTTTTATACCTCATAAAGCTTGCAATTTATTTACAAATGCCTTTTCAATTAATTCATTTTTTGTTGGATTATTTTTCTTTTCTTGAGTATAATATACATATTATGTGGATATTAAACTACCATATATTTTTTTAATTTTTACAATTAAAAATATTTTTTTCTTTTTGTCACCAGGCTGATAATGACTTAATGGAACTGAAATCATTGCTGGAAAGTACCTCTCCAAGTTTAGTTGTAAGTATAATTTTAGCGTTCAAACATTACAAACAAGCCTTTGCAGTCTATGGGTTCAAAGTTTCTGGCTTTAAACCCAGAGACCATGGATTCAATCCTTGGCCCTTACAAATTGTCTGTGAAATGGTTGGTTGGGAACAGGGTCGACTTGGCCTTGAGAGGACAAATGAGGCGCTACTAGAAAAGTGATATTAAGAGCCGGACAGCTCGTACTGATCACATAACACCCTCTATCCACAAATGTTGGCACTCTCTTTGCCAACAGATGGATAGCGCTATTTCAGTATGGCTCAATGCTGTCAATTATAAAATAGCACTGAGTGATTTTTTTTCTCCTTTTATTAAACGGTATAAATCTTGTTTGAAAAACTGTGGCAATTGCTGAGCCACACAAAATGATATATTTTATTCAAACATATGAAACGAGTTGATAAAAATGTTTATCCCAAAGTGACTTTGACTGTTGGCGAACTCCACGGCGGCAAGTTAGCAATAATATAGAAAAATGTTTTGCTACTTTTATTTGTTGAACAAAACTATGTCCAACACAATAATTTTGGTTTTTTTTATATTAAGACCATCTTCATTTCATTTTAAGATCAAAACTCAATCATTGTTAGACATTATGATTTAAGAAAATTTACACCGACTTTGTTAATAAATTACCTACATCAGCGAGCTTTCAAACATAAAAATAACGTTCCTAGCCCCCCCACCCCACCTAAGCACCGCATATTACTACCTGTTCGGATTATACACATATTCACTAATTACATTGATGCATTAAAGATTAGTAAGGTTGAATTTAGAAGAAGTGTACCCACATTTGCATGGAAAAAGAGAGAAAGAGAGTGGAAATCCATTTTGGAAAAACCACACTCAGTACACTCGACCGGGATTCGAACCTCAATTTCCCCGTCATTGGCAGTTTATTCTCTTGCAAGAGTGACGTCCTAGATTATGCGGCCACCAATGCAGATACATAATAACTAAAACTGAAGAAATATCATACTCAAAACCTGAGTTTGTTAATATTATGTTTTAACCTCAACTATTTTTTTTAATCTTCCTACTTTTAACATCCTTAAATATTCAAGGAATCTTGAGATTTGAAGCATCCATCTCTACTGAAAGCTTAACCTAAAACTTGACATGCTATCTTGCAGAAGATGAAGTTCTTGTTACTGGAGCAGAAGTACCTAGAGTTCTTAGAGGATGGGCGTGTACTAGATGCGCTTCACGTTCTTCGCAATGAGCTGACACCTCTGCAGCATGACACATTGCGCGTCCATGAGCTGAGCTCTTACATGATGTGCTCGGGGCGGGACGAGCTCATGACTCGTGCCGGCTGGGAGGGGAAGGGTCTTAAGTCTCGCACTTCACTCATGGACAAACTACAAGAGTTCCTGCCCCCCTCGATCATGCTGCCACCAAGAAGGTCAGTAGTGTGCTATCCACTTCAGTGGTCGAATAGTCTTAAGGCAGAGCCTGGCAACCTTTTATGAATGAACAATCATTTTTGATATAATTAAAAAAAAAAATCCGAACAGCCGTACCACAGCTCAAGCTAGGTTGAAGATACAAGAGGGGAGTTTTTTTTAATACCCAGTTCAAAAAGTTTGATTAAAATGATGTCACAATTCCCTTAAAAGCTAAGAGCTGTCCAAAACCTCACAGGCTCCTCAGCCTTGGTCTAAGACTCCAAGGTATCATTCTCAGAACTAAACTGGACTGATGATGTTGAGGAAAGTTTAGAAAGAGATGCACACAAATAAGTAGTGTTTGGAAATTACAGGTACCAGGACCTTGTGACTCGTTGAAGCAGGGAGGGGGAAAAAGTCTAAATTATGAGCTTATTTTCTTTTTTACATGTTTTGCTACTTATGCAAGCTATCTTTATTTAATTACTTCTAATGGAGTCTAGTATTAACAAAGTTAGAATTTAAAATAAATTTACCTTTATTTATTTTTGGGTAGAGTGGGAAATAATTTAGCTAAAAAACATCCCATATCGCACCTGGCCAGGATTCAAACTTTGGCCACCTCGTCATTTTCAAACAAGACTAGACAATCCTGGTCTCTAACCTGTACACCGACTGATACAGGCATGCAAATATTTTAAGGACAATAGCTCAACAACGAAAATATGATAAACAATAAAATTGTGAAGATACCTTTTTAAATAACGCAATAATGGAATAGAAGATAAACATGATCTTGATTTTCAAAACAGAAATGAGGGGTTTTAATCTTGTTCAGTTTAGAACTTAGTTGTAATCTTCTCCCCAGGCTTCACACACTGCTGTGTCAAGCAGTGGAGCACCAAAAACATCGATGTCCTTACCACAACACTCGGTCCGATGAGGAGGGTCTGGAAGATCTCTCCTTGCTCGTGGACCACTACTGTACAAAGTAAGCAGCACACTTTTTTAAACTTCCGTCGGCGGCTCAAAATATCTACCGGGAGTTGTTTGAAAAAGAGAAGACATGGGTAGGGTGCATATAAAACTGACAACTGCTATTTTGTTTGTCATGTTTATCTATTACATCATAAAAAAACAAAGCGAACATGTTTTTTAGTATATTCATTATCATTCTAGAGAACATTTTCCAGCCTGTGGCTGGGTCAGTTTAGTAAAATTCCTCCATATTCTTCTATCCTTCCACCATTCTTCCTCCTCTAATTTCTTCCATTCTTCTCCTCTCACTTGAACACTTTCTGTTTTATGCTCCTCCCATCTCTTTCTTGACCTCCCTTGCGGCCTTTTTCCCACATAATTAATTTCCAACACTTTCTTTGGCATCCTCTCTTTTGCCATTCTCATTACATGCCCATATCATCTCAGTCTTGCTCCCTTTAGCTCATGTACTCCCTGTACCTCCACAAACTTATTACAAATCTTGTTTCTCCTCGGTATCACTAACATGCTCCTCACAAACTTAATTCCCATGGCCTCCACTTTCCTAATATTAATTATATTCACTTTCCTAGTCGTATCTCGCTTCACAAATTCATCCATTGTCCATGTTTCTGCTGCATATGTGACAATAGGTACAAAGTACGACCTGTATAATATCTCCTTACATTTCAAGGGGACTTCTCTTCTCCATGGCAGGTTTCTTATGCACCTATATTTTTGTGATTTTGCTATGTTCCTAACCACACCAGTCTCTATAATACCTTTTACCTTATTGCTAATATTGTTTGATTAAATCTAGGTCTTCTTAGTTATATTCGAGGTACTTTTTTAAGATTTGTATGAATCTCGAATCTTTCAAATACCATAGAATTTGAGTGTTCCATCTGTACTTTAAATATATCAAGTCAAATGTCCTGCTTTCATGTCCCTTCTACAATTCTAATTGATAAAAAAAATAAAATGAAAAGGGTGTGGAAACACTGTAAAATAATGTAATGGGCGGGTTAACTTATTTGATAAAGTTTGAGAGTTATTTTTGTATATTTTATATGAAGTATATTAAATCAGCACACGACTTATAAAATAACTTAAATTTGGAACAGACACATCATTTAGCCCCCATGGCCTTTAATTCATCACTGTGAGAGGGGACACCCCTATTTCATTAATTATAAATTTTTCAACCAAGCCGAGAATTTAACTCGGTAGACAAACATGTTACCAACTTGAGGTAAGGTGTTGGAGAGTTGGTCTGTATGTTTTTATGTTTGTCTTTCTTAATATGAAAAATTAATATTTGCGAAAATTAAAAATTCATGTGTATCTCAGACATTGACTAGATCAAAGTTTTTTGGAAAAGTATTCTATTCTGGTAAAATAGATGTTTTGATCTAAGAAATGGAAAGTTTTGATTTTTAGTGGAAAAAATCCATGAAATTTTCAATTGATGTTAATTCAGTAATAAACTTAATTGAGCTCTATTTTAATAATAACTTGTGTGTGTGTGTGTGTATATATATATATATATATATATACATACACACACACACACACACACACACACACGAGTCCTTCCTTCCACCTCTTAGTCAATTATGATGCAACCACTAAACTTGTGGCTTCGATTGTGGCCATTGGCCATTTTTAAATTGTAAACCCCTGGATTTGAGGATGTAAGTGTGAATAGAATATGAAGAAATTAAGGGAGAAATTTATTGGTTTCTATCAAGGCTTAACCTAAATATCCTATCCATTGTATCAGTTTACAATGCTCCCACAACATGAAAGTGAATGATATGGAGAAAACACGCTTTGGTGTCCACATGGTCTAAGACATCATTCTTGTAGACTGCCGCTGATGGGGAGATCAGGATTTCAACCCCAGCTGGGTCTACTAAGAGGGATTTTTCCTAAATGGTTTTCCACTCTTCCTACACACAAATGTGGATACACTTCCTATAAATTCAACCTTCCTTATCTGTACTACATTAGCGTAAATATTACATAGGCGTATAACCTAAATGGGTAATAAAATGCGGTGGTAAAAAAAACCTGGACGGGAGCTAACACCTGCGAAATTAAATGTACATGAATATCAACGATTAGAAGATGAAAATGATCATTAGGTTATGGATGCAGCCACATCATGGGGCACATCATGGTTAGCTCAGTGGTAGAACATAGCGTACTAAGCCAAGGATCCTGGGTTGGATTCCTGTATCCAGGTGTCATTTTTCGATGTACGAATATAATAGATCATTTTTGTCTTCTAAATCTTGCTTTTCATGTACAATTAACGGTACAATCATCTTATTTCTTCCATAAAATATCTTAATTCAACTTTTAGTGCAGAATTCCCAAATCAAATTTCTATTGAAATGTTTGTTTGCAGGGATCAATTCCCTTGCGAGACAATCCAGACGCTCAACGACCATTGTGATGAGGTGTGGTTTTGTCGTTTCTCTCCAGATGGCCTCAAGCTTGCCACTGGCTCCAAAGATACCACAGTTGGTATATGGGACGTAGACCCGGTAAGATCCAAAGTTTTTTTTTCATGGGTTGTGCACTTCCTTGTCATAACAATAAAGTATCGTTTAAAATTCAAATATCTACTGTAGATGAGTCAAACCCACTAATTTACATATTTAAATCTCAAACACAGATCTTCATTTTATCTACTATTTACGAAGCTCATCCAAATTTTAGAATACTCGGTAAACATAATGGATAATAGTAGACCAGGATTATTTAATATTTGGGTTCAAGCCCAGCGTCTTCAGATGCACGAACATTTATTTCCCAAGCTGAGCTATCTTGTGTGTGTGTGTGTGTGTTCGAAGGAAACCCTAACCTGCACCCACCGCAAGACGCTGGAGGGACACTCGTACGGGGTGGCATACATTGCGTGGAGTCCTGACAGCTCCCACCTCATAGCGTGTGGGCCAGAGGACTGTCCCGAGCTGTGGATCTGGAACGTCGAGTCTGACGAGCTTAGAGTGAAGGTGTCTCACTCTCCAGAGGACTCTCTGACCTCCTGCTCTTGGAACAAGGACGGCAAGAAGTTTGTCACCGGAGGCATTAGGGGACAGTTTTACCAGTGTGTGAGTGAATACACTTGTTTAGCTAGTAGTAGTGCGCAAACACCATTTTTTTTTTCAATTTGAAGCAAAGTCAGACCAAATAATATGAAATATATCCGAAACCGAATAAATGTTTATTACTTTTACTCCATCTTTAGTTCCAGACCGTTGTTCTAAAGCAATTATTGATGCATGTGCTATACTTGCTCTATTATATTTACATAATTATAGTAAATAAAACATATATAATTAAAATAAACAATTATTCATTAAATCTCAGAACGTAACACAAAGATGCAGTAGATATCGTGTAACTTGGGGGTATAATCATGATTTAAAATTGTCGTATGAACTAAAGGTTTTGGGTTCTATTCCTGTTTCCAGGCTTTATTTTTCAATCCAATTATGATTGAGGCACTGCTCATTTCTGTAATTATAATCATTCATCCTCAAAGATTTGCCTTTCATATATTTAATTGTATAGTGTTACTTTCTTCTATCTTGATTCTCTTGAAGCGTACAATGTGTTTGCACTATTATTAGCATGAAGCCACAACTCAATTGCAGGTGGCTGTCATATTAATTAAAGCTCTTAGTAGCCGATGATATCCACATGTCCATTACAGACTATGTCTTAAAATATGAATGAAGAATGACCGTGATGAGCATGACACGATATCTGGGTAGTTCAGAGCATTGGCACACTAAGCCAAAGGTCCTGGGTTTGATTCCCATGTACAGGTTTCATTTTTAAATCTATTCAACATTTTTATGTGTCTTGTGTTGTTAAACTTCTCCCTATAGCCAACCTGACAAAACAACAACAAAGGGGAGTGGGTTAGTAACATTTTAACATAGTTTTGTTAGAAAAAAACTAAAAATGTTAGATGGGGAAAAAAACTTAAAACAAAGCTCATGTTTAATTTGTACGAGATCACTATAACACAAAGCTCATGTTGAGTACATTTACTATTTGCCGGTACTAAAGTGTAATGGCAAAAGAACTAATATTTAATCCCAATATAAAATCACCCGATTCTAAATGATTGTTTTATTTAAATGCCACAACTTTAATTTATTGGGATTATAGATCTAAGAATTGAGGTATCGAAAATCAAGATAATATATTAAGATCGATTATAGATTCTCCCGATACCAGTATTAATTGAAGACTCGAGTTTGATATCCTTAACGTTTTATAGTAATTTAAAGTATGATATCTTGTGCAGGACCTTGAAGGGAACGTCTTAGACTCATGGGAAGGTGTGAGAGTCAACTGTCTGTGGTGCCGTAGCGACGGTAAAACGGTTCTTGCGGCCGACACACACCACCGAGTCAGAGCATATAACTTTGAGGAGCTTTCTGATTCTAATATGTAAGTTAAACTTTTCCATTGGATATAAAATGTTACTAAAAGACGGGCCCTGCTATTTTATCTGTCTTGTGGCTTTTACAGTCCAATTTTCATAGAAAAGTTCTTTTAGATAATTATATTAAAAAAAAATTGTGGCCAAAATTGATAACTATTCTCTCACACAGTGTTGTTTTATAGGTATTGATATTACCTCTATCTAAAGTGATAACACTGCAGATCACATGACACATGACTTTACCTAGTAGTTTTTCTAGACGTTAAATTTATTTTTCTTCCCACGAAAATTGGATTGTGAACTGCTGTTTTCGTTTGACACCTTAGCTCAGAAGGTAATGTGTCTGTCCACTGAGCTTAGGGTCCCGAGTTTGGTTCCTGGCATGGCCAAAAAAAAATTACCAGTGTGTGTGTGTGTATATATATATTATATTTGGAAGAAGGTCTAGAATGAAACCTGGGTCGGGGGATTGGGCGGTGATGATCAATTTTCTTTAAGAGGCAACCATTACCTCTTTGTTCATTGGCAGCAGTGTAAAGCGTGAACTGTGTTCTTCTTTTCATTGTAAAGGCCATATTGTGTTCGTCCCCCTTTTATATGTTTCTATCCACCTTTCTTATACCTTCTTCCAAATATAATACAATTACCTCATAAAGCGAAAAGAGGTTTTCCTTATAGAGTTATATCAGTATAGATATATGTAATCCCTAAGATGTGTATGGGTTTTCCAAGGTATGTATGTGATCTCCAAGGTATGTATGTGATCTCCAAGGTATGTATGTGATCTCCAAGGTATGTATGTGATCTCCAAGGTATGTATGTGATCTCCAAGATATGTATGTAATATCCAGGGTATATATGTGATCTCCAAAGTGTATATGTGTTCTCCAAGGTATATATGTGTTCTCCAAGATATGTATGTGTTCTTCAAGATATGTATGTGTTCTCCAAGGTATATGTGATCTCCAAGGTATGTATGTGATCTCCAAGGTATGTATGTGATCTCCAAGGTATGTATGTGTTCTCCAAGGTATGTATGTGATCTCCAAGGTATGTATGTGATCTCCAAGATATGTATGTAATATCCAGGGTATATATGTGATCTCCAAAGTATATATATGATCTTCAAGGTATATGTGTGTTCTCCAAGATATGTATGTGTTCTTCAAGATATGTATGTGTTCTCCAAGGTATTTATGTGATCTCCAAGGTATGTATGTGATCTCCAATGTATGTATATGATCTTCAAGGTATATATGTGTTCTCCAAGGTATGTATGTGATCTCCAAGGTATGTATGTGTTCTCCAAGGTATGTATGTGTTCTCCAAGGTATGTATGTAATATCCAAGGTATGCATGTGATAATTTTATTGAAGGTGTTGTTCTTTCCAGTTTACAAGAGGACCACCCTGTGATGGCATTCAGCGTTAACAAGGAAGACAGGCTAGCGCTGTTGAACGTGGCCACGCAAGGTGTTCACTTGTGGGACTTACAAGACAAGTGCCTGGTGAGGAAGTTCCAAGGAGTCACTCAGGGGCACTTCACCATACACAGCTGCTTTGGTGGTGTCAACCAGAACTTTGTGGCCAGCGGCAGTGAGGGTGTGTAAAACTCTTTTTATTTTCCTGTTGTGTCTTAGTAGCTGCTTGGGTTATACACATTTAATAATTACGCTAATGTAATAGAGACGAGGAGGATGCTTTTTAAAGCCGCCTTGATGGTCTAGTTAGCTAACACGCTAGTTTCATGTTGGGCTAGATTGCCGAGGACGGGGATATCGAGGTTTGAATCATGGTCGAGTGAACTGGAGGTGGTTTCCCCTAAATAGTTTTTCACTCTCCATCCACGCAAATGCGGGTTCACTTCATATAAATTCCACCTTACCTATTCCTAACCCGTTAGCATAATTAGTACATAAGTGTAACCTGCCTCGGTGGCGTAGATGGCTAACGCGCTAGTCGTGTTGAGCTCGAAGTTTGAATCTCGGTTGGGTGAACTGGGGTGGTGGGGTGGTGGTGGTGTCCTTAATGGTTTTCCACTCTCCCTCCACGCAAATGTGGGTTCACTTCCTCTAATTCAACCTTCCTAATTCCTAATCAATTAGTGTAATTAGTACTTAAGGCGTATAAGCCAAATGGGTAGTAATACGCGGTGCTAAATAAAAATAATAATAATAAAAATAATAATAATAATAATAATAATAATTATTATTATTATTATTATTATTATTTAAGTGTATAAGCAGAACGGGTAGTAAGACGCGGCGCTAAATAAATAAAAATACACTTTTTAGATTAAATTTACTGCCCAATTTGCGAGTGTGTGGAAAACTATTCAAGGGTAAAAAAACCTTCAATACACCCGAGTGGGATTCAAACTCTAATCTACTTGTGAAGGAAATCCATTCTATTAAGAGTGATGCATCAAACTACCACACATATCTTATGTTCTCTTGACTGACATTATTTGGAACAAAGGATAATATAATCACAGATATTTCTTGAAACCTAAATACCATTAACAATTAAAACAAGGTTCATAATATTCTGAGTTTAATGCTTCTGCTCTTTGTTTCAATCTGCGTAAGGTTGAGATAATTTGAGTAGCATTATATTAATACACGAAACTCTTACTACACATTACATGAAATGCGCAGCACAACTTCTTAAAGGAAAAAAAAAACAAACAACATAAAAGGTAGAAAAAGAAAAATATTGGTAAAGAATAAATAATAGGATACTTAGATAGGAATATTTAAAAGGAATGGATAACATAGGAAAAACACATAAAATCGTTTTAGGAAGTTGCGTTGCGCTTTCCACACTCCCTCCTGTTGAGTTCCAATAGAATGAAAACTAGGTCGAGGTATCGGGCGGTAACGATGGGTTTTCTTAAAGAGGCAGCCATGACCTCTTTGTTCAGTGGCAGCAGTGTAAAGTGTGAACTGTGTTCTTCTTTTCATTACAAAAACCATATTGTGTTTGTTCCCTTTTACCAGTATATGCTTCTATCCACCTTTCCTGTACCTTCATCCAAATATAACAAAATACCTTAAAAAACAAAGAGATTTTCCTTAAAAAGATGCTGTATCATACCACTAAATTCTAATATGGCAGAACAAGTTTACTAGTTTTAGGTGCTATGTAGGAAGAAATTTTATCTTTTATTCACAGATTCTTGGGGAGTTGTTAGAGATAGAGAGTCTTTCATGAAATTTATAGGACCCAAATATAATTTTTTTTAAATAACGTTTTATTTTTTATTGATATAAATACATGCATACAAGTCTTATATGATGATTAATTTTTGTAATTTGAAGTATGTCTTTTTGAGTTGGCGGCCCACATAGAAGAAACTCGAGGATTGCGGGTTTAGATATGCTCTGGTTAGGCTTTGATTGAAACAAAAAACATATTATCTTCCTTTCTTCACACTTCCATATTCTCCTCACTATTCTTCTTTGCAAAGTTACACATGGTTTTTAATTTTTGGAAACATCCCCTTCACCATCAGAATTTACGCACAACCTAATTCATTAGTACAACATGTGTGGGTTTCCGGATTTCACCGGGAACGATTGACCTCTCCTGAATGTTCCAGATAACAAGGTGTACGTGTGGCACATCAAACGAGAGCTGCCCATCGCCACACTGAGTGGCCACACCCGCACGGTCAACTGTGTGGCCTGGAACCCTGTGTATCATCAGATGCTCGCATCTGTCTCGGACGACTGCACCATCAGGATATGGGGACCTGTCAACAAACATCGCAATCAAAAATCTAAATCTGGTGAGTAAGCCTCTTACTAAATGAAATTTTATATTTACTTTTATCAGTTTGAAGATAAAGCTAGTTTTGTTTTTTCTGTCTTAAATGTTTTACTCTTTTGGGCTCCCTGCAGCATATAATTTAAAAAGACAAAGAGTAAGAAAAATTCCTGACATTTTTCTAAATGATAGAAAGCAAAAAGTTGGAACAAACAAAATCTATTGGATAAAGTCAACCAATTGTGTACTAAACTAGGATGAAGCTCAGCCTTTTTAGTAGTCAGGAGTGTAATAATTGTTTATGTAACCCTATGTAAACATATGGGAATCACATTACACCTTGCGTGTGATCTTTTCGGAGACCCCTTGGCTACCTCCTAGCGGGTATGATATCCCAATAGACTCTTTGTTGACTAGAGTCTCTGGTTTGTTTCTCTTAAGGTACCAATATCTAGATCAGAAGTTCTTAAACTGGGGTCCGTGAATGGGCTTCAGGGGGTCTGTGAACTCAAGACAAAAAATTACAAATTGAAGATCAACGCTTATAATCATTTACAATTTTTTTTAATTTACGTCTATTTTTATGGGAAGAGGGTCCATGGCCTAAAAATGAATAGAACTATTAATCTAAATCTCACGGCTCAAGTGGTAAAATCCTGAGCTTAAATTTAAGAATGGGTAAAAAGGAAGGTGGTAAAGAGTTGGAGAAATTAATAAGGTAGTTGATTTTAGAGAAAGTTTTACTAGAGAACGTTCAGTTATGGAATAATTGTAATTAATTAAAGGTATTTAGTGAATGTAATATAAAAATTTAGAGTTAGCGATGTTATGCTGGCTGTCTCATCCGACACCATAGCCCAGTCAGTAGCATGTCTCCCTACTGAGCTAAGGGTCCCGGGTTCAATTCCCGGCATGTCCGAAAAATTTATCATTGGTGAAATGTGGGCTTACCCTTTCACAGTGATAAATTAACAGCCGGGGACTGGATGTTGTGCCTGTCCTAGTCTTAAGTTTGATTATAAGACATATGAAGCTACAACAGGCCTTGCAAGCCGGTAGTGGAAAATATATGGCTTAGATAAAAAAAAACTGACCCAGACCACAGGCTGAAAACAGTAATTGATGTAGCGTAATTGCCTGCTGCCTGTAACTGTTAGAAATCGCGGTGAATATTTAAACTATGTGTTTTCTTGTGTTATCGAAGTGGGACGACTCTCTTTAATGATACCAAACACAATGCCGAGAGTTGTCCGTCAAAGAGCCTCAATTCACTGCATGATGGCCTGTTTAAATCACGTTCCAAACATTCCGAACTACATTTTCGTCTCAGCTAACACATTCTAGCAACAATCCAGGCTATAGAGAATGAAAAAGCTACAACATGACTTGAAACATGTCCAGGTGACACTCTTCAACACATGGGGAAATGTAGCTAAAATGATAACTAGATCTATATTTATTTAACACCACATCTAAATCTATAAATACTATGCTACACCTTTTGTCTGAAATAAAGCGCTATAATAGTGGTATAATTTTACAATACTGAAGTGTTTGTAATAATGTGTTAATGTTTTTAATGTAATTTGTGCTTTATTTTTTTACTATTCTATCATATTTATTTATTTAGTAATATTCTTCATTGAAGTTGTTAATGAACGAGTTTTTATTTGCGAGCAAACACTAGTTGATATTTTGGTCAATTTATGGTCACACATTGCCAATTTGAGTTGTTATATACATTATAAA
Source organism: Timema shepardi (assembly GCA_902151425.1). Classification (NCBI taxonomy): domain Eukaryota; kingdom Metazoa; phylum Arthropoda; class Insecta; order Phasmatodea; family Timematidae; genus Timema; species Timema shepardi. The sequence continues at coordinate 58,271 of CABFVX010000021.1, forward strand.
TTAATAGTTACATAAAAAAATCTATAACAACCGAATTATAAGTTGTGATAGAAACTTGATTTATCAGATTTAAAAAAAAATTTACAAACCAACTTACAACAAAAAATTACAAGGTAATTTAAGTGCATAATAAAGATTTAATTTTTATGCGTGATATTTTATTTTTCTGTCCATATATGATTGACAAATTTGGTAAAGTTTTAAATATGACTTTTTTTAAATTTCTTTTAAAGTAGTAAACACTTCCCTCCAACAGAAATGTTGTGCAAGTAAACTTTCTCTTGTATTTGTCATAGGTCATGGCGGTGACTCGTCATCATCATCGTCATCCTCCAACGGTAGTGTATGGCACGATATGGGGTCGTAGTAGTGCCGCCCCTGTCTCCTTATCATGAAGTGCTATTCTTGATGTGATATAGCAAGAGGAATAATACAAGGGAAAGTATCGTCAGTAAATCTCTGTAGGTTCATAACGAACTGAAGCACTATTTCAATTATATGATGAACTGCAAACAAATTAGAATTAACCCACTAATGCTTTACGATCATAAGTTAGAGAAATAATTTCAAGAATTTAATGTACAGGGGTTTTATTTTGGAAAGAAGTGTCACATCTTGATTTCAAATAAAGTTTTTTCAAGCATGTCTAAAATTATTTTTATCTTGATATCTTTTTAAGATTTTCGGAAAACAAAATTGGCGGCTTATTGCATCGTTGAAATAAGGGATTTATTAATTAGTTTTAAACCAATGATTTATTCGTTGTAGCTACTAAGCTATTGTTTTCTATTATAATTGGTTTGGTCTAACATTTTCTTGATTTTTTGGAAATGTGTTTGCTCAGTAGCACTAAGTTACTAACTTTGCTGACAACATTTTTTTCAGTAAGCAACTATTTTTGTACTAACATAATTATGTAGAATACTCAGTTTAGAAATATATAAAAATGCACAGCAAAATTGGCATAAATTATGGATACTGTTAATTTTAAATTTTAAATGAAAAATTTATATTTTTAAATTATATTTACAATTTTTCAGATATTTATCTTTTTAGTAAAAAAAATTACACATTTAAAGTAGTCTTTTGCGTTTATTGCTTCCATAAAGAAAACTTAGATTGTTTTGTAGGATGTAATTAGTATTTCAAACTAAATATATTGCAAATACTGCTTAGAATACAGTGATCAATGTTCTAGACTAAATTTTGATAGTAATATCAAAGCTTAAATAACATATTTACAATTTGAAACTATATTATTTTATTTGCTCCTTTAAAGTCATGTCAACGTCTGGGATAAAATTCAATCACTCAAGCAACATTTCTCGGTTTTGGGATTTATTTTTGAATATTTATTTGTTCTTAAACAAAACTTATTGCTGAACATGACTTTCTGCACCCCAAGTTGATTTAATTTACATAATTGGCAAACTCACGTATTTTTTTTACATCAAACTCAATTATTTTCTCTATGTACTCTATAATCGAACTAATGACCTTCAGGGAAGGAAATAAAAGTAATGATGTTAATTGAGCTAAAGTATGATTTTTATAGGAAGCTCTTTATTCGAAAATTGGAAACTTATGTTGCCTTAATGGCATAAATGTTATAATCATATTTACATGCTTAGTCTGTTTAATAATTCATGACGTAAAGAGAAACTATACAGTAATCCACGAGGTAGTATTATTGTAAGATTTTATAACTTTTTAATTACTAAATCAAATAAAACATGATTCTTCACTCCCATATATTAGTGACTTTCAATATTCTTCACCCCCACATATTAGTGAATTTCAATCAATGTTCAATCATTATAAAAGTCAGAATATTGTGTTGTTCAATAAATATATATATATATAGTTTGATAAAAAGTATTTAGCTTCTCAAAACAGCATCATTAAATAATTTTGGTTATCTTAAAGTTTGCCTCTTTATTTCTTACCAATCGTATAGTATTTTTTACTGATGTAACTTTAATTTTTGCCATTTTGTTGTTTATTTCATCAATTTTTTCCCCTGATAAGTAAATAAGACTGTTCCTTTATATGATTATAAAAAATTATTTATGTAACTTAACAGTAGCTAAGAGGATTAAATTTAATTCTTTCTTGTGTTACCTTGATTAAACTAATTGAATGTGAAATTAACAAATAATGAGCACTTCTAAAATGTGATAAATTTGTAAAGATAATTTTTCTCACAAATAAACTAGATTTTTTTCCCCCTCAATACATTAAAATTGTATTCAAAACTCATTGTAATGAGTAAGCTTTAAAGAACAAGAAATTAAAATTATATTGTCAAACATTTACATCATTGTACTAGAGGAAATGGTCTTAGACTTATAGAGTTCACCATAATACACGCGATGTTGATATAATTAATGTAATCGAGTTGAGAATGATAAAATGTCACACCATAAAAGTCCGTTAATGACTAGAAAATGTGTCATAACATATTTACGCCTTAATTACATGTCGATACAATGTTTATTATAGAAACATTTTAACGATTTAAAGCGTATTAAACATGACTTAAGACATAAAACAAAATTCAAAATACTAACTACTTATTAATGTCACTCATCGTAAAAGTTTTTGAGTCGGTTCTAATATAGAATCTTCCAAATTCTAATAATATTGTTATGTTGTTGGTTGTGAAAGACTTTTTTGTATTTTAGTAAGAATCGCTACTTGTGTGAAAGAAGAAGTGTTGTATAGGTTTGTTTTTTTATCGTTAATCCTAATTATGTAGCCTATCGAGTTGTTTTTCTGTACTTGAACTCTTTGAATTGGGGTGATAAAATCATCTTAGGGAAGGCCACCTAACATTTTTTCTATCGTTGACATCTATATTTAATTAGGTAATGTTTAAGTTAGGATGGAAGGAAATACAAATTAAGGTCTGTATTTAAAAAAAAAGTTTTTCAAATAAAAAAATCCTTTTGATATATGAGAGATTCAAAATTATTAAAAAATATTTAAAAGATAACTTGAATTCAATTATGAAGACCTTGACCTGAAATTTTAAGCAATTAGTTACAGTAATTACTATATAGACTTGTGTAAATGGGAAAATAATTAAAAAATTGTTAATTTTTCTCAAAAAGGGTTCTCTTGGTTTTTATGATGTAACAAATATGACAAACAAAATGGCGTTTTTCAGTGGTCTTAAACATTTAACAACTTTTTCAAAATTTAATTTTAAATATTTTTACTATAATATTATTTTAATTATTTTTGTTAAAGATTTAAGGACTTTAATTTGGATTAAAGATTTTAAGGTAAATTATAGTCGGGTTTGATATTCGGATTTGACTCATCTCGAGTATCTACTGAAGCAACCTTTTATTTATTTTGGCAAAAAAAAAAATGTTTTAACTACAAAAATACTTACCTTAACTCGCGTTCCTTTCCATTAAACCTTAAGTTTGTCACACTGTAATAATTATGTTTACTTTATGTTCACCTGTCTGGGAGGTGTTTGTTTTTGGTACAAGGCACTGTTGGGAATATTTAATTCTGTTTGTTTTTGAAGCCAAAATAATTTTGACTTAGGGCCTTTGTATTTAAGAACATGATACTAACATTTTGCTTTAAATGTTATGTTAAATTTTATATTGGTATCATTGTAAAGTAGCTAATTAAGAAACAACTGTTTAAGCTAAAGTTAACGTTCTTGGTGGTTTGTTGCATATCTATAATAATATATTATAGTTTTTTTTTTCTTAAACAACTTAAGTGTTTAAAACTAAAGATATTAAAAATAGTGTACATATTTGTACAGGATAGATACATATGGCATCTCTCACATAAGATTATTTCCAGCATAATGCACTCTTTTTTATTAATAATAGAACATTAAAAAATATAATACATGTTATCTCTAAAAGGCACTATCGACAAATCTGCACATAAATCAGCCACCGAGACACAAACCACATTGTTATGGTGTTAAAAGCAAGCATCTGATTGGTGGAAACTTGCTTGTGTATTACGAACAGATTAGACTTGACTGGTATCAATCTTACAAACATTCATACTTATTAAAAAAACAGTCTTTGGTTCAGGATATAAAAAAAAAATCTGTGCTTTTCATCTACATATTTAACTAGGCTAGCTGCATATTTTACACAAATAGAATAAGTACTGACTGGTTAAATTAGAGGAAACGTACCTTTATTTGTGTGGAGGGAAAGTGAGGAAACCATTTAGGAAATATCAAGTCATTAAACCTTGCCGGGATATGTACTTAGAGTACACCAGATGAGACTGACTCCTTTGTCCCCGAGTCCCCTCCCTCCCCTCCTCGATGCGGTGAAATTTCAAAATCGTTTTGCTACTTGTTAGGGGTGTAACACTTTTAAGGAGGAAGAGAAAAAAAATTACAAAACTAAAACTATTTCTTGTTATCATTTACACAATCTATACAGATATTGTTAAACATCTTTAAGATAACTTAAGTGTATAACCTGAATGGGTAGTAAGGTGCGGTGCTAAAAATAATAATGATAATTAATTTACTAAAAATTGTTCTCTTTGTTGTTTATTATTACCAAGCCTTAGACAACTTTTTTAAATTTCATTTTAAATATTTTCTCTTTAACTTAAACTGTACATTTTTTAAAGTTTCGAGGATTCAAATTTGAGTTTGAAGGAAAACGATTAATATTTGAGAAATATAGGATTCGACCCACATCTATTCTTAATATCACAATTTAGAACATTTGGCCGCAGAAATAACCTTATAATAGTTTTTGCCTTCAATTATTTTTAAATTTATTTATCTAAAAGTTCAGGTTTCTATGTTTTATTTAAAGTTAATAATTATTTGGTAAATTATAGCTAAAAGAAGCGTTAACCTATTCATGTTAAAATAATTGTGTAAGATTCTTTGGTGGTAATCTTACACAATATGCAGTAAAAGTTCTTGGAAACGAATCTTCAATTAACATTTCATCACTGGTATGAAACTATCGAATCTTAAAAAAAAAACTCAGCTAATTTAATATATTCACTTTTTAAGTTTCACTCAATAGTAACATACTTTGTCTGATAAATCACTTGACTCTCATAATATGTGATTCAACAACTCCAAATTGTTATCATTTAAAACATTAATTTTTATTGTGTATATTGATACAAATTGAACAAAAATGTGTATTTTAAACAGGGCTGTGTAGTAGCAGTTGTAGAGTCAGGGTCATAAGAAATTTTGGATGGTAAAAATGTACAAACTATGACTTAAAAATAAGAATTTATATTTGTAAGAAGGTATAGGAAAAGTGGATAGAAACATATAAAAGGGGGACAAACACAATATGGCCTTTACAATGAAAAGAAGAACACAGTTCACACTTTACACTGCTGCCAATGGACAAAGAGGTAATGGTTGCCTCTTAAAGAAAATTGATCGTCAATGCCCAATCCCCCGACCTAGGTTTCATTCTATCGGAACTCGTCAGGGAGGAGTGTGAAACGTTCAACGCAACTTCCTAAAAGAGAAAACCAAAAAACAAAACTTTTTAAAGACAATAATTTATAATTATGTTACACAAATTTATTCAAATATAATTCACAGTACCAAATAAGCTTCCCATGAAGTAATCTGTATAGGGACATTTTAATATAATGAAACCTTTTTTGGTTTCCGTGTGGTCTAACGTGCTACTCTTGTGTTTGAATAGACTGCCGAAGATGGGTGAATCAGGGTTCAATCTAGGTCAGGTGAACTGAGGGTGGTTTTCCCTAAATGGTTTTCCACTCTCCCTCCACACAAATGCGGGTGCATTTCCTCTCAATCAAACATTTCTAATCTCTAACTCATTAGTATAATTAGTACATAAGCGTATAACCTGAACAGCTAGTAAGACGCGGCGGTGCTGAAAAAAATAGTAAATTTGTTTTTGATAATCACTACACTTAAGCTATTTATGGAGGAATTGTGAGTCGTAGTTGAACAGTAAAAAATTATAGGGGTAAGATTCAAAAGCTTTGTTTATCAGCTTCACAGCCCTGATTTTAGCTGTCAATATTTTTTTATTGAATTCAATCTTTCTTTCAAGCCAAGTTGAAACTAACAAATATTCAAAGCAAAATTGAACCATTGCACACCCCAATACAATTCCATTCCTTTACATATCTTATTCTAGACATGAGCAATAACATCTTCTATAATTCAGTGGGGAAGCACAAATTGTAAAATTAAATAAAACTATAATGTCTCGTGGGTCATTAATGTTTACATTGAAGCATTGACAAGTGAAAACAGAGTAACCTTTAAAAAAAAATTAATTTCAGTTTTTTTTTCTTACAATTAACATACTTGGGGTACAAGCACCTAGAACCGAGAGGAAAAACCACATTCCCAACTGTAACAAGTGGTGGATTAACCCTAAAAGTGTGACGAATTTGAGTTTGCCAGCTCACACAGTAAAAAAGCTTTTTCCTTATGGCATGTGCTTGTTGTAACTTGATATTTCCTGCATATCATTGCAAGCATTCCACATGTGTATTGAATTAAGGTATTCACCTCATATTTCTGCAACTGTTCATACAAAAGGACTGTCAAATTTTGCATGATTTGTATCTGATGCAGTTGTAACTGAGAAGTCAAATGTTTACATGTTTTGAATAATTTAATTCAAACAATGTGTGTTGTTTTAAATTTTCAGTTGAGCATTCTAATCTCTTAAAGTTCTACATGCTGTGAAAAAATTCACTTTTCATTTGCCACGCCTGTGGCTTCATTGAAAATTATGTTGTCTACCTATGACTTTTGAGTGAATTTCTAGCCATTTTTATAATTCCTAGTTATTCTTAGTGATACTGTGCTGCTGGCTCTGGTTTTTAGTTGACTTTAGCGTACTGGGTACTCTGTAACCAGTTCTTTGAGCGTGTCTCTAAGTACTAGTTTCCCTAAGCGTTACCAATAAAACTTTTACACAGCTTTGTGGTGCCAAGGATCCTTTATTCTACAACTCTTCAATCTCCAGATCGTACAAAGTTACTCTTATCAGATCTAATTAGATTACACAAGTATGTGGTTGTCCATGATCTTGTTGGCATGCACGGTCAAGATAGTGGCCGTCTTCAAACATCTCTACCTCGTGGACTCGTAACCCGTGACAGACCGGCTCTTAACATCACTAAGACCCACTGCCTGCCTCTCTAACTATGCTAGCGCTCTTGTTGGTGATCACGGCCACCAACTCTCACACTCATCTCAGCACAGTAAATTTCTTACTATAAATCCAGTCAATCCCCGTCCTGCTTCCATTAGTTTAATAACACAGCACAAGGAAGGTTCATTTTAAGAAAATGCACCAGTATTCATCCAGGGGGAGAGTGGGGGAAAGAACACACGTAAGGTTATAATTAAGAAAATATGCCCCATATGTACTTGTACAAGATTCGAAATGAACCATGCAAATCATACACGCTGGCACTAAAACAACTCTGCTGATTTGTGCCCTATAAATCTTCACTCGGTGCTTCGGATTGGTGATTGAAACCCTGGATCTTTAATGGCACGGCACCTTTGGCTTATTCGTGTTTTTTAAAGTATAATGAAATTCAAACCAATAGCAAGGACTTGATTCCGTGACATACTATACATTGTGAATTGTGTGCATTGACATTTTTAGCGGTTGCGTTTTGTGGTGGAGGATGAATTATGAATGCTTCATTTGAAAAAAAAAAAATTAAAAATGAATTTAGCATTCCATTTGCTTATATTTTGTAAACACTCTAAACAAAATTAAACTAACAAATTTGACACTAACACATATCAATATAACTTTTCTCCCTTCCATTTAAAAAAATACTTTAATTTTCATGGCTTGCATTCATCAACCTAATGAACTGCCTCACCAAATTTACAACATTTATATTCATCTAAATATATTTCATTTGTTGACTAAAACTCTTTTTTTTTTAAGTAAATGCTTTCTAAAAAACCTGCCAGAAGAAATATTGCCTGTCCCTCTTTATTTGTTTGGGGCACGGAGGAGTAAGAGGGGAAAAAAGTATGTCACCCCCCCNACACATTAAAATATAATGTTTACATGGACACGCAAGGCCTCAAATTTTGAATTGTATCATGTTCCCTCTTCATTATACTAAAACAATATATTTCATTTTAAATTTTTGATTTTTATTTATCTACAATAAACTTTATTTGTATGTCATAGTAATAATTGATATATTTAATAATACTGTTAAAACATTGTATATCAAGTGTTGGTAACATTTATTTTTTATTTGCTTTCTCAGTAATGGTAGCTTGTCTGCATATTGACTTTGACTGCCGGCATGGCTGAAAAATTTGTCATTGGTTAAATGTGGATTTCCTCTTCACCAGTGATGAATTAACGGCCGGTTGGGTGCTGTGCCTGTTCTAGAATTAAATTAGTTCATAACTCATGTGCTGATATAATAATTTGGTTAAGAAAGTGTATGATAAATATATATATATATATATATATAAATTGCTTTCTCAAATCTTAACGAATTATATCATTTACCAAAGTGTTTGGCTATGATCAAAGACATTTTAATATTGTACTTTCCTTCCACTCTCCCACCAAGAATCAAACCTATGGGTGCCATTGTTTTGTTGTATATCATGAAAAGCTTGTTGAAAAGAAAATAGTTATGAGGTTATCCATTGTTTTTTTGTTGAAGATTTTACGGCTGAACATTGTATCCAAACAGTCCATTTTGGGCTCGAGGTAACCTCTGAAGTTGGCCACAGTCGTAAGCAGTCCATTTTGGGCTCGAGGTAACCTCTGAAGTTGGTCACGGTCGTAAGCAGTCCATTTTGGGCTCGAGGTAACCTCTGAAGTTGGCCACGGTCGTAAGCAGTCCATTTTGGGCTCAAGGTAACCTCTGAAGTTGGCCACGGTCATAAGCAGTCCATTTTGGGCTCAAGGTAACCTCTGAAGTTGGCCACAGTCGTAAGCAGTCCATTTTGGGCTCAAGGTAACCTCTGAAGTTGGCCACGGTCATAAGCAGTCCATTGTGGGCTCCAGGTAACCTTTGAAGAAGGCCACAGCCAAAAGGCAACCACGTTGATAAGTCGGCCACGGGCAAAAATCTGCTATGGCCAAAAATTGACCACTTGTATAGAATCACCGGTTGGTAAGATTTGTGTTTAACTGTTGATAATTATATGGATTTTTCATCTAAAATAAGTAAAACATTTAAATGTTTACTTAGTAGGTAAAATCGACTGTGAAGAATTTAAAGGTATACAAGTTGTATTATAGAATTGTGGACTAACAGTGTAAGGCATCAGCTCACGGTTTTACTGAGTTAGCAAGAAATAAAAAAAAAAGCATGATTTGAAATGTTTTTATTAGCATTGAATGTGTTTAATCATGAGGTAAAAACCATGCACATGAGTGGAAGTTTATTCACAATGTTGTTTATTGAATGTTGTGTAAGTTCAACCGCACTCTAGTGTTTCCGTGCTTGTGGCTGGTAATTAAATCGGTAGGAAGTAGGAAGAAAGCTGTAGAAAAGTGTATAAAAATTTTAAAAATGTACAGAACTTCAATCATATTATAAAGGTTTTATTTAAAATGTTGTGTAAGGTTTATTTTTATTTAGTTATCAATATTTTAAGGTGTCATATAAATGGAATTTTTTTAAACATATTTTTTTTTAAATTGTGATATAATGTATTATGTGATAAGTGATGGGTGTATGTAATAGTTAGATTTAAATACAGACATTGGTTTTTATCTAGCCTTTAGTATGATTTTTTTTTTAATAAATGCTCATACTTGACTACAAAATTGATTTTTTAATTGCGGTCATTTAAGACTGTTTTGGTCAAAATTAAGGATAATTAATTTTTATTTGAATGGGCTGGTTGTCAAGGAGATTATTTAATCTCTTAGTTTCAATTTTTATATTTGCCGAGTATTTACTGTAGATTTCATTAGCTTTAATAGTTTCACTCGTAACCAGTGAACTTTTAAAGCTTAATTTTTTTTGTTCAGGTCATAAAAACTAAAGTTCTGAGGTAGTGATATCAAATATGATACCCTCGGTTCCTAGCTCTCAAGTCCCCCGAAAATTCTGACATTCAAACAAAAACGGCAAAATTCGGGATTTCAGTGAGTTTTCAATGTGCCTTTTGATTTGTTTATTTGTCGTTTCATTTAAGTGCCAACGAATTGTGAGTGTAGTCAACAACACCTTTGTTGCGTTCTAGAGATATTTTTTAGATCAAGCATTTAAATCTAATAATAATAATAATAATAATTTAAATTGAGACAAAGAAAGAATAATGATACGTCTAGCTTTGAAAACTAAAATAATTTCATAGAAAAATAATTTTTTATTGTATAACTAGAGTATACATTGCAAACTGTTTAATAATTTGGATTTTTTTCTTCTTATTTAGATAATATGAGCTATTTCTACAGGTGGGATGCCCACATTTCTTGATTATGAGAGAATTTAATAGTTTTGAGATTTGTAAAAATCTAAAAAATTATCTCGAATAAAATTTTAAGGATCTTGATTTCAAATAACAATTCTAAGCAATTGGTAGAAGGAATTATATAGATTTGTGTAGACATGACAAACAAAATATAATTTGCCAATGTCACCAAGCCTTAAAAAACTTTTTAACTTAAATTAAAAATATTTTTCACTTTGAACTTAACTAGAACCGTACTTATTTAAAATAAAAGGATTTGTAGATTCAAATTATTATTTAAAATTGTAAAGAAAATTTAAGATTCGGATTTGACCCATCTATAGTTATTTCACATTCAATCTTTGATACAATATAAAGTGTGAGGTAATTTCTTCATATATTTGTGTCATCTTTTGTTCTATTTAAACAGATGTACAAAGATTATGTCATATTATGTTCAAACCAATATAAATAACACTGTTCATATCTATGCAGTAAACTATAATTATTATATTGTAAAATCAAGACTATGTTTTGTGAATAATATATACTATGTTAAAACAATCATTATTTTTGTACATTTTGATATTGCTATTTGTGTCCATGCGGTTTTTCATTTAAAAAAATTCTATAATATGAGGTTGACTTTTTAATATGAATAATAATTCTGAGGAGTTACAAGACAGATTCGTTTTATCATGTATTTTGGTTGTGGAGTTTTAAATCTGTTTTGATATCACAACGAGTAATCTTGTTATTTTTCCGTGAAATAAAATGAAAGACCTTTAAAACATTATAATGGTACTAGATTAAGATTGTAAAACATATAGTACCTTCTCTTTGTAAGACAAGCCAAACTTAAAACATTATTTTAACCAACACACTATTGCTTCCATAGTTGTTTAAACTGTTAAAATAACCAAAACGTTTTTTCGCTAAACTATAAAGACACTGGTTTCTGTTTAGTTTATGATCCTAAATTTAATTTTTTTATTTTATCAAGTATTTTTAAAGAACATTTGACTCTTAAGGATATGTAATAAAAGTGCACTTCAAATTAAAGATTTTAAAATTGTAACTTTTATCTAATTTACCATTTCTTTTATAAAATCTGCCGTTGCAATCTACTTTCCGAACTTGCTCAGCATCTTAAGTTGCTTGGGTGATGATATGGTAAGTGCTCCATTAAAAAAGTTATCATGATAAAATAATTAATAAAATATAAACTCAATAACTAAATTTAAAAAAACTTACGTGATTGACTGTGTATAACAATTAATTTTTTGTGTGATTAAACTATTGAGTCAATCTTTGAACATGCAATAAACAACCAATCAATATAAAATGTATCATAATTAAATTAAAATATATTTTAGAATTTATATCTATATATTTTTTATCCTGTTTATTTATATAAAATTGTATACTTTATTATAAAACCAATAAGAACATTATCAAGTAGTAAAAGTCTTTTTTATTTCTATTAAACCTTTGCTTTTTTTATTTTGCGCTGAAGCTAAATTAATGAAATTTAATTTTGTTATAATTCATCACCGGTTTATTAATCTTATGTTTTCAATTTGGTTTAGTTTAGGAAACTCCATTAATTTCCATTTCATACTAATCTCAATATAATAAATTGACTGGATGAATTATACATTACTTTTTAGTTTTCGAGAGAACCATGGAAGAATTTTAGTTCAACTGAACTTAGATGCGCAAATTGTTTAAATGCTTTAAGGCTTTGTTTTTAAAATATAAGTCATTTGAAATGCTCTGTTTCATTATGACCCTGAAATCCTTTGAATGAACTGACCAGTATATAAAAATAATCTTTTCAAGTACAACATAAGATAAATTCCTTTGAAACTATTTTTTTGAACAGCCCACTTCTAAAATACTGCTAGCAATGGATACAACTCAAAAATGTTTCAAGGTATTTTTAACTCTTACATTTTCAGAAATAGAACAAAAATTATATGTATCTAACATTAAATGCAAAATTCACAGTTAAAATTACTTACATTAAAAACTTGAAAGTTCATGGCCGCACTTACAAAAGTATATCACCTATCCCTATCTTGAACTAGTTTTATCCAGTCCACTTCACTACACCCTATCCCTATCTTGAGCTAGTTTTATCCAGTCCACTTCACTACACCCTATCCCTATCTTGAGCTAGTTTTATCCAGTCCACTTCACTACACCCTATCCCTATCTTGAACTAGTTTTATCCAGTCCACCCTATTCCTATCTTCCTATTAGGTTTGCCAGGCCTTTACCATAGTTACAGTTCCTTCCATTTGCGCTGCATGTCCTGCCCACCATAACCTGTATATTTGATTATCCTTGCAATGCCTGGTGAGGAGTACGGCGCTTGTAACTCATAATTAATTAACGTCCTCCACTCACCATTAGATAACTAAATTGAATTAACCTAAAAATTCATATCTATTTTATTTACTCGGAGCTGGATTAAACTTTACAGGTTGTTATTTAGTATATAAATAAAACACATAAGCTATCGTGTTGTATTGTTTTCCTTTAATGGTCTTAAAAATAATTGGTTAATATAAATTTTATTTTGATGTTTCAATGTTAGTAATGGAAGTAGCCCCAATTTTTTCCAGTGATATTTAACCACAATTCTGATGTTTATATTGCTTTACAAGTTCACATTCTAAGAGGTACCTACCTAGTTCTTTCTATTTGAGAGTTAATTTGGTATATTATTCCTAAGGTAACCAGTGGCACGCTCCACCCCTAACTATTTCCCTTTAATCAAGTAGTTTTAATAAAACCTTATATCATATGTGTAACTAAACAATAGGTCACAGAAGATGTGTCAAATGTGTGAGCTACATTTTAAGGACCAAGCAATTGACTTGATATTCCAAATTTACACTCTTAAACACTTTAAAACTGCCCCCAAAATTACTAATTGGAGAATACTAAATAAATAATTGTATCGATATATTGTGTGCAAGGCTACTTGCATTATTATATATTGGTTACCATGAAAAAAATTCTCCAAATAGCTTTGAGAAGTTTGGGCTTCTCGTGTTTAGAAGTTCGTGCTCCATAATACCCGTCTCCCCTTCTCCCTGAATTTTAATCCTCCTTAAGGTCTTGACTTGATTGTATGCGCCTTGACACTCCTCCACCCAATCCAAAAACTTTGGTGAGTCTTGTGGTGGACCCTGTGCTTACTCTGGAAGGTGGCAAGCTTATTTTATATGGTTTCATTATGGCATAGCTCACAGGATACAGTCATGGTAGAGTCTGTCGTGGTAAACAATGTTTACATTCTATTCAATGTTTTATACCTCGAGGTGGGCAATCAACAATATAAGGCCTCTAAACTAAGTGTCAGCACAGTCCCCCGAGCAGAAGACCTAGAAAGTTGCCATATAAACTTGAACACAAGTGTTGTTGTGAGACCTGCCGGTCGAGTTATGTTTGAGACCACCATGCAAATAAGTATTTACACTGTGAAGCTTCACCAAGGCCCCCAAGAAGCACTCCGATAATCCCAACAAGTAGATACAATTCAATCGTGACACAGCCAAGAACCAGCTGTACGTGTCTAAGTCTCAAAACGGAGGCTATGATACAAGTTAAGTTCTTACATAATGGTCACATAGTTTTATAAATCAACAAGAGGATGAGGTTAGCACTTTCACAGAAATAAATATCTTGTGCTTGATAGTAAATAAACCTATATGCCATTTAAAACTTATGTTGTTTCTGTTTGTTTATAGGATGAGTACCTTCTGTAGACCTTTTTTATTTCAGTTAGAGATAGAAATGTTTTGTTTGCACACCATTTGCAGGTGTGAGAATACCTCATTTTGTCAATGACTCAGCATTGAACTGTGGAATCTCTTAACAGTTCTGAGAGAGCTCTCCTTACTGAACTAAGCGGGGGCTTTGACCTTGTATGACATAATCCCAAATTGCTATGTATTGTGTATGTACACGACAATGTTTGTTCAGTCTCTGGAAGTCCTTTAGTCATTGTTATTTTATAATGCACAGCACATAATAATCATGTCCTAGAAAGATATTGAAAAAGCGAAAAGAGTGACGGAGGTTTTCCAGCACCTGGAAAACTGGGAGAGCCGGAAATACACACTGAATTTTTTGTAACGGTGAATTCAGCTAAACAGGAATATTTGTGAATTTAGTATATTAAACTGTAAACTCTATTAAATTGGTCTTTACAGGGAAGAAAAAGAGAACCTAAAAAGAAATCTCACCGATTCAAAAAAGTGTCTTATCTTTGCCCCACCTCAATATATTTTTCTTGAAAATAGGGTTGTGCAACAGAATTCATGAATTTACCCATCAATATTAAATCATCCTGTTATAAAACACTGCTCTCTATAGTGTTTGGAAAAATGGGAATTTCTTCTGGAAAACCTGGGAATTTTGTTTTGTATCATATAATTCGTTACCAGTGGTTGCTTGTGGGTGATAGCCGAGAGGAAGACCAAGGTTTGACAGAAGTCTACTAGTAAACTGTTCCTGCCCTTTCACTATCCATTTAACCAACCACACACACACACTAAATGTAAGCACCGTGTCTTTCTACCCACTTGGGTTACACACACATTAATTACACTAATGTGTTAGGGATGATGAAATGTACTTGCATGTGCATGAAGAGAGAATGGGAAACCATTTATAAAAACCACCTTCGGTACACCCGACTGAGATCTCCACGTCATCGGCAGTCCAGTCTATTGCAAGAGTAGCACCTTAGATCAATCAGCCACTCAAGTGGGTGGCTTTAAAGTTAATAATTAATACCGAACAGTGGTAAACAATTTACTAAAACCGTCCTGTCAACCCTTGCTCAACTCGAAAACAATCCACACTCTCGTATCTGTTCCATTGTATTATCACTTTCTTTCCCTTTGTCTTTGTTTTTAAGGGGCGGCGATAACATATATTTAACCGTCGGCAATGTTAGGTGTGAACGTTTTTCACCTTTACATTGTGCAGAACCATACTTAGTTGTTCCTACCCCGTTTTTCCTGCACCAACTTTCTTAAAAAACATTTATACCTCAAAAGTAAAGAGAGTATAGTATTGTTTCCAAAACTATAATACATGTAAGCCTACACCTACGGGTGCGCAAAGAATCTTAGAAGGTACTCAACATAATGCTTATTAATAATAAAAATTGTGTTATAGTGATATTTCTTATGAATAAATTAATGGCGATTATGACTTGATGTCATGGATTTCAATAAGCCTTTCTTTCCCTCTGTCAAGGCTTTGTTTAACTTTCCACAAACATTTTATTGAAATTTGGAGCGACCGTTTATAATCTACAAGAAAGCAAGTATGTTTCCATTGGGTTTGTTTTAGGAAGGAATGGTTATATCACCATGAAAGTTTGGGAAACACTTTTATAGAAATAGTCTGACAAGTTTAACAAAAATTGTCATTTTGTTATTAATACTGTAAATTCTTGTTTTATACAACATACGACTTCTACTTTTTTTTTTACTCAGATATGGTTAGGTTGTTTAAAATATGTATAACAAACAGAATTTACATAAATACATTTTTCAAGTATTTGCATTTATTTTTAAATGTTGCTCCAACTTGATTTCATATTTATACTCATAAAGATGGTCCAATTATTCAGTAATGTTACTGTAGGGTTATTAAAATAAGACTGTCAAATACTTTGTGTTTATCCAATAATTGGTCTATAACTAGTGAGATATTTTATTAAGTGCCTATGAATACATGAGAGGTCTAGTATGAAATAAATCTGTTCTGTAACATTAAAAAAAAATACTGTACAATTACTTAATTTACAATCCATGTCACAATATGCATATTGTTTTACTTTAGTTTTGATTTTGTGCTTTGTGTCTTACTACTTTCCTGAACTATGGGTGTATGTATCTAAAGCAGTGATGGGGCAAATTTTTCGGAGAATGGGCCAAAAGAAAAACGTCATGCTGGCCAACACAGTTTATTAAAAAGTTAGAATGGTACGTTTTACAAAACTAATGTCCAATTATATTATTATATTAAGTCTTATTCATTATTAAATAGATTTGTATTATAATGATTTCTGATTCTAATACAAGTTGTCTAAATTATTTAAAAAAAACCTAAATAAAACAGGTATCTACACTACTTGAATGAAGGAGTGTGTGATGGGTGGAACTGTTAAACCCAGCCGGGGTCGACAGATTTTTGGAAAATAAAAATTCATAGCACAACTTCCTTTGGAGGGCAAGTAAACCCGTCGATCCAATGCCGATTTTGGCACGTAAAAATAACCCTGGAACTTATATAAAAATATCTTTACCGGCAAAGTTGGTAGGCCCTTTCGCACCCACTCATAGAAATTCTTGTGTGCTGATATAATAAGTCGGTTTGGAAAGTGCACGTTAAATACCTCAATTAAAAAAAAGCCGGGTTCTAGGTGTTAATAACCCCCATCTGAATTATACAATCTACAACATTCGATAATAATTACAAAAACAATGTACTTTGAAATACTGCAAAACTGTGCTTTTTTTTAATAAAGTATAAAATTAATGATTTTGGCTGTCAATTTCAGGTTATTACTTTATAGTCTGAACCATTAATATACCAAATATCGAGAGTTAAGTTATGAACGCAGGGCAGGGATGTAAATAATCATTACTCAAATTATGTATACATCACAGTGTATAATCATCAAAAACATCACACTTATGGTTTAAAAAAAATAGTATTCGCTACTGGTGCTTCTGGTGAAGGTGGGGGGAAGAAGTCTAGGGCCAAAATGAACTTGTGACACGACCTGATTCTATGGCCCCATGCTCTAAGACGCTACTCTCATAAAAGACTAGACTTCCTAAATAGTTTTCTCAATCTCTCCCCATAGAGATGTGGATACACTTCCTCTGAGTTCAACCTTTCTCATCCTCAACTAAGCCTGCTTTTATTCAAACTAATGACTCAATGGGTGTACCCCAACCAAATTTTAGAGAAGGTTGGCCAGCTATCAGTCCCATGTCCTACTCACTTATGAATTTTGTATTTTATATATATCTTTGAATGACATAAACTCGACTCGTAGAGCCAAATGCACGTTTTGCTACATTTGACAGGCCTTCTTTCTGTACAAACTCTATTTTATGAATATAAAACTATTAATTCCTATTAATTAATGCAGAAAAAAAATTGTCTTTTGCAATGCTCATACTGGACCTCCCAATTTATGGTAAATAGCTTTATTGTAGTGTTTGGTTTTGTTTGTTTTCGTTCTGATTAAAGAGTTGCACAATAATAAAATGGAGAACTGGAACAACCAGAAATACTCCTTTTTGCTGTAGTGGTTTAATCAATTTAGATTAATAAGTTTTTAAATGCAATAAAAGGTATATTTTTATGGTCTCTATGGAGTATTATTTTTTGTTATCTTTAAAACCAATGTAATCCTGATAAGTAACTTCACTTTGAACATTTAGAAAATAATATTAGTTTGGAAACATTTGTAAATTAAAAATGTTGTTTAATTATTTATTAAAATAGTGGTTTCATTTACAACTATTATTTTATTAAGAACCAAAATGATTGTCAACTTTTTTTTTTAATCATCTTGAGTAACATTTTGATTGTTGATAATATCCACCCACAACATATAGTCCAACACCCCCCACTCAGTAGTGTAACCCGTTATGGTGCTACTCTCGCAGTAAACTGCCGATTACATGGAGATTGAGGTTTGAATCTCGGTCGGGTGTATTGAGGCTGGTTTTTCCAAAATGGTTGTACAATCTCCCTCCACACAAATGTGGGTACACATCCTCCAAATATACCTTTCTTCATCCATAAAACCATTAACATAATTAATATTATTATTAGCACCGCGTCTTACTACCCGTTCGGGCTATACACACTTACGCTAATGTGTAATGGTAGGGTGATTGTGAGATGAAGGTGATTGTGAGATGAAATGGAGGACCTACAGTTTAACGTGGAATCCGAACCACGGTGGAGGCCTGGCATACCTCACATTCACAAGTTGTGATTAAAGTACACGTCTTATCAGAGGTGAAGGAAGGGTTTGGGCAATCAGATAAATCTGTGCCGGGACCGAGGATTGAACCCCGCCGCCAGCATAGAAGTCTGACACCTTACTCCTAGACCACCAGGTCACCCCATAATTAATACATAAGCGTAAAACCCGAATGGGTAGTAAGACTCACTGCTAAAAAAGTACCAGTATTTTTTGAGCCTTAACAGTATGTATTTATTTTAGTTGCCAGAAGAAGTATAATGTTTTGATTTTATTTTCCGTTCATGTTAATTTTTTGCTAATATGCATTGTTTGCCAATTTATTAAATAAAACATTCACCTACTTCCAGGCGTCCTAGTCGAGTCCTCTTAACTATATTGGGATTCTGGTAAAAAGACCTTTTTAGAAAATTCAAACATTATTTTATGTGGATAGCATTGGTATAAAATTTCACTATATTATTCAATGTGTGTTGATACTATTTATCAAAAGCAGCAGCTGTGGATCATATGATTTAATGTATCCATTTGTAAAAATAGATTATGTCACCTTTCTAACCATCATATACTGTTCTTAGTACCAAAATCCTATTTTAGTTCTTTATGAAAAGTGACATAATTTAATGTATACATGTATAAAAATGTTTTCAACTGTCAAAAAAAGTTCCTTCTTGTATGAATCGCACTGTAGCATATGTTTTGCGTTACTATTGAATAATAAAGTAATAAATGAGTTTTAACATGGCCATGGGCGGTGGCTGGAGCCTTACCCACAATGTTTCCTGGCGAAATTATGCAACATGAGATATCAAAGAATTTATTTGCGAAAAATTCTCTTGAAGCAGTTCAATTAATTTTATGTTAATCCAATAGGATAATAGCTTAAGCATTGTGGGAAGATAAAAAAATGCATCATCAAAAATACTTTTGGGAATTTATGAGTCCACCACACTATCCCCTCCTTCGACGACCATGTATTTCAAGTTGTATTGTATAGACGACTTAACAATTGTAAAATTTTATTTCCTGTACATTGCTGATTTATAAAATAAACAGTATTAACACATATTTATTTAAACTCAAATTAATAACAATTTACAGGTTTGGGTACTGTAATTATTATTAATAGATTATTCAAATAACTGTTTTTAGAAAAGTACTAATGTTTTTAGCAAAATGCAAGCTTGGTCATAAAAGGTAACACCAAAGTTTTAAAACGAGCAAAACTTAAAAAAATAAAACACATTTAATATGGGTGATGTTTTGTCAAGTTGATTTAGTAATTAATTTTATTGGGCGCAAATTGTTTAAATAGGTTAGCCTATACAAATGGTTGCTATATCAATAAAAGTAGTAATAATGAATTAAAAACTTTTGTATGTATTAAATATAATTTTATACCTCTATATTAATTTATTGTGTAATTTAACAAATGTGTATTTGAAGTTATATTTCCTAATATTTTGTTTATTTGTTAACTGTGTGGTTATATAGAAAATATATCAATAAATCACTAAAAAAAATATAATAAAATAGTTTTGTTATTAAAAAATATCCTTTAGAAAAGAGATGCATTTAATTTTGCGTACGACATGTTTTGATATGTATGTTTCGAGTAAAGTCATTATAATCAGATAATGTTGAGTGAAAGGTGACTGAAGTTTATCCAGATAATATTGAAACTATCCACCCTCACTTGGATAGTGGCAATTTTTATGGTTGAAGCTAGGTTAGTGGAAAGAGTAAAATTAGGTGTATAAGATGTTAGTGCACTGTTATGAGTCAATTTATATTTCAATTTCGAAATAAAATATGTATAGTCAGTGTAGAGCCTAAGACACTGTTATGTCTCTGGTGGATAGAGCCTAATATATTTTTTTTTTTGCCAGAAGTAAAATTCTATCTAGCATAGTCCTGGGAGGCTATGTCTTTTTGCAACGCGGGGCGCCGGTATATGGTGAGCTTGTTCCATCTCTGGGGAGAACAAAGTGTGCAAGATTTTTTTAATTTTAATTACATCTTTAGTTTCCAAATTTTCACTAAATTATCTTCGGCCTTTTAAGCATATGGGGAGTACCGGAACCTGATACCTCTAATATCACTTTATTTATACAATAACCATATTTCTAGCAAACTGTATTGTAAGTTGTCTGGTCGACCCGATAGGTAGGGAACTTTTTTTTTTAATTCTAAATACTGGAGAAGTAAATACAATAAATAAATAGTTTTTTATTTTTGTTTGTCTTTATTTACCAATCATCATTATCATTTTTCGCAAGTGCCTGTACAATACTGGTACCTTCTAAGTAGGCCTAATAATTATTATTTTTCTATAATAGTCAAAGTTATGTTAATATTTGGGAGGTTGTTGTAGGTATTCCTCGTGATCAACCCTAGCCGAGGTATTTATCTGTGTGAACTGAAACAGATTTCTTTTCACAGTTAAGGTTGTTCTATGTTAGCTATGGTGTAGCCAAATATTCCTCCACATACTACCCAGCAGAAGTTTCCCCGAACTTCTATATATATATATTTTTACTCTCATTAATTAATAAATATACTGTTTAACCAAAGTGTTGCCAAAACCATTTTAGAGTGCCACCTTGGAATGAGCAAAGGTAGCATGGACAAACTGCATTGTTGGACAAAGGAGAAAGTGAACAGGTGGTCGAGGGTCCCCGATACTATGAGATAGAGTGTGAGCCGACAGAGCAGGGACTGTTTACCCAGAGCAAGACCACACTAGGACATACTAGCTGAGATACTTTCTTCGCTACAACACTTAACAGACAGGAGATGACATACAAACTTACATTTGTGACTTTACGGGTGGAGTTTACCACTGAGTTGGGGAAAATGAGGGAAGACTTCAAGGGCAGAATGGAATCCTCCCACAGGGTTCATCACGAGTCAAGCAGTAAATGGAGACATCCGGCTGTCCAGTCCATAAACAGAGACCAGAGCAATGAGGGAAAACTTACAAGGGGTAAAGAACGTAGTTGCTGCACTGCTAATTTGAAGGGGTGTATCAGCGATACGGCAGAGGCAATAAAGAGCATTGTTACTCGGACTGTACCTGTCTTCAACTAGTCACCCCCAGTACTGATGACATTGTTGGGCAAGCGTACACTCGAAAGCGAGTTGTTCAAGTTTCAACGGCAGTGTCACTGAGGACCTCGAAGGTCATCACTTATCTGACCTCGACAGAGTGAGGCATGCGGGTAACTCATTCATTGGGAACACAGCAATAAAGTTAGTATAACAAGCTAGAGTGATTTTAA
The DNA here is from genome assembly GCA_902151425.1 of Timema shepardi. Lineage (NCBI taxonomy): Eukaryota > Metazoa > Arthropoda > Insecta > Phasmatodea > Timematidae > Timema > Timema shepardi. Next base: position 80,025 of record CABFVX010000021.1, read on the forward strand.
GGCAAAGTTCTTATCAGCAGAGATACAGGGTCAAATGCGAGCCAAACTCCACGTGAGTGAAGAGGTTTTTTTTATAAGATTTGCAAGTGAGAAGTTGACCTGGAGTCAAAGTCACAAGTGTATGTTGCTGAGATTTGGTTTACCTTGTTTATTTTCCCCCTTCTTTAAGTGTACCTCCTTTGTTGGGGTTTGGGATGGATTATAGAACTTGTAACATAGCCAACTACTTGGTGGGTTGATTATGTTAAGAGACTATAATTATAAACCAAGGTCATAATTAATACGTTTTACCGTGCCCAAACCATGAAATCTAGGCCTAACTATAAGTTTGTGTTTCCTGTAAAGTAGGCCAATTAAATGTGGGTGTGTTGTAACTATCAGTGAAGTTTGACAGCGATGAGCAGGAAGTACTGACTTTCGATTGACCTGTAAATATAATTTGTTTGTAAGTGATTATTTATTTTTTCTTAAACAGCTAACAATAATAATTCAGTAAAAGTAAGAAACTTTTGTAACTAAAATGATTCCTGATATATATATAGTGGTACCAACATTCTATTTGTAATTGTCAAAAATTCCTTATTTTCTTAGAATCACATAGGACCAGATTTTAACTTGTCCTACAAGATTACGGGGCACTGTGTAATTCCCTAGTTTTTTATTATTATAATCTTGCAAATATATATTTGTGGGGTGTTAGTAATGGCTGCCTTGGCAGCACGTTTGTTTTAGTTGTTACCCGGGGATATTAATTGTTTAAGGTGGTTCCCTGGTAGCTTACATCTTTGGTAAACAGAAAATATCAGAGCTATAATGTTTGCATTATTTTCTTTTATAAGATCCATCTTTCCTGCAAAAATAGTGGTAGTGGAGTGAAAGCGAGTAAAAGTTCCGTGGTGGAGCCCCCGGAAGTTTTTGATTATGGGGGAAACTTTCTAGTACTAGTGAATTTACCAAAATAAAACTAACCCGGACGAGTGTGCATCAGTTTTTTTTTGTCAGAAGTAAAATTCTATGTCTTTTTGCAACGCGGGATATGGTGGGTGAGCTTATTCCATCTCTGAGGAGAACAAATTGTGCACATTTTTTAATTTTAATTATATATACCCGGCTCGGTGGCGAACGCGCTTGTCGGGTTGAGCTCGACCGCCAGGTGGTTTTTCACTTCCTATTCCATTAACGTGACTAGTACTTAAAGCGTATTACCCGAACGGGTAGTAAGATGCGGTGCTAAATATTATTATTAATTTCGAGCCTCCACTTCTCTTTTATTGGGCCATTTAAAGATATATGGAGTACCAGAACCCGATACCTCTCATCATGGGAATCAAATTATTAGACTATTATGTAACACCCCCTTTTTACACAATAACCATATTTCGAAGGAAAGCTGTCCGGCCGACCAAATCGGTAGGGAACCTTTTATTCTAAATACCCATGGCTTTGTTGCTGACCGACAGCCAGCACCAAAGAAAATACTGTGTGTCTGTAATGGGCTAACCAGTCAAGCCCTGTACAACTTCTCAAAATAAAAAAATGTATAACTCCATTTGTTACATAGCATGTCCATCAGGTGTTGAACTGAGTGATGTAGCGTGCGGCTGCCTCGGCTCATATTTACATCATTTCTCAGCTGCTATAAAACACCACACATTGGACGCCTCTTCACCAATGCTGCTGATGGAAGTAACCAACACATTCAGATTGCATTGTGTGTAGGCTTTAGGAACTGTTCCTACGTCCGTCGAGAGCATATTTCATGTAATCTGCCCCATAAGACCAGCCACCAAGGGAAAAGGTGTGTTTCACCCCTCAACCTTCAGGGAAGGCATTTAATATGTACGCTCACCTTGTGTTTGTAATTCTGAGAGCCATTTCTTGCCGTCCTCTGAGGGAATTAACTCCCATGCCTAGGCTACAACCCTATATCCCAATAAAGCTGGACCTGCCCTAAGACAGTCTCCCCTACTTTGAGCAAACCAATCAATAGTTACCTTAAGTCCCTCCATCTCCCATCACAGCCAATCCTTTGAAATGCATAAAGACACCCCCCACCTCGATTCAGAACAAAGGGAAGTTTTAGACTTTCTACACAAAAAAAATTAACTATCAAATAGAGGGTGTCTACAGTAGCCCCATGGCCTCTCTGGTGGTGACCGACTGCTTTGAAAAGTGAACCAGCACCAAAGAAGCGATGGGGCTACTGTAGATGCAATCAAGTAGGCCAGTAATTTTCTTCCAAACACATGCAGTCTATGTGAGATGATTAACAAGGCAAGAATATAATCTCCACTGAAAGTAATCGCAGCCACTGTATAAATAGACAGGCTCAACTGCCATGATCAATTTTTGGAAACTAGAGTACTGATCTGCCTCTAAAAATTTCTGCTTGGGCATAAGCGTAATGTTACCTACAGTATGCTGGCAACGCTTGCTCATTCTAACTAATTTAAGACACACTCCGCTTTCTGTCATTGCCTTCTATAATATTTCGCAATAAGTAGAAGACACTAAAGTGCTATCTAGCTATTAGAGCGACGAGCTCAATTTCTTAACTAAATGACAGTGCTTCTTTCTCCAGCCCAATCAACAAATCTGTTGTATATATTTACAGGGAGACAACACTCTTGCTAAATAGTATACATGCAGTTCAGCAATGAAATTAGGTTTATCTTGTTGCAGTATGCTTAAACAAAATTAGTCCCCCTTGCCTTGTGTATTTGATTGCTGAATTTAGGAGAAGGTTCTAACATAGATATCAAACTCTTGACTATGGAGGTGGAAACTCGTCCAATCAACCTTTATTATCAAGCAATACAATTCTGCCAGGGACAGCCAGACAATGTTTCATGCTGAGAAATAATTGAATTTAATCAGAACAGTTATATTATACATATTCTTTGAACACGCCCGCCATTGATTTTTCAAAAGAACAGAGATAATCACACAATTTAACAACAGGAAATATCAAGTATTATTTTCCATATATAAATATATACACGTACAATAAAGATGAGATTTATTGATTACATTAAACAGTATAATGTTATAATTAAATCAAATACAAAAAGTGTTTTTTCTTGCAAGAAAAATTTATGGTGCTATATAATTAAAATGACAGTCCTAGTTGAATGTAAATAATAGGGGTGGGGGGTTTGAGATCAAAAGTGCACCAACAGCACTTCTGTAAGTATGGGCTATTATATTAGGCCTATAATTTTCATACCTACAAGAAATAGGTGTGCATTATATTGATAAAATATTTTGTGTCAAGTAACAATTCAAGTGAAAAGTGAATTTTGTTAGAAAAAAAAATGAATAAAGGGACAACTGGTATCCCTCCTTAGTTCCAGGCCTGAATAACTACAGTGGAAATCGTCTCATACAGTTGATCAAACTTCCAGCTATGTCGCAGCACAGTTTATATTACAAAACTATCAACTAGAGTGAACAGTCATCTCGACGCTACTGTTGGTGGCATCTTGCGGATATGTTAAAGGTGTGGTGATCGCAGCTGAGGACTAGTTCAGCTCTCTTCACTATCAGAAGGAGGGTCTATAGCTGTGTGGAGGGTCACAGACACACCCCTGTTGAGACTCACTGCAGGGTAGAACACCCCGTACAAGTCTTGGAACGCTATCGGACCCTGGAAAGTACAACAATCTTAATTAACCATTAGGCAAAAAAAAAGAAGTATATAAGTTGCCACAATACTACCCTTTACACACACACAAATAAATTTTTGGAAGATAATAAGGTAATTCCATACAACATTCCCTTGGCCAGAACTACTATTTGGGACAAGAAGTTGGTGGTGCTTGTGCTAAATAGTAGTATTATTATTAGCACCGCGTCTTACTACCCGTTCGGGTTATACGCACTTACGCTAATGTGTAATGGTAGGGTGATTGTGAGATGAAATGGAGGACCTACAGTTTAACGTGGAATCCGAACCACGGTGGAGTCCTGGCATTCCCCACATGTCTTGTCAAAGGTGAAGGAAGGGTTTGGTAATCAGATAAATCTATGCCGGGACCAAGGATTGAACCCCGGCCGCCAGCACAGAAGTCTGACACCTTACCCCTAGACCGCCAGGTCACCAAGCTGCTAAATAGTAGTTCTGGCCAAAGCGAATGTAATTATCGACCACAAGCACCAAAGAATTACATTTTGTTAGAATGCCTGCCCTGAACATACTTGTGGTTCCTCGTTGACGTAGAAGCTGAGCTGATGTCTGTCTAGGTCTAAGAGAACCCCCACTGTCGATCCTGGCTGGATACCACCTTCAGACCTCTGCTCGTGGACGCTGTTGTGCATGAACCATGACCTCTGACGGTCAATGTACATGCTCCATCCTTTGTCGTCCTTGCCTGGCACACACAACAAAACAGTTAGGCTGAGGCGCCTCTAAAATTGTGGCAAATTTGACTTTGCCAGCTATCACAGCAGAATAAACTTTTTCCTGATGATGTGTGGTGGTTGTAACTCGGCCCCTCATGTGAGACGCAAGAAAAGGCCTGTGTTTTTGTGGTAAAACATATTGCTCCGGCAGTCAGTTCTTCACAAGGTGATATCCTGAGTATCCGTCATGAACATGGAGAGAAAAAGTTGTCATATAATTTAACCTCGAATAATCTGTCATGTTTGTATTGGTACCATAATAACTGGATTTTTCTTAAGTAAAGTAATATTCTTATCCAAGAAAAGAATACTTGGACATTTATACCCAGACACTCAAGCTTCAGGTTAAAATGGTTGCCTTCCGTCCTTCAACATTAGGATCACTGCGGTTAGTCCTATCATAGGTGACTAAACCTCCGTAAAGTTGAGAGTCTGCTTCCTAAGGGTATGGGACTGTCTAACAATTTCACTGACTTGACTCTAAACAAATAAGATAAAATCATTTTCTTTCCACCATTTTGTATGTAAAGTGAAACCCAGGCATACTGAAGCGATGATGATTGAAAAAGTATGTCAAAATATTATGGGAATCTATAATCGGAAGGAGGTTAAGAATTTCCTCCCAAGTCACAGATAATTATTAACAACAATAAGTATTCCATTACACTCTTAAGATTTACTTTATCTGAGTAACGTACTGCAGTACAGTCATTTATGGGTTGGTCAATATTCTATAAAACATGAGAAATTACTAAGTAATGAGTACATATGAATATATTATAACGGCTTAGTGCTAAAACTGCCCTACAAATGGGAGGCGCTCAGATATTTCTGCCCAGGACCTCCCATTCACATTTTCTTAAAACGGCCCTACTGCGTGTGAAACCATGAAAGAAACCCCCACAATCAGCGGCCAACTCACCCAACATCTGGTCCTTGCTGACGTCCAGTCTGGCGATACCGAAGCTGGGGTCCGTGTCCGAATCGTACCTGTTGACCGAAAACTCCCAGTAGTGGACACCCCTGGAGAAACCCACGCTCCCCAGTGCCACCCTGTGTTCATACCCCTCGCACGCCACTGTGCAGTTGTCCTCTGAGAATTGCAACTCCGTTGGGGCCAGGCAGGGGTCGAACGAGAACCACGCCACTAGAAGAACAAAACAGAACCAGGAACATCAGGGAAGCCACAAAAAAAAACTCTTACATTTCTCTTGTAACATAATGCATATTAAAAACCCTGACTGATTGGGTCCCTTTTAGGTCGTAGAAGGAACGGGATAAGCTGGCAGTAGGGTTGCCCCATATAACAAGAAAACGTTTGACGCTAAAATCACAACTAGGCAGACACCTCCAAATAAATCTTGATCGTGCTTTAGGCGAGTATTACGATAGTTAATATTTGTCCACTGCTAGAGCCAGAAATGTTATTGTACGAGAACTGTAAAAGGTCGTTGGGTGTCAAACTTACAGTAATAATATAACCGAAATAGCCCTAGCTACATTAATAGACTGAAAAAAAAATTTACCAAGCAAATTATTAGATATAATGAAATGGACACATAAATAAAAATTAATCTTGACCAAACTGAAATCAAATGAACAGTAATTTTATATCAATGGTACTACATTTTGTAAATTAAATATCCTGGGATGATGGCTTTATAAATTTATAACTAAATGTGTTAGTTACTCTACAGACCTGATATTCGCCGAGTTTAACCTTCACAAAATGTAAATTACACACCGGCACTAAGACATATTCTCGAAAGAGTCTTACTCTTGAAAGAACAATCTGTAAACTGAAGCAATTTCCAGCGTCGACCACCAGGTTTCCACAATGAGCCAAACACCTTTGTTTAGAAACTGCCACGGTGTCAATCAAATGGGACCAATCTAAGTGCCGTCAACTTGTAAACACACACATGCCTTTCGCCGAAGTTGTGTATCTCCCCCTTCCCCCACACCTGTGCCGCCGGAGCAAAACCAGCCCTCTAGACAGTATTTAACCGTTCTCGAACAGGGAAAAAACCCTGTTCGAGAATAGTAAAATCCTACCTGGACCGGGAATCGAACCCGGGTCCTTTGGCATCCTAAGCAGAAGGTCTACCTACTTTGCCAAACGGACGGACGAAAGAGAATGGTATTTTACAAACTGTTAGAGAGTGACGGAACATTTCCTAACAAAGTTTTGACCAGCTATTAAAAAACAGGTGTATGTATACTCCATTCACGGTATGAATTACTCTCCGAAAGGTCTTTTTTTCCGGTAGGAAAAAAGGCCTTTCAGGAAACAATTCCTACGCTGAACAGACTTTATATGCATCGCGTCTTACTACCCGTCCGGGTTATACGCATATTTATCAACTAATGCGTTAGGTTGGATTTAGAGAACGTGAAAAACACTTTCAGCCCAGCCAACCCCACGTATGCATTCTTTTGTTAGAGTGGCGTCATAGACTACTGAAACAATGTCCCTACCTCATATATCTAGCAACCTAGGGATGTGGTATCGAAATTTTATCTAACTAGTGCTACAATGAACGTGCTTCAAAAAAAGGGGTGCAAACACCCCCTCCATTCCTGATAATACAAGGGGCTTCAGCTTCACGCATTATATAAAACATAACAATTAATACTTTATATAAATAAATTAATAATGAAAACATAAGTAAGAAGTTCAATTCTTCCATTAATTAAAACAAATCCTTAATCCTAAAAAAAAAAACTTTTCAAGATGAATACATCAACTTATCATAATGAAATAATCATACTAAGATTTACATTAATTTAATTGATCAAACACTCTTATGACCTACTGGCACAACATTTAAGTAAATTTGTATTAAAAAGAGGTTTGATAATATTGGGTCGGGTGACCTGGCGGTCTAGGGGTTAAGGTGTCAGACTTCTATGCTGGCGGCCGAGGTTCAATCCTCGGTCCCGGCAAAGATTTATCTGATTACCAAACCCTTCCTTCACCTCTGACAAGACATCTTGTGAATGTGGGGAATGCCAGGCCTCCACCGTGGTTCGGATTCCACGTTAAACTGTAGGTCCTCCATTTCATCTCACAATCACCCTACCATTACACATTAGCGTAAGTGCGTATAACCCGAACGGGTAGTAAGACGCGGTAATAATAATAATAAAAAGTTAAGTGCTCACTGAAGTACACCTATAAAGAGGAATAAGAAAATTTAATTGATATGGAATTATATAAAGTTCACTTAAAAATTATAAGAAAGGTCAACAAGTTATTCTTTTCCCAAGCTAGCCTATTAAATTAAATTTAAAAACAACACCCGTTGATTTTTATATGCAGCATATTTTATTCATGTTTGAAATTAACTTTCGTTTAATCAATTTATTTCTGCTGGTATAAATTGAAGATTAAAGCGAAACAGTTTATTTATATTTTTCCATCCCCCGCCCGCCCGGTGAACATTAATCCCATGGCATGGTTGGTATCCGTGCGTTTACAGCCGGGAAGAGAAGTGCACTCGCTGGTTCGTGTAATTGACCGACTAGAGGCAACAATCGGCCAAGTCCACAAAAAACGAGAACAAACATTGCTTCTCAAAATAAAAAAATATATATCCTAAAATGACTGTAAAGAATAATCCTTGGAGGTTTTCCATCATGGGCTCAGGTAATTGAAACACCTGGGCCTGAATTCACTAACGGGAGCAAATAGTTGCGCAGGCGCAAGTTTGAATGTTGTGCCCAAATCCGTATTCACTAAAAGAATCAGGCTCAATTTTAGAGCAAAGTTGCGCGATTTCTAGACTTATGCCGGATCAGAATTGTACTAGTTAGTGAATCCAGGCCATGAAGTTAATAAAATAACTTTATTAAACAATGGAACAGAGTTTTAAAAAAATAATTCATGGAGGTGGTAATATTATTAATCCAATATCAATTGTTGGAGATAATCTTCTATGAAGAAAATGAGATAAAAAAGAAGATTTCAGATGTAATAAATACAATTATTATTCCTCATTGTAATCCTTTAATAGCTATATAATTATGACATTTATGAATGTAAATTTTTTTAAAATAAGAATAGCATTTTAGAAAATACAAAACATTAAGATTGTATGAATCTGTGAAATAATTTACGAATCCGGAATCTGTTTCCTGCTGGGATTTGTATTAGATTCAAAATTTCAAATTCAAATGGAGCCCATATTCGGATTCGTTGGAATTTAATCCGAAACTCGAATATAAAAGTCAAACATTTAACGTTTTTAGAATTTGTTGGTTTACTGACCTTATTTTTATATTGAACTTAATAAAACAAAATAGTAATCACGCCAATTTTCGATTCGGATATAAAAACCCATTTTATTTAAAAATAGGTATATGATTTGAGTTAAGAAGCAAAATAACTCAAATTAGATTCAAAATCAGCACAAGCTTATAAACATATTCTACTGCGGTCTGTATTAATAACATTGTAATATATTATTAATGTTACTAGATAGGTATTTATTATATATATAAAGATAATGGCTTAATGGCTTCACGTATGATCAGAGCCTGCTTAAGGGTTTCATGCATCCCAGTTGTAATCTCTATAAAATAAATCTCACCACCCGCGTAACGCTAAATATTAAATGGGTGCCATAAAAAAAAAGAGAGGTTAAAAAATAGGGGCAAGCCCATTACGAATAAATTAATAATATTAGATACACAATTTATGTGCTATTTCTTTATGTAGTTTAAATAAGCGTATGGATACGTGAAAGTAGATCCAGTAATTTTCCTGTCAGATAAGGCCCTTCTTATGAGAAGTGATCTATACCTAGCACTACACGACCGGGGAGTGCAAACCTGCAAGGGTTTTCCGGTGTTCTTAACACGTGCGGGCAGGGCGATGTTATAATGAAACCTGTATTTAAACTAGCTTTATTTAAATAAACTTTGAGTTGGCGTGTTTTCATAGCAACTGACTCGGAGAAAATACCGGCACGACTCGTGGAAATAACGCGCAACCCTTTCCCTTACCCTTCACCCCACCGAAAAAATAAGAATAACTTTAGAATTAACTAATACATATACAGTGGTTATTCAAATTTTTTTACCTAAACTTCACTATTTTCTTTAAAATCGTGCAATTAGCAGTAAAACAATAAATACATTGTAATTTTTCGAACACTTGTTCCAACAATCTGGAAGTTTTTCTGTTCCAGTTAAGTCTATAAAAATATTTAGATTAATGTCGAAACCACATTAGGACTACTAATTTCCCCGCCTGAATTTTCTTGCTTCCTGAAGGTTATTTTACTGTCGAAACCACATTAGGACTACTAATTTCCCCGCCTGAATTTTCTTGCTTCCTGAAGGTTATTTTACTTACTTACTCTATGGCAACAGTAACTCGAAACTTCGTTGCCACACTTACGAAAGTACGCTACCTACGTCTTAAGCTAGTTCTATTCAGTTCATCTCATTACACCCTATTCCTATCTTAAACTAGTTATATCCAGTTCATCTCATTACACCCTATTCCTATCTTAAACTAGTTATATCCAGTCCACCTCATTATACCCTATACCTATCTTAAGATAGCTCTCTTCAGTCCACCTCTTTACACCCTACCCCTATCTTGAACTAGTTCTATTCAGTTCATCTCATTACACCCTATTCCTATCTTGAGCTAGTTCTATCCAGTCCACCTCATTATACCCTATCCCTATCTTGAACTAGTTCTATCTAGTCCATCTCATTACACCCTATCACTATCTTGAACTAGTTCTATTCAGTCCACCTCATTATACCCTATCCCTATCTTGAACTAGTTCTATCCAGTCCATCTCATTACACCCTATCACTATCTTGAACTAGTTCTATTCAGTCCATCTAATTACACCCTATCCCTATCTTGAGCTAGTTCTATCCAGTCCACCTCATTACACCCTATCCCTATCTTGAGCTAGTTCTATCCAGTCCACCTCATTACACCCTATTCCTATCCTGAGCTAGTTCTATAGTCCATCCCACCGTAATCTCCGAGATTTGACTATCTTAATAATATCTTGTGATAAGAACAAGCTATGCAACCCATCACTACATAATCTCTCTGTACATGGTTTTTCAACACCCTAAGTTTCTTCTCGTGAGTGACGATGTTTCATAACCACAAAGAAGAATATAACAATTCTTTGTCCCCACAATAAGACGCCATCTTGTTTCTTACTAACGTTATATTTTTCTTCACGTATAAAGCAAAGACAGTTTATAAAATAAAATACATATTTATTTTATCATGTACAATATAAATCTGTATTAATCTTTTAATTAATTTTATATTTTTCATGAGACGGCGGGCCGCAAAAAAAATAAAAAAATGTTATGACGAACGAAGGGTCGAGAGCGAGGGATCGAGCCCGAGACTTCTGTATCTGTAGCCAGGAACTCTGACCACTAGGTCACAAAGGTGGTCAATGTAGTCTCGGGATCGATCCCCGACGTTTTCAGAATATTTCTGTTGAGTATCGGGTCTGGGACAGAGTAAAACTCTTCCTTGAGACGACAAATGAGGGGTTACTTGAATTTAAAAAGTTGCCGCTCCGGTCTAGGAAACAAAAATTTACGGCTGGAGGGTTCGTTGTACTTACGGGGGAGCTGAATTGTATCCAGTCAGACATTTCTTAAAACAAGCACCACAATTAAAGTCTGATTTGTATCTATTTTAATTAAAGCCACTAAATCTTGAATTGTATCCATGCTGAATGGTCCCTATTATCACATCATAAGACGGTTTTCAAATAAACGACTTTAACAGAAATCCTGAGCTGTATTTATTTAATTGAGGTATCAAATGTCTTATAGATGGCAGCACCAGAGACTCTACTTAACTCACTACATGTTTACTAGAGAGCAGCACTATCACTATGTTAATATAAAAAAATGATACATTTTTACTTAAATGAGTTTTTATTTTAAAATAATAATAAAAGGTTTTTTTAAAAAAAAATCACGATTTTGCTTGAAATCGTGCTTTCTACATGACACCCTCTATCGTCACACGTTGGCACTAGCTTTGCCAACCGATGGCGACTGCTGGGTCGGTATGACTCGATTGTGGGTGGAAGCCACGACATTTATTAGCATACATATAAACCCGAACATTGTGAGACGTGGTAGAAAAAAACCCCTGAAATAATATGATTATGGAAGGAAAAACCAGTTTAGAAAATATTAACTTTTTCCTTGGTGGTTAAACAGTGATAACATTTAATTATTTTATTGGTGTAATTTTTCAGGTATTGATAACATCTATCAAAAAATTACAGCTGCAAATAAGATGACTTGACGTATAAAGACGTTAAAATGGTTTTAGTAACTTTCTTTCTACATGAATATTGAGCCTACTACTATTGGTTTTAAACTCTCTTTCATTATACTGTGGAGCGAACCGGGGGTGGGGGGTGGAGGAGGGATAGAAGGGGTGACTAGGAGTATTTAGACCCACACCGAGATGTCAGCTTTAACATCCTAATGCACCTTTTCCAAGACATTATATGGAACATAAAGATAATGCTAAGAGTAATTTGTAGATGACCAAAATATTAAATATTTTTATAATCTAAGTTGGACGGCTATTTTTGTGTCTTGTGACGTCACTCATCTTAACACATCAACGGGTTTAATTTAAGAACAGCAAGACAAAGGTTAGCACATCGTTAAAGGTGTGAATGAGATCTCTGGCGCCTTGGCCCTTCTCTGCGTCTCTCCTACCCATCTTTAGAAATTGATGACTCCTTACAACTCCACAGTGGGGTTCAGTGAGAACAGGGTGAGGGGGAGAAGGACTTGATACTTCTCACAACTCCACAGTGAGGCTCAGAAAAAACTGAAATAGGAAATAATTGATACTTCCCACAACTCCACAGTGGGGCTCAGTGAGAACTGAAATAGGAAATAATTAATACTTCCCACAACTCCACAGTGGGGCTCAGTGAGAACTGAAATAGGAAATAATTAATACTTCTCACAACTACACAGTGGGGCTCAGTGAGAACTGAAAGAGGAAATAATGTATGCTTCTCACAACTCTACAGCGGAACTTAGAGAGAATGGGGAGTGGGAAGGTATTATTACTACTCGAACTTCACAGTTTGCTTCAAAGGGATTGAGTAGCTTTAGGGTGATTAAGGGTGAGGGGATAGTCTATAACAAAAGCATCTCTCAGTGATGTCATTTCGGGAGGATTGTGAGCGAGCCACGCACACATTGCGTCATCAGAGCTTGACGCGACGTATTTCGAGGGGGGTGAAGTGGGGGACGGGAGCTAGCAAGTACATATTGTAACAGGACAAGGGGGTTGAAAAAAACAGTAGAGGGGCCCGGAATTCAGAAGGGGGTTGAAAGTGGCTATCGACCCCACCACTTCAATTATTACACTGGCTTGATGAGGGAGCTAGAAGGGATATTTTTATGGGGAAAGGGGTGGGTGGGGGTGGGGAGAAGTTGGAATTGTATCATTGCAGCTAGTTTGTAAACTGTCCACGTGGCAAAATTATTCGTTTAGCGATGTCGCCGTTTGTAGTTTCGTTTTGAGGATGCGCGTGAGCCATTGGAATGCAGATGACGAGGCCTTCTATTATTTACCGTCTGTTACCAGACTTGATTTACAGTCAAATGTTTAGAGGAAACACACTTTTTTTTTAAACATTGACATCTCATTTTAATTTAAAGTTATCCTCTTAATAATGAATTGACTAAATGAAATAGCAGAAATTACAATTCTGTTTTATAGCAGCTATACAAATTATTCATATACATCGATTTAAAAAATATAGTTTGCAATATTTTCTCTCTAAACAAAGTAGATTTTCAAATTCATTTCTTTCCACATAAAAATGATTTATTTGTGTCAGATATATATACATTTGCGTATACACATTTCGTGTTTGAAATTTAAAGGAGCAACGACAATTTGTCGGAATTATTGAAATAGCTAAAAATCTCATTCAAGCTGTAAACATAGATAAATGTCTTTACTTTTGTTTATATATATTTAAAAAAATCATGGTGTGAACCTGCAAGTTAGCTATACTGACCGAGCAGCCGCCATCATTAGCAATGGTGGTGCTAACGTTTGCGGATAGAGGGTGCTATGTGATCTGCACAACGAGCCGTCTGGCAGTTAATCTCAGTTTTCACTTTTTTTTATGTTTATAAAATTATATAAATTAATTGACATCTAATTTGACATTTAGAGTATTTTTATTATTAATCAATCTAATTTATTATATAATTATTACATTTCTTAAAATTATTTGAATGGTACAGAGCTAGTACTGCCATCTGTTAGACACTCATGATACCTTTCTAATGCATCTTTGATTGTGTTAGTGCTACCATCTGTTAGACAATCTTGAGACCTTTCTAATAACTTTAGATAATGGTTAAAGGAGGTCTTTGTCATATTTTATATTAATTATAATAAGTTATTTGCCGGGGTCCTTATTGGATTTGAAGTATTAAAGTTGTTCTTGAAAATGTGTGTAATGTTAATTTCTCCATTTTCATTTGAACTAAACTGATAAAATTAGATATATTGCCCAATGAGTGAACGTGTAATTGAGGTTTATATACTTTTTATTTGAAAAAAAAAATTAATCTGGAAAGTTGTATCACTGCTGTGACCGTTAACTTACCGAATATCATAAAACTAAGGCCTCGTGTACTTTGTCATGTTTAGCTTGCAATAAAAGAAATATCAATCCAACTGTCATGAAAATAAAGGGTTACACTAACGTCCGTGAAGTTGACCCCCCCACTTTTAAAAATTCAAGTTTTTATGATTGCAATCGTTTGTTCTTCGTTTGTTCCGGATTGTTCCGCAAAAATTTTCGTTTGTTCCGTTTTGATAGGCCCACAAAT
>CABFVX010000021.1:111522-126026 GCA_902151425.1 Timema shepardi
AAAGCAAACGCAAGTGAGTTAACAAAACCTTTATAGAATCACTTTTATCGACACGATTTTTTTTTTATCAGTTAATCTAATTTGTTCTTAATTTGACTCGGAAAATGCTTGGCGCAATTCTGACGTAACGTCGTTAGAATTAATTTAAATGCAAAGAGATTCACCTAAAAATACACACACACAGCATACGTTTTTACCAAAAGCTATATGATTTTAAGGAATATATTTGAAAAAAATATGTTTTTTAATTCAACAATGTTTTAAAGAAATAATATTTACTATAAAATTTGATGCATCACTAATTTCTCGATACAAAACTCCATGTGAGGCTGAAATCTATTAAATCTATATAAAGATATTAAAAATACAAGAATTTCTTCCCTGAAACTTCATAGTCGGAATTTGGTCCTCGATCCTCTGAGCTAAAATAAAACCATAACATCCCTCATCTATTTTTTTAATAGGTATTTGACGTGCACTTTCTGAACCGCATGATTACATCAGCACACGGCTTACTAACTAACTTAAATCTATAACATACACCCAACCCTCCCCAGCCGTTAATTTATTTACTGTGACACATAGCAACAAAGATACATTTTTCAGACATGCAAGGAATCGAAGCCAGCACTCTTAGTTCCATAGGCAGACAAGCTACCGACTGAACTTAGGTGTTTGGATTCTCATCGATGTCGAAATGACCACTTCGGTGCCCGCATGGTGTAAGGCGTCACTTTTGCAGTAGACTAGACTACTGATGATGGGGAGATCAGGGTTCAGAACCCACTTGGGACAACTAAGGGTGGTTGGTCCTAGGATGTGTTTTCACTCGGCCTCCACGCAAATGCGGGTATATTTACTCCTAATTCAACTTCCCTCATCCCTAACACATTAGATTAACTAATACATGACTAAACGGGTAGTAAGATACGGTGCTAAAATGCATTATACTATAGAGGTAGCCGATGGGCGTCGAACCCAGAGCCTGGGCAAAGGAAGAGGGCTGATAGGGACCGCGTCTTACTACCCATTCGGGTTGTACACCTCTGTATTAATTACACTAATAGGTTAGAGACAAGGAAGGCTTAATTTATAGGAAATGCACCCACATTTGCGTGGAGGTAAAGTGGAAACAAACCATCTAGGAAATATCATCCTTAGTGCACCCGACTGGGATTCGAACCCCGATCTCCCCATCTTCGGCAGTCTAGTCCAACGCGAGAGTAGCGAGTTAGACCCCGCGGCCGGAGAGAATTACTTCCTGCTGACCGAAACATTGACTACACTCAATATCATCGCTGAAGGAATTGTATCGTTGCCCTGTCTCGGCTGACTGTTGCCAAATCTTCTTGCTCTCAGTTATGTCTGAAGGTGATGTGTTGGGGTAAGAAGGAGCTACTGGCAACCTCGACTAACCAGCGTTGCCAAACTTGTCTTACACATAAAAAGAAAGATTGACCACACAAAAACGAGAGAATGACCCTACATTGTTTCCCGATAGTGTTTTTTTTTCCCGCGCCGTGCCTTACTACCCGTTCGTGTTATACGCCTATGAACTAATTACACTAATGGTTTAAGAATAGAGAAGGTTTAAATAGGAGGAAGTACACCCACATTTGAGCCCTCATTACACCCGACCGGGATCGAACCCCGATCTCCTCGTCTTCGGCAGTCTATTCCAACGCGAGAGCAGCGCGTTAGACCACGCGGCCACCACATCGGGTTTTCCCCATTAGTAGTCCTGCTAAGAGATGATAATCCAGTGAAGTTTGAATGTTAGGGGTGGTTCTGTAATAACATTACCCTCAAGGATGGCAGCTGTGCGAGACGACACCTCGTTATGTCGCGTACCCCGGGGAAGAATGACGTCATGGAGTTGAAACACTCACCCCGCTACCTATGGAGCGCCTGGCGTACCACTCATTACTGACCACCTGTCTTTTTGCTCCCGGAAGTTTGGGCTTTTTCAGAGTAAGTCTGACGACGGCTAATATATATTAATTCGTAGAAGTTATAAGATTTTTTTGGTATTGTACAATGAGGAAGAAGGTAGGATTTTAAAGGTGATGTACCACTATTTGCGGTGAGGAAGAGTGGGAAACTCATCAATCATCATCAACTGTTTCCAGCCTGTAACCGGGTCAGTTTAGTAAAATGCTTTCGTCTTCCTCTATCATTCCTTCTTTAATTGCTTCAATTCTTGGTCACTTTCTATTATTTTCTTCTACCATATATTTCTTGGCCTCCCTTGTGTTCTTTTTTTTTCTCTACATACGTCATATTCCCATAATTTTGGAAAATTATCTAGGAAAATACAAACTCAGTTCACCCACCTGGGATTTAAACCCAAACCCTCCCGTTCCTGGTAAATCAGAATAAACGAGCTTGACAATGAGACCACGTGCTCACCGGCGCGTATCATCTGACTTATTTTTTTTCAGCACCGACTTCCCTGCATCCTTGTTTTAGAAGCGAGGGATGTTTCCATATTGGTCGCCTAATTTCTTCCAAGAGGTCCAATACTATGAATTTTAGAGCAGAGCCTCAAGGCCATCTGTCACCCTTACCCTACTTGAAAGCTAGCAAGGCGGCGAAATGAAGCCGCCGGTCATGTAAACTTGGGTAATTGATTTTTAAAACTAGCTTAGGAAGGGCAGATGATGTAAGTTCCCTTTTTAGCTGGAAGGGAGCAGCCGAATCGATTCCACACCACCATAATATGTCGTATTTAGTCTTGTGTAACGTAACATATTTTTACTTTCTCTAGACCTCTTAGAGAGAGAAGTATTGTAATCGAAAAAAAAAAATTGGACTCGAGATTTTGATGAATGTTGACGTTTCATGACTCCCTGAAACCGAAAAAGTGGTTCTCGAAATGCTGTCTGTCTGTGTGTGTGTATTCCGGCCTATAGCCGAACATTTTTTACCAATAGGGCAGCAAAAAAACAACAACATGACAGCTAGGGTTTCCATAAACTTTCCCCAAAGGTTTTTCTTTTTGTAACTAGATAGTTAACACTAAAATTAAGGGTAGTTTTATGAAGGGTAACAAGAGAAACAAAAGATTTTCTCAAAATCCACTCAAACGATTTTAATTCTATTAGGTATTTAGGAAGTTATTAACATTACAAACAAAATGAAAATGACTTTCAGGTTACTTTACATAAGCAGAAATATTTCATTTTGTTTATATATCCGCGACCATTTCAGATTAGAAATAACTTATTGTCAAGTTGTAGTGCTATTAAAAGTTAAAACATTTTATTTGAAATATATTTTTTATAAAACCAACAGTCCCTGAAATATATATATATATATATGTGTGTGTGTGTATATAGATGTGTTTGATTACGATACAGAGTTATAATTTGAAAACCTCCATCGTAACAACGATATAAAATGTATGTTTATTAACTAGAAGAATTTTTTTTTGATAGCTACTTGTTCTAAGTTTGTGTAGCAATGCATCATGGGTCAACACACAGAGTGAATTACTGCGACAATCAAACATAATCTGTCTATTTTCGGCCAACGTAAGAATCAAGCTTTTTGTCAACTTTCTTGCTTGTCAAAGTCAAGAGTATGTTGCGAAGCCCGGCCTAAGTTCAGGCCTTTGTGTGATTTTTTTTTAGGGGGTGCAAATTTACAACTCAAAACCGTTTATTTAAATACAAATTATTCATGACATCAAAAACACTGTCAATAGAGGGACAACCCTTTCGGCCAACTAAAGTAAATTATATATATATATAACGGATTCGATATTCGAAATTTGCAAACTTTGATATAATAATCCTCGAAGAAAATTCTTTTAATTTAAAAAATAATAATGTAAAATAGTTCAAAATGGGTTGGTGTAACTCTGGCATACCAGGAAAGTAGAATCAATGAGAATGAAGTTATCCGGGAAAGAGTGGGGGTACAAGGAGTCCATGATAGGAAGCAAGACTGAGATGGTATGGCCATGTAATGAGGATGGAAAAGAAGAGAATACCAAAGCGAATGATGGCGATGAAGAATGTAGGAAAAGATACCTCAAGGGAGACCAAGAAAGAGATAGGAGAAGCAGATAGCAGAAAGTGTGTCAGTTTAGAGAAAAAGAAGGGAAGCAAATAGAGGAAGAATAATGATGAAAGGAACGAAGTAGGTGGAAGCCACAAGTTAGAAAAATTACTCTCGATGGTAAATTTAACCCACCGGTGTGTCCAATACGGCCCGAGGGATAAATAGTTAAAATCTTGTGGAGTTGCAGTGATGCAGGCTTTTTTTTTTTTTATAAAACTATAGCAAAATCAACATATTTTAAACATTTGTTAAATCATGTCCAAATATATGTCGATGTTTCCATCCTCATAATCATTCGAACAAATTGTTTTAAACCGTGAACCTTAGTAAAAGAGATCTTATAAACCGACTCACTGATGAGCGTCTGTCTTCTCTCTTTATCAAGAGAGAAGATGGATGCTTCACTTCCTCATAGTTTCACTCATCTCACACCTCATCTTATAGTTCTCCTGAACGAACTTTAACATATACTAAACTAGTGAGGTAATTATGATTGTTTTGTATTCTCAATGTATTTGAATTTCTTCGTGTCAGTCTATTTATTACGTGTCTATAATTTTTTTCTAATGAATTTTGAATTTAAAAAATGATAAAGTCTTTGGTCCACCTGTTATTAAGTTTACACATCCCTGGTCTAAGGTGTCACTCTTATGTTAGATTAGACTGCCGATGACAGGGAAATTGGGCTTCGAATCCCGGCCGGGTGTACTGAGGGACTTTTCACTAAATGATTTTTTTCCACTCTCTCTCTCTATCCCTGCAAATTCGGGCACATTTCCTCTAAATTCAACACTTAATTTCTAACTTATTAGCCTGAACAGGTATTAAGACACGGTATTAAAAAAACACAGTAAAATACGATATATACATAATTGAGATATAGCCTAATAGTAACACACATTCAAGTATCACCTTAGATACATATTAAATATAAATAAGAGGTCAACTATGAATTTAAACACCTACTACAATGAATATAACTGTAGAGCTGACAAATAAGTTTTCCTTTTATTGATTGGAAAAAAAAATAAATCTGCCTGTGTACAATTTTATCACGAAGGGTTGGTCTTCATTAGTTAACAAAGTTTCTTTAAGAACAAGAAGATTGTTAGCCAGGTTGGTGGACGAGTGGGTGGTGAGCTGTCATTTCTAATTTACCCCCCTCTCTTAAACCCACCCTTTTTTCACAAACTACAACTTTTTTTACTTTTTTTTTAAAAAAAAGAACCCCACCGCCCGATGACACAAAGGAGATAACGACGTTACCGCTAAAACATTGCGCGTCCAATTAAAAACTGATTTTGATAATCCACTTGCTAGCTGCGCGCAGGAAAAAAAGAGACGACATTAAAAAATTTTGTTATTTTTATTCTACTTGAATGGAAAA
This sequence comes from Timema shepardi, assembly GCA_902151425.1. Classification (NCBI taxonomy): domain Eukaryota; kingdom Metazoa; phylum Arthropoda; class Insecta; order Phasmatodea; family Timematidae; genus Timema; species Timema shepardi. The sequence continues at coordinate 116,975 of CABFVX010000021.1, forward strand.
GACAAAAGTGCACTCTTTTTTTTTTGTAATTATATCTGTGCTTAATTGGAAGTGGTAATTGTTTCTGAGTGTTTTAAGAACTGCCCCTTTCGTCATTGAAAGGAAACTTTATTTTTTATAACACCCAATATTTTATTTTCATTGTATTTTTTTAGCTTAACTAATAATATAAATATATAAAGTAGACCTGGAACATTCCTTGTACATACATATATATATACATATATATGTACATACATATATACATATATATATGTACATACATATATATATACATATATATATACACACATATATATATAAAAAGAATGATCGAAATTTACACTATATATATATATATATGTGTGTTTTATAAGCTAGATAATTTTTTTTAAATGCTTTAATTTACTTTATTTGTGTAAGTTATTATCCACATCAGTGATCACGCGGAAAAGGCTGTCAGTCTCATCTAGTCTGGTTCGCCGATTATAACGAGGTCGGGCTTCCAGTCACAGCCGTATGTAGTGATTTTATGGCTCACAACTTTGTATCCGTTGGAGTTATCCGAAGATTCACACTGATAAAACAGGGATGAGGATGGTAGAATTTCTAAGGATATGTACCCACATTTGCGTGAAAGAAGAGTGAAATACTATTTAGGAAACAAAATATTCATTACATCCGTTCGGGATTTGAAGCCTTGACCTTCCCGTCAATGTGGAAAACTAGAATAAACCAGCTGGACATTAAAACTGCATGGCCACCGGTGCGTGTAATATAATGTAAAACACTCCCCAGATAACTATTTCGAACAAAATCATTGTTATCAATATTTTTGGGAAATCTCAAATTTTCCAAAATTGATCCTCAGTAAAATACCCTTTATTTCAGAGCGATATTAAGAAACTACGATTTTTTTATCTCTCAGGTATGACCACAAAATATCAAAATATCAAGTTTAGTAAAAAAAAAATCATTAACTGTTTCAGCCTCTATGGTCTTGTGGTCAGAATTCCTGGGTACGAATATAGACGTCCCGGGTTCAATCCTCAGCGCTTCCAGATTTTTCTGTAAATCGCTCAGTCACTATAGCTCGCTTTTGCTCTCAGCTCATGGAGTTTTCAAACACTTTTGGTTGTAGCCCCATGGCTTCTTTGGTGCTGACTGTCAACTCACGGCTTTAAAAAGTTACCAGACCAAATTATGTATCCCTACGCCGAACCAAATGATCTGCAAAAACATGTGTTTAGCAGCTGTCACTTCTGACGGTCAAAATTTAGGTATATACCTAAATGTTGACTGTCAGAAGTCAGCTGTGAGCTGTCAGTCAGCACTAAAGAAGCCATGAAGCTACTGTATAGATCGTAAAATCTTAATTTTTGAGTTAGAGAAAGTAAAAAAAAAAAAACACACAATCTTAATATTTTGTTGAAATAAATCCATGTGAGCTCAATTTTATTTTTATCAAGAATTATATTATAAAATATAATTTTTTTAAACTATTTAAAAAAAACGCGGCTAAATGGTTTGAAAGGAAAAGCTTACATGAAATGTTTGTTGCGTGAAGGTTGAAAAAAGTCATTAGAGTGTGGTTATAAAATATTTATTCACTTCGGGTGAAAAAAAAAAGGGGGCGGTGACGTGGCATAAGCAACAACTCGTATAAGGGAGCAAAATGGTAGGGGGTTAAGGGGTTTGAGAACACACACTCACACATATAATACACTCGCACACAATATATGAAGCATCAACTAGACACACACACACAGGCGGTGGCCATATTGACAAATCTGTTGCACACACGCGAACCCCGAACCAACTATAACTACACAATTTGTTTGCTAACAATAATCGAAGAAAAACATTACTAAACCTTGTGCATGGTAGGAACGGTGGGCTTAAAGCCCTTTTACACTGTCATAATTCTAATATATAGTAGGATTTTGATAGGAAAAAAGACCTTTCGGACGTTTCTTCCTAACACAAACAGGAATTTCTAAAACTTTTTATTATTATTATTATTATTATTATTAGTCGTAGTAATAGTAGTACGTCCTACCGTTCATGGAGAAATAAATCAAAATAGATGTAGCTTCTTATTGGATGGGTTGTTGGTTTGTGAAGGAGGAAAGAGGAGTAGAAAATAGTTGCGTGTGTGTGTGTGTGTGTGTCGGCAAACAGCCCTCAAGGCAAAATGTTGTTCGATGGACGGGCGGCGCGTGGTAAAAGGCAAAGCCCGCATCATCAAAATCAAACTGAAAACTCCATCCGCCGGTCCCTTCTCAACCTTCTTCTTTCCCCCTTCTTTTTTTTTTTGACTTTAGGTGGGGGTGGAGGGGGGTGTATACATATTGAAACAAGAAGGGATTATAATATATATGTGTAAATAGAAAGTGGGGGGTCATATTGTTGACTGTTTGCCCTACAGGCACTGTTTGCTGATAAGTCTCATTTCGGCTTCGTCGGGAAGGATTTGATTTCCAGGCGACTTTTTTTTTATGATAAAGATCGTTATAAAATTAATTTTGAATATATTAGCATATTACAGTTATTATTTATGAATTTAAGAGGTTAATAAGATGCTATCGTTACAAGTTATATTATTTATTAATGCCAAATGATCGTAATATCGCAAGACCTACAACAATGGATATAAGAGGGAGAAAAAGGCATCAGTCTCACCTTGTCTAGTTTGCCAATGAACCGCCATTAATTATTCCGAAGTTTACTACCTATTCATACTATTCGTATATTTACTCCAAAGAACAACGAAGGTCAAATCAAGAGTAAATGTATCAGCATTTGATCGGAAATAGATTGTTAAATCAATTTTATTTTAAGCTCGGTACACTTGAGCAGGATTTGTACCCATGCCTTGCCCGTCACCATATATATAAAAATAACGTGCTTAGCATCAGTCAAATGAATGCAAATTTTATGAAACTCATTCAACTGTAGTTAAAACATTTTGAAAATATTCTACTTACATGTTGACCCTTCCGTATTCTTCCGTTTAGTTAAAAAAAATTCGCTAATCCGAACAAGTTTCGGTCCGAATTAGTTTGGATTAAAAAGGTTCTACAATATTATAATCAAATCTTTTTACGAATATACCCCTCCCTTCCCCCTTTGCGAATCAATGATAGACATTTTTTACCTGAACATTTTCCGATCGAAAATTTCCCGTAAAGATCTTCTTTCGTCTTCCATCGTCGTCGGGGTCCTTTTTCGCCCAGGAGCGGTTGATCTTCTACCTCTCTACATCTAGTCCCAAATATTTCTCCCCCTTGTCCTAGCGTGACGTCATGCCACGTGGGTGTTACTCCCACATTGACACTGGTAGGAGGATTACCTACCTACCCTCTGTCACCCTCAACACTACCGGCGAGGGTCGACCCTGAACGCGAGGTGGCGAGATTTGAGAGCAACCGCTTACCTCGAGTCGATCAAATATCATCCAAGAGGGAGATCACGTTGTCGTTCTTTTGTTTTGGTGTGTTCAGTCTTCCCCTAAATATAATACCTCTCTCGCAACGCTGGTTTTGTCGACATTGCCGATAGCTCCTACTTAACTTCAACCCTAGAGATGTGAGTGGGAGTATTTTCCGCTGTTAAAAATGTACCGGAAATTATTCCCCGATTTCTCGAAAGCTTTCAATTATTCTAGTCAGAAAAATTATAAGGGTTTCCAACCGCCTCGGTGGCGTAATTAGTTAACGCGCTAGTTGTGTTGATTGATCTAATCGCTGAGGACGGGGATATCAAGGTTCGAATCTTGGTCGAGTGAACGGGGGGTGGCTTTTACTAAATAACTTTTCACTCTCCCTCCAAGCAAATGTGGGCTCACTTGCTCTAAATTCAACCTTCCCAATTCCTAACCCTTTAGCATAATTAGTAATTAAGCATATAACCCGAATGGGTGGTAAGACGTGGTGCTAAATAATAATAATAATAATAATAATAATAATAATAATAATAATATAAGGTTTTCTCATTTCAGTTAAATTATCCTGAGGACATTAACATCAGAAACATCAAATGAGTCACAATAAGTTCATGACAGGGATTTCAGTTCTCCCTTCATACTCACATAATGACTACAGCGCTCTGTGTATATATATCAGTAACCTAATATTATAATCAAAGCCTTAAAATAATAAAATAATACATCGCCCTCGGTATTCAATTAATTAATATAAAAGCAATAAAATAATAGGTGACCTGGCGGTCTAGGGGTAAGGTGTCAGACTTCTGTGCTGGCGGCCGGGGTTCGATCCTCGGTCCCGGCAAAGATTTATCTGATTACCAAACCCTTCCTTCACCTCTGACATGACATCTTGTGAATGTGGGGAATGCCAGGCCTCCACCGTGGTTCGGATTCCACGTTAAACTGTAGGTCCTCCATTTCATCTTACAATCACCCTACAATTACACATTAGCGTAGTGCGTATAACCCGAACGGGTAGTGAGACGTGGTGCTAATAATAATAATAATAATAATAATAATAATAACAAAATAATATAAGTATTGGCTTAGGTATTTACTAACGACGTTTCCCCCTCAACCTCCCGGCCATACCCCTTCCATCACTCGTCCCCAAACATCAGATCTGTATGTTTACATATGTAATAGGATCTAGGTGCTTCCAACCCCAATTCAGCTACTTCCCTTGATTAGTAAACCACAAGCCACCACTGGGAAAATTTTACCAAATAAAAATTTGCCGTAACATTTTTCCCTCCGCCCAGATAGTGCTCAAAGTATTTATTACATATGATGAATTTGGGAGAAATGATATTTAAAAAAATACCAACTTTTTTAAAAATTGGAAACATTGACAACATTTAACTATATAATTATATTGATATGTTACATAGTGACAGCTTCAGATCACATTACTTGACGTATGGACACATGAAAGTAGATCTGGTAAAGGTATTGGTAATATATATATATCTAAAGTGACATCCGCAGATCCCACGACTTGACGTATGGTCACTTGAAAGTAATAATAATATTCAATATTTAGCACCGCGTCTTACTACCCATTTGAGTTATATGCTTTAAGTACTAATAACTCTAACGGATTAGGAATTGGAAATGTTGAATTAGAGGAAGTGAACCCGCATTTGCGTGGAGGGAGAGTGGAAACCATTTAGGAAAAACCACCCCCAGTTCACCCGACCGAGATTCGAACCTCGATCTCCCCGTCCTCAGCAGTCGAGCTCAACACGACTAGCGCGTTAGACAACTACGCCACTGAGGCGGGTCACTTGAAAGTAGATCTGGTATATTTTTTTCTAACAATCATAACTTTTGCCATGTTGTTCTCAAAACTCCGCGGAAACTTTCTCAACCCATAGCGATCGATTTTAATATTATTTAGACCCCCCCCCCCCTTCCAAGATTTCTATGAGCCGATGATATAGTCCGTGCTATTAGTATAAAGTCCGTTCACCGTAGGAATTGTTTTCTGAAAGCCCTTTTTCCCTACCAGAAATCTATTATATAGTAGGATATTGGTAGGAAAAAAGACCTTTCAGAGAGTAGTTCCTACCGTGAATGGAGTATAGGTTCCCCCATGTGTTGATGCGTGTGTTACCTCACAGGGACCCGCAGAGAGAGAGAGAGAGAGTATATGTCATATGGGAAGCTTGGTCAACAGCGATGGTTGACCAGACCCTCGACTTTGATGTGGTCCGCCTTTAATTGGGCCACGCGCCGTTCTTCCGCGAGCGGAACGCTTTAATGAAATATCGCGAACAAATCGGCCGAAATTGGCACGCATTAATAAAAAAAAAATACATTTAATTAGTGTGTAAGCTAAATTGAACTTTTAGGCACTGGACTCTAAATACAAAAGGGGGGAAAAAAAAGAGTTGATTTATCTATAAATAAAATAGCATTCATTTATTAATGTAATGTATGAAGATTAACGAAGATAAAATATTTAAGCTTACTATGCATAATGGGATATTAAGTCCAAAGAATTATTATACAGCATTATTGTCTATAATAACGTTGATGAAACATGATTATTTCAATTATTACTAGTATACACAATGTAATTATAAATTTATAAACTTTTTTGTTTGTTTCTATTTGTCGTGCATTATCTAAACCCATGGCTTATAATATGTAATTGAATGTTGGTAGAAATGACAGACATAGAAAACACACAAAAAAAAATGTTTTCGTTAACACTCGCTTCGGTGTCTGTGTGGTCGAACCCGCTACTGTCGCAGTATATGAGACTGCCGATGATGGGAAGATTGAAGTTCGAATCTCGGTCAGGTATACTGAAGGAGTTTTTTTTCTAAAATAGTTTTATACTATTATTATTATTATTATTATTATTATCACGTCTTACTACCCGTTCGGGTCATACGCACTTACGCTAATGTGTAATGTGTAGGGTGATTGTGAGATGAAATGAAGGACCTACAGTTTAACGTGGGATCCGAACCACGGTGGAGGCCTGGCATCCCACACATTCACAAGTTGTGATTAATACACGTCTTGTCAGAGGTGGAGGAAGGGTTTGGTAATCAGATAAATCTGTGCCGGGAACGAGGATTGAACCCCGGCCGCCAGCACAGAAGTCTGACACCTTATACCCCTAGACCGCCAGGTCACCCAGTTTTATACTCTCCTTCCAATCGAGTGTGGGTATACTTTCTCTAAATATAACCTTCTTAATCCCTAAAACCATTAGCGTAATTATTAGTACAAAAGTAAACAAACCGAACGGGTAGTAAGACACGATGTTTTTTAAAAAAAGGAACGAAAGTATTATTAGCGAGTGATGTGCGAGAAGTATCGTTACTTTATTAATATTGATATTTTCCCTTTCGATACTAGTATTTTTACTCGATACTTTTACTGATATTAGTACTCATATTCCGGTATCGTATCGGTATCTAAAGAAACAACTTTTTTTTTGTTAATTTTACTCATGCTGCGATTAAATGTTTACTAGGGTGGACCGTGGAGGAACACGAAGAACAAATGACGGTGCAATTGTCGACCAGTCAACTACCCCTTCTTTTTATAAATGAGCACACTCATCAGAAACTGAACATAATAACCTTTTGTAGAGCTCAATGAACTCACCTCAAGGTGTCCCAAGCAGACGAAGCATAGAAGGGCGTCCATTATTCTATTGTTTGTCAATAGTTAGTAATCTATCTTGATAGAGTATATAAACAAAGAGTGTAGTTAATAATTAATGGCACCTCCCAGAAGTGAATTATGGAAGTTTTTTTTTAAGAAGTTGGATAGCGAAAAAGTATCTTGTAATTTTTTTTAAAGTATTAAAAACCATTATAATTTTCAGTGTTTAATTAAAATGTATGTAAATACAATTATGATGTAAAAGTTGAAATGATTATTACTAGATAAAAAAAAACTTTTTATAGATTAAGATTTCGATACTAATACTTACCGTTATCGATACTTTTCTTTCGATACTTATACGTTATCGATATTTCTCCCCACTATGTTTAATGGGTATAGTATTGATACTTTTCTTTCGATACTAGCATGGTATCGATGTTTTTCTTCCGATACTTTTATTGAGTACAGTGCCGATACCACATCCCTGCGTCTGCTCTCTGCTGGGGGTGTCTGACAAGTATTGATTCCTCGCCAAAGGTGGGGTGAGAGCGGTAGTAAAAAATGAATGGTGATGTCAAACACTGGGTTAATTAAGTCGGACCGAGTAGAGGAACCTCCACCGTGTGGTTGTAAGGAATAGGGGAGGGGGTATCGTCGCGACTACATTCTTATAGCTCGGATCGTCGAACCTTTCATCGACCCAGGGATCGAACAAACCACAACGGACTCCCGAGTCCCATGGAGTCAGTAGGTCCCAGGTTCCAACATGTGTCGTGGATATGGACTTGATTAATTAAAGGCTTAACGGTGACCTGGCGGTCTACGGGTAAGGTGTCAAAGACTTCTGTGCTGGGGGTCCGTGGTTCAATCCTCGGTCCCGACACAGATGTATATGATTACCAAAATCTTCCTTCTACCTCTGACAAGACGTGTATTAATCACAACTTGGGAATGTGAGGAATTCCAGGCCTTCACCGTGGTTCGGATTCCACGTTAAACTGTAGGTCCTCCATTTCATCTCACAATCACCCTACCATTACACATTAGCGTAAGTGCGTACAACCCGAACGGGTAGTAAGACGCGGTGCTAATAATAATAATAATAATAATAAAATTACAGTAAAACAAGTGACAGCAGCCCCGGATCAGACGCCGTTCATTATTGATCCGCGAGTTCTCAGGATGTGATTTGGATGCTAGTGTGGTGAATAGAGTTAGGAACATGGGGGGGGGGGATGGAGTATGGAAGATGATGAAGAAGTTGAGTTGGCGTATCATCAGTCCACTCCATTTTAAACTTTAATGAGTCCTTTTATGCACCACGTTCGTGTCGCCGTATGACCGACGAAATGAGGTCGCGGCGTTCTGAAAATTGCCGTTGCGTTCTGGAACCATCCTCTTTGGCCGATAGGCCCAATGATTCCATTCGCAAAAATTCTTTCATGATGGATCCATGTATCATCTACTACGTCTATCTTTCCACAAAAGACAGAAGAAGAGAAAGAAGGTGGTCCGTTCATCCAGTAAACGGTGTTAGACATCTAAAAGGAGCATTTTACTCCCTGTATGGGAAATTAAGGGGGGATGAGAAGAAGTTTTTCAATCTCTTGAGAATGTCGATGAAATTATTTAATGAACTTAGAACCCTTTATACAATACGTGAAATTAGATTTAGTAATGTTTCTGTATTTAAGATGGCTAGTAAGATTCTTTTTATAAAAATTAGACTGTAATTGAAACAAGGTGTACAGTGTTGGTGAAACGAAGTTTATTAGTATTATTAGCACAGCGTCTTACTACCCGTTCGGGCTGTACGCACTTACGCTAATATGTAATGGTAGGGTGATGGTGAGATGAAATGGAGGACCTACAGTTTAACGTGGAATCCGAACCACGGTGGAGGCCTGGCATTCCTCACATTCACAAGATGTCTTGTCAGAGGTGAAGGAAGGGTTT
>CABFVX010000021.1:126153-139550 GCA_902151425.1 Timema shepardi
GGGGGGGGGTCCGGCGTTCTTTAGAGCCCGGCGACATGTTTTCCAGAACGCGGTAGTTAATTTTACTGCCACGTTTGCATAAAGTGAACCAATGATCTCTGTGCATTTATATAACGCGGCGTATCATGTCATCGGGCGGGTTACTTCCTTATATAATAATGCTGTGATGATATTTAGGTTGTCTATAGCTCCGTGGTCGAGCGCCTATAATCACTGTACGGAATAGATAACGTTTAACTAGCTGTTAATTGCTCCGTGGTCGAGCACTAATTAAATCGGTATATTTAATAAAATGAAAGAAAGAGAACTATCGATGGCTGTTTATTCACACACGGTTTATTTAAATGACATCTGTTAATTACTGATACATACTCCAATTAAATGCTTGATATCGATGCACACTTGTGATATTAACGTACATTATTGTATTCTGTGTTAGACTACGACTGCGAATGACACTGCTAGTGCTTGGGTGCGTTGCTTGTGCCTTAAACATACGCACAAGTGGCTTATATATGACATACCCCTATCCTGTTGGTCCCTTCGCCAACAGTGTGAAAACTAACTAATAGAAAGAGTCCTGGCGACAGGTTTTGTGAAGGCTAGCTTCTTATTGGTATGGGGAATTGGCGTCCTTTGCCAAATACTGCGGAGTTGTTCTTTTAACAGGAGAAATTGTATAAAAAATATATTTTAATGGTGTAATCCTTTTCACATTATTTCTGAAAAGCGCGTATTTCTTCATGGCTGAATCATAAAAGGATACTCTACATATGTTACCTTAAAGAAAAGTTACCTTCATCCATGATTTTTTATATATTTTAGAGTGATCCAAACCAATATCATTACAGCGGTGCATAAAAGAACGCTAAAAACTCCTCACACAGTATGAAGGAAACACAACTCAACCGCTTGGTGTGAATTGGACTTAGGGTTCATACATGTATTACGTAACGCACTTGAAAGGGGGGGGGGAGGGAGGGTAGGAGTCCATCGTAGCATTACGCTTTGTGACATGGGGGGAGGAGGAGAATTAGGCTAGCGTAACGTAACCAAGTTTTTGTTTATGAAACAAACAGTAAAAAAAAATCATTGGTTGTATTTATCAAATTAAATCCAATGAAATAGGTAAGCTACTAAAAAGTCTTTGATTCAGTTTTTAATTAGTAATTCATTTATTTGCAGTAGTATTAGAACTGTTTTCCACATTCAATTACAAAGATGCGATCAATCATATGACCCTTCCACGTCCTTTTACATTGATGTGTATCAATAACACTACGATCGACAGATTGCAGGCCACATTTTACCGAAGTTTAGGATTCAGTAATCGAAAACATAATAGATACAAATAAAACTGTTTGACTAGAAATTGCACCCTTTATTCAATCAAAATCATATGTATTTTAAACTTTTAAGATCCAAGGTGAAAATAACTAGTCTACTAAAAAAAATAACAACAGCCCATTCGAAAATGACATGAGGAGAAGGTTTTTTTTTATATAGTTGAAACCGGAAGTGTTACGTGACTTAAGGGGGAAAGGTTGCCAAAGCGTTACGGAGCGTGATATAGGAGGGTGAGAGAGGTAAAAAGAGGCCTAAAATTGCGTTACGTAATACATGTATGACCACTTAGTATCCGGTAACACTGAAAGAAATCAGAGTAATGGAGCAAACACATCTTTTGAAAAAGTGAATAGTCGGAACGCGAGCGAAGCCTACCGACAAGGCTGTAGCCAGGGGGTACGGGGGGTGGGGATGGGGTGGAGGTTCAAAAACCCCCGCGAAATTTTATGAACAAAATATATATGGTTTTATTTATGATTCAAACAATATCAAAATTAAAATACAAGTACAAATTAGGGGGCTGTGTTACCATAAAAAGCACTTTAGAGAGCTTCAAGAGGTGTAAAATAATTAGAAATTTTTCTATCCTTCGGCATTTTGGAAGTTATTTTACCATAAAAAAAACTTTATAAAGCTTCAAAAAGTGTTTAATATCTAGACATTTTCCAAGCCTTCGGCAGCTAGGGGGTTATTTTACCATGGAAAAAAAACCACTTCAAAGAACTTCTAGAACTGTTTATCATTTAGAATTTTTCCTAGCTTCCAGCAATTGGGGCATGTGCCCCCCCCCCCTGAAATTATTGGCTGGCTACGGCCATGCCTACCGAAGTGTGTTCGTTATCTCCAGTGTAATATGACCTTGAAGGTCGTGCGAATAATGTGTGATCAGTTTCGATGGTCGGTGATTGTGCTCACCCTCGGCTGTCTGCAGCCCTATCAGGTCGCTGTACTCTCCTTCCCCCGTGCTGTTGAAAGCCTTCACACGGGCGTTGTACATGGAGTTGAAGTGGAGACCGTCCACCGTGCAGATGGTCTCTTTGCCGCAATACACCTCCTGGAACATTAGGGGCATGCGCTATAGGTCGTACAGTCTGTCATGGCATTAAATAACATCTCTAGATACATATTATAGCTCGTACAGTTTGTTATGGCATTAAATAACATCTCCGTGTATATATAATAGCTCAGACAGTTTGTTATGGCATTAAATAACATCTACAGAGATATATTATAGCTCGTACAGTTTGTTTTGGCATTAAATAATATCTCCAGGCATACATGATAGTTTTTAAAGCTTGATAATGGCAGTAAGTAGCGTGTACAAATATATGTAATATATATATTTTTAAGGTATTTAAAGTGTACTTTCTGAACTGACGGATTGTATCAGCACACTATAATTTCTATGAACAAAAGCGAAAGGGTTTACTAATTTTGCCAGGAAAGGTATTTTAACATAGCTTCAGGGTTCTTTTACCACAATCAACATGGTTCCGATGGCTTTACTTCTCCTCCAAAGGGAGTTGTGCTAAGGGTTTTTGACGCTCAAGAAAAATTCTTCGACACTAGCTGGGTTTGAACCATAGGGTCCATATATTATAGCTCGTACAATTTGATATGTCATTATTTGCCATGACAGTAGATAATGTCTCCAAAGTGAGTCGTTAATCTAATCCATTTGTAGACCTTCGAATAAGGTTACAATACTCCATTTAAGGCCAGAACTCACAGCGTTAAATTATCATTATTACCAATAATTTTAGCATATGCCGTTAAGCCACACTATAAAATTTAAAGATCAACTTAGAGGGTTAACTTGTATTTGGCGTTAAACGTAGCATTAGCCACTTACTGCGTTTGGCATCCGACATTAAGCTATCACATTTGACCCTTAAGAAATTATACGTTAGACACGTCACATATTTCAACGTTTGGTTTGAACTAGAACGTTTCCCACGATTGTGGCTTCAGCCCCTCTTATCACTTTACAATATTTACCTTTTTTATTTTGTGGAATATATAAAATTGTGAATTCGTGATTTGGCTGCAATTTGCTACTAACAAATTTGAATAATCAATATCCAAGTTAACAGAGATAAAAATTATAAAATGTAGATGCTCTCCCATTACCTCTTCAACAGCTTTCTTTTCATTTAGTTCTGTTAAATAAAATTAGATCTTGAAACTCACAACTTAGAATTATGTTCAGATGCTTTAAAATTACCTCACTGAAATTTCCTCTCGAGGGTGTGCTCAGACGATACTTCAAACTACCCCCCATTTAGAAAACCCACATGGACGCTTTTGACCACAGACCTTTATAAATTTGCCCCTTGGCTTACCGATAATTCTATTGCACATGGCAAGGACCCCTTCTTTGTTCGATTATACTTCAGAATCATCGGGTGGGCGATACTCTTAAAGTCTCAGAACCATTCACAAACGTCTAAAGTTATCTGTTAGTTTTGGGATAGTTCTGTCTGTAATTGGTTTTCCGTGAAGCAATCTCTATCACGTTTCGCGGTGGATTCCCCAGGAAAAGTCCATAAAGGACCTTTGCAAGGATCCCTTTGAATCCTTGAAAGGATCATCGCTGGTTAGATACAGTAGTAGTTGATTATTATCGAGCCAATCAATCTGTCTCACGCACTCATAGCAGGTTATGTAACTGCATCACACACACAAAGACCACCCAAGGACCTGTATATTCTCAAAAGTACAAAGAGGTTTCATACAAACTCTCATCCTTCCATTTCAATTCACATTGATAGCGCTACTAATTTACACAAAGAACAAAGTGCTTTATCTACATTCAATACAATTAAGACACCTTGGTAAAAACTATTTACGAATGAATGATACAGAAGAAAAAGAGTGAAAGTCACATTTCACACATATACCAGGACGACTTTTATACCCCAAAGAGACCCCAGCATTATGTTTTAAAAATTAATTTAAATATGACAGATACCTCTTTTAACCACAATTCAAAGTGAATTATAAAGGTATCATGATTGTCTAGCAGATGGCAGCATTGACACAATTTAAATTACATTAGATAGGTATCATGATTGTTAAGTAGATAGCAACACTGACACAATTTAAAGTTCATTAGATAGGTATCATGATTGTCTAAAAGATGGCAGCACTGACACAAGAAAGGTATCATGACTGTCTAACAGATGGCAGCACTAACACAATTTAAATATATAGGTATCATGATTGTCTAACACATGGCAGCACTAACACAATCTAAAGTTCAAAAGGTAAGTATTATGATTGTCTAACAGATTGCAGCACTAACACCATTTAAAGTACATTAGAAAGGTATCATGAATGTCTAATAGATGGCAGCACTAGCTCAAGCTGAGTTAAAATGGGACTTTCCTCCTTTTTCCCCTGTATCCTAAAAACATTGTACATTTAACAAAAGGGCTGCTTTCCCCCCTCGCCGCTAAACGCATCGCGTCTTACTACGCACCCTGTCCATCCACATTATTTACACTAATGTAATAAGGACGAGGAGTGTATAATTTATAGGAAATACACTCACATTTTCATGGAAAAGAGAGAGTGGAAAATCATTAAGGAAAGACTATCTTGGTGCACCAGGTCGGTATTTGAACCCCGGCCATCTCACCAACAGACCAGGCGAGAGTGATGACTCGAAGCCAAGGTGTAAGCACGAGGAAGGTATTCAAAGAGTTAATTCACCCACATTAGAGTGTAGGTGAATACAGGGTAAAGTCACAGAGAAAATCATACGTGGAAAGTGGAAAACAAATCTCCTGTAGCGGGATTAAAAATCCAACCTTTCCTCCTCCCCATTCTTGTCAGCGGTAACCAATACAATGCAAATCTAAAGACTTATACCGCTCGCACATAGGTGCGGGCTATTTTTTCCGTTGAATGTAAAGTCTATATGTTTTATTAAACAAAATTAGTTGCATATATCTCCACCTGGATACACTAGTACTATGGACCCTTTGGTGTGACTAAAGGGACAGAGTAGGGGGTCCACAATAGATTATATTCATCCTCTACTTCAAGGCCACCTTCTGGTTGGGAGAGGAGACAAAGAAAAAAAGGAGAAGCTTAATGATCACCACATTAACATTTATTAGGGTTTGGAAAACACTAGCGCTCATGGTGGAGGGTGTACTCGTTATTAATTTAAAGCTTGTAATCAAGTTCAGTGGTTTCTAACCTATTTCCATATCGCGGCCCCTTTGAAGTCAATTATATTTCACCGTGACCCCTTCTCCCCTCCCCCAATATCCTCGCTATAAGAGGTGAAATTAAGATGGGAGTATAGTGTAGGGGACGCGAGAAAAGGTAAAGTATTTTTACAAGTTGTATAAAAAAACTGTTTTTTTTTTGTTTCCAAAGTAACTAAAATATTTCTCGAGTATAAAAATAGAGTTTAACTCTCTTCACGTGGTGATATCAACAGTTGTTGAATATCTGTAATGAAAATGACGGTATTAAGCCTTGTACGCAGCGGTGAACCGAACGCCGAACCGCGCCAAGTGCCGCAACAAAACCGCGTGCATTTCCCCGATCCACGTGTTTCAACAGTGTGGACGGGTAAGTGAACATTTCGACGAACATAGATTTTACTTCAAATTAAATATAAGAAAAAAAACGTTCTTTTTGATGTTTGGTTCATTGAGTATTGTTTCGAGAATCAGCTAACGCCACCAGACACTGATCTACTACTACTATAAAACTGACTTTGCCACCATTGTCTTTTTTTTCTCTCTCTCTCTTCTTCAAGGCGATATGGATGCAAACATATGCGGCTGCCAATTCTTGTGGAAATTTATTCTCATTGGTTTTGGACGATACCAACCAGCGAACCGGACTCCCCCATTAACCGTCAGTGTTTGACGTACGGTTCGCTGTTTGGTTTGTCATTCCGCTCGCTGGTGGGGTCGCGGCTTAAGATGACAAACTTTTTAAATGAAGAGGAAACGTTGTCATTAAATTCCAGGACACTCTTGAGAGATATTCAACAACTGTTGATATCAACATGTGAAGAGAATTAAACTTTATGTTTATACAGGAACAATATTCGATTTATTTTGACCAAAAAGTTTTGATATGAAAATTGCAAGAATACTGCCCTTAACTCGTGTTCCCACAACTTAAAAACCAACGCAAACATTCGCAACCCAATTAATATTAATAAAAGAAAAATATGTTTAATCAGTCAGTGATGGAAAAAATACCCAGATGTTTAAGAAAATTGTGAATATCGAATCTTTTTTTATATAATGAGAAAATAAATTAAATAAACTTAAATATCCAAATTTATTGGCTATTTGTACATTAACTGCGGTTCTTTAATGATTAAGGAAAGGGTGTAGTTGTAATTTTTAATCAAATCTCTCTTGAAGTGTGTGATTAAAAAAACTTGCCCATTATTACAGTTTGAACGGCTTCTTATGCTATTTAATTTAAATAAATCAAAAATGGTTCTTCAGTCAAAAAAAGGTTACTGACACATGGGCCTAGTCTAACAGAATATGGAAGAAAAAAAAGGGGGGGAGAGAAGACTTTAATAACCCAATGCGCCAGAAATCACCCATCAAGATAGGAATGTGGGACATCCGATATTGTACTCGTCTTGGTATCGAACCGCGGCCTGTTGTATCATGATCACCACCTGTTGGTAGTGTGACCGGGACGGGAAGGGTACCGACCTCCCAAGGTCACGCCGTGGCATGTGGTCCCTAGTGGAGATGACCTTATATAGACCGGCGTTGTCTCGGTCCAGGTGCAATGAGCTCTCAATAAAGAGGTACAGAGGATATGTGAGGCTGGCAGGAGCCCAGCCAACCAATCACAGGCCTCGTGTAGAACCAGGTAGCGATCGACTGTGTGGCAGTGTTCATCTGCAAGATGGACTAACATAGGTGCATGTATGTTCTAATGTAGAGTAGACTAGAACCATCAACTTTGTGAGCCTAGGTGCATGTATGTTCTAATGTGTAGTAGACTAGAGCCATCAACTGTGTGAGAATAGGTGCATGTATGTTCTAATGTAGAGTAGACTAGAACCATCAACTTTGTGAGACTAGGTGCATGTATGTTCTAATGTGTAGTAGACTAGAGCCATCAACTGTGTGAGAATAGGTGCATGTATGTTCTAATGTAGAGTAGACTAGAACCATCAACTTTGTGAGACTAGGTGCATGTATGTTCTAATGTGTAGTAGACTAGAGCCATCAACTGTGTGA
The DNA here is from genome assembly GCA_902151425.1 of Timema shepardi. Taxonomy (NCBI): domain Eukaryota; kingdom Metazoa; phylum Arthropoda; class Insecta; order Phasmatodea; family Timematidae; genus Timema; species Timema shepardi. The sequence continues at coordinate 133,743 of CABFVX010000021.1, forward strand.
GAATAGGTGCATGTATGTTCTAATGTAGAGTAGACTAAAGCCATCAACTGCATATACATTAATGACTATTAAACTTTGAAAAAAAAAACCACTGGTATTATTTGATAATAATTAAACTAAAAAGGTTCCATTTGGTTTTGTATAAACGGATAAATTAAATGCTAGCGTTTCGGATTCAGTTGTGTTATTTTCCTCCTTATTGGGTCGTACGAGCCGATATTTAGAGCATTTATTTTTTATTTATATTAGGGCAGCGTTTTTCAACCGATGTGCCGCGAAGGAATAGCAGGTGTTCCGGAGGAATTTATGGGGCAAGTCTAAAAGAAGCGAAAAAATAAAAAATGAATAAATAAATATTTTGCAATCCATGATCAGTATTATTTATAAAAATAGCACAATTATTATAATTTTAGCTATTTAAATTTCAAATACAATCTTTTTATTTATTAAAAAAACAGCGTGTCTTACTACCCATTCGGGTTATACGCTTATGTGTATTGATTACGCTACTAGTTTTAGAGATGAGGAAGGCTATATTTATAGGAAATGTAGCCGAATTTGTGTGGAGGGATATTGGAAAATCATTTAGGAAAAAAATCATCCACCACTGCACCCAAACTGAGATTCGATCCTCGATCTCCTCGTCATCGGATGATTAGTACTGCGAGAGTAGAGCGTTAGACTAATACTAGTTTTTTAATGATAAAATATTTCTTTTAAAAAAAAAATTGGTGGTGTGCCTTGACAGTTTTAGTGCCTTGTTCAGTTTATCGTGAGTCGAAAAAGGTTGGAACCACCGCGTTAGGACATGATTCCAACGATGCGAGCCGCATTTTAATTGAGACGATCCCAAATGTAAAGCGTTCGCACGAGTCGTCAAATGGGTTTCATTAACGCACCACACACTTCCCGGACCATTAGAAATTGACGCCTATCCCACACAAAGATGTACCGATAAAATTCCTTAATAAAAGCAGCCCATACATTCACGAAGAATGTAGAGAATGTTAGGGAAATAAGAGAGCTCAGGAGGTCTTTGAACGAAATCGATGCCCTATTTACTTTAACGTCTCGTTTAATTAGTGTCATCCCGGGCTTAAGGTGGGAACGTAGGAAATACGAGAAAATATAGGTGTTTTTGCGATTTTTACAACACAAAATTTTTTTCCCTCCAAAATAAATAAAATATTTCTTTATTAGAAACATAAAATTTAATTTTCTTCACATGGTAATATCAAAAGTTATTGAATATCTTTCAAGAGTATCCTGGAATATAATGAATTTTATTTTTCTTCATTCAACAACTGTTTATATCACATTGTGAATAAAATTAAACTCTACTGCAGGGTTCCCCAACCCTATGGCGCCCGACGAGCCTTTTGTGCCTGCCCGCCACTTTTTGACCACAGCTAGAAAGTTCTTGACTAATAATTTTAGTCTGTCACTTTTCCCACAAAGTGTACATTATTACTCGGGACTATCATTCTACTCACTAATACTATCCTAATACTTCCTATTTCCTTTGAAAATATATTGACATGGGTCTACCCAGCTTTGTTGCCGGAATAAACACAGAATAAATATATATTTTAAAAATGCACCTAAGCACCAAAATGGTGGTGAGTAGTTAAATTATTTCCTTGTGTATTTATTTTGGTTTTGTTAAAACCGTAAATAAAGCTGTATTTTTTCTTTAATGACATTGACTTTTGGTTTAGTAAAAATGGTTTCAATTGCTTAAACTGGTTTTGGACTAACTTGAGTACCATTTGAGTTATTTTATACGCGAATTTAAAAAATATTTTTTTTTTCAAACATGTATTTGTGTGTGTGTGTTATTTGCATTATGAATTATGATCGGCTATAAATCTATCTCGAATAAGTGATAGGTGCCCGCCGCACTACCGTTAGTTTTGAATGCGCTCTAAGGTACAAAAAGGTTGGGGACCTCTGCTCTAATGTTTCTACTGGGGTAATACTTTATTTATTTTGGCCAAAAGGAGTTTTACTATAAAACTCGCGTCTCTTACACTCCCACCTTAATTTGTTCTCTGTTGGACCATCCATGAGCCACCTAGTTCTGTTTAAAGTGGGATGGAGGGGGAAGGGGTGGGTACATCAAACTGTTACGTAGCACAGATCTTATACTTAAATTATAATGTTGAAAACTATATTATTGTAACCTACATGTTTTTACTGCTATAAACATACTTTTAGATAAATACCTATACTGAGTAATATTATATATGTGTCCTTCTTTTAGTGTCACAAAAAAAACTTCTCCTATGAAAAAACTTCATACATTCTTAATGGGAAAAGTTACGTAACATAGGTTGGAGGTGGGGAGTTGTCAGGATAAATGTCTTCGTGGTGTTACATAAGAAGGGGGAGAGTAAAAAAAAAAGTTGAGAATAAAAACCAATTCATGGTTTATGGAAGATCCTTTAGATCAGAAACCGGAATTGTGCCGATGAGCGCACACGAATAACAGCTAAATTACTGGTTTTATAGACGCTCAAAGTGAGGTGAAATTAGTAAGGTCCATCATTTTTTTTAAATGAAAAAACATTCTTTAACCAAAATAAAATATTTCTTCAGTGGATAGATTTAGTTAAATTTTCTACTCATAGTATTCTCAACAGGTGTTGAATATTTGTCATAGATATCGCTTAACCCGTTTCGGTGGCCATACGGTCTAACGCGCTACTCTCGCAGTAGACTAGACTACCAATGATAGGGAGATTGAGCTACAGTTTTTTTCCAACAGGGGTTTTCACTTTTCTTCCATGCAAATGTGGATACACTTCTTATAAATATAACCTACCTAATCCTGAAAAACCATTAGGGTAATTAGTACATAAGCGTATAACCCGAACGGGTAGTAAGACGCGGTGCTAAAAAATAAAGGCATCCTTTAATTTGACCAGGACTATTTATTTATCTTCGTTTAAAAGTTTCTGGTCAAATGTTACTCCTGGCCAAGACAAATATTCGAGAGCTGTTGATATTGCTATGTGTAGAAAGTTAAACTAAACTTACCCACTAAAGATATATTTAATTTAAAAAAAATCTCTTTTATCATTAAAACTACATAAATATGGACTTGACTCGCGTTTCCTTCCATCCCACCTTAAATAAGATGGAGTTACTAGCGCTTGGGACTCCTCTTGTGTCAAGAGACTCTGTACAGGCCCACTTTTATAGCGCGTGCAAACTAAATATTTTATTCCACTGGGATTCGAACTATGGTCTCTATAAAGCTGGATAGCTATGATCTAAAGACTACGGCTTCAACGATCCCGACCACGGTCGGTCTGCTCAGCTACGGGTCCCAGCTTCGGTTCCTGGCATAGCCGAAATAGTTATCATTAATGTAGCCGGGGTTTAATCTTTCATAGTAAATAATTAACGGCCTGGGAGCTGGCTGTTGTGTCAGTTCTATGGTTAAGTTGGTTTATAAATAGAGCTGGGCCGAATCATATATTCTAGAATCTTTAAAAATGTATAGTTGTATTATATATATCGCTATTATTTTATAGGTATTAATAACATCTATAAAAAGTTACAGCTGCGGATCACATGGCTTGATTTATGAACACGTAAAATTAAATCTAGTAAATTTTCTAGCTGTCAGATAAAACCCTTCCTATGAAAAGTAGACTTAAGATCTAGCAACTATTCTAGCCGTCAGATAAAACCCTTCCTATGGAAATTAGGCTTAAGATATAGCTTGTCTAGGTGTCAGATAAAATCTCACATATGAAAAGTAGACTTAAGATCTAGCAACTATTCTAGCCGTCAGATAAAACCCTTCCTGTGGAAATTAGGCTTAAGATATAGCTTGTCTAGGTGTCAGATAAAATCTCGCATATGAAAAGTATACTTAAGATTTAGTAATTTCTTAGCTTCAGATAAAACCCTTCCTATGAAAATTGGATCATATAGATCTGTCCAATTTTCGTCGCTCATTCCTTGCCCCAAGGATCAGTGAACTTTCTATTTTTAAGAGACTGACACCAACACACAATTAACTGTCGAGGAAACCTCGTCACTGAAATACGTGACAAGCCGCAGTTCTGATTGGCAGCCTCCTTAGAAGGGTCAAATGAAATGATGGGCTGATTGACCACTATCCAGCCGAAAAGAGATTTGGACTGAATGATTTAAGGCGTTACTCTTGTGTTAAATTGGCTTGCTGATGATGGGGAGATCGGGGTTTTAATCCCGGTTGGGTTTAAGAAGGGTGGTTTTCCCTGAATGGTTTCCCCCACTTTCCTTCCACGTAAATGAGGGTGGTTTATTTATAAATACTCACTTTGCTCGTTGGGGGTTCCGCCCCCAAACCACTAGTGAGTTTTCTTTGCAAGTGAATGTAAACTAATGTAATTCTATAGACGTTTTTTGTTAGGTCTTACCGTTTAGCCACAAAGAGACCTCCAAAGAAAGGTTCGCACCAACTTTAATGTTGCTCCAAAATTTTGATTTATTTTTTCGGGGGTTGAAAATTAATATTTTTAACTTTTTGGAACCCTCCCGTCGGTTACAGGCTATAAGCTATAAGTTTGCCAAATTTCCAGTTTCTAACTCATCTGGAAGGGGGTAAACATTAATATCAGTGAGTGAGTCAGCCGTGTGGCTTTATTGTCGTATAATTTGCATCTCAATTAAAAGAATACTTTAATAGCCTTTCTCGCCCTCCAAATAACACGTAGCTTAGATAGTACAGTTTGAACCCAGTCACCCGTTTTCTAGCATTTTATAAAACATCCTAAAGAGGTAAGTAAGTAAGTAGCGATAAGATAATATTTGAACATAAATAATATTTAAAAATAAGTATATAATTTATTGGGTCATAAAAAGTATGGGGACATTAAATAATGGCGTAAGGATTGAAAAGTGTAGTAAAACTATATAATAGTATTGAAAGTAAGTTGAAAAATGTTCAAACGAGGTTTTGTAGTTAAATTTAGAGTACTGTATTAGGTTTAAAAAGATAAATTTATGCTTGATAGATTTTAAATTATTAAATATGTAGTCATACATCAGTCAAAATGAAAAATCTGAAAGTAATATAATATTTGAGAATTTTTATTGAACCATAAACAACATAAAATGAAGCAATAAAAAATAGTAAAATTAAAATATGTTTCTCTGGATCCAGAATAATTAATATATTTGAATTATTGGTATAATCAAATAACATACATAATACCTTTAAATGAGTCACAAAAAAATATAACTCAACTGGGTTGGTTAAAAAAACGGATATTTTTTCAACCCTGATAAATACATCCTATCCGCACCGGTGGAAATGCAAATGAATATCGGGGTTCGATTCCCAGCTAGGTGTGTAGTGTAGTTTATTAAACTAGATTTTTTCTCACTATACCTCCATGCAAGGGCCACGAGACCAATTATTCCATTAGCTCACAGAAGGATTTGGCCACGTTCGTTGCCCAGGAGGATTATAAAAGATATAGATCTAGTAAACATAATAACATTACAGTTGGGCCCCGTATATCTGTTATGATACAAGGTTGTGCTTAGATCTATTGAAACATATATATGTACAAACTATAGTAATCAAGTATGTAGGAAGTAGCTCCCCTTAATCTGAGGGCTAGGGACTACGATCACAATAAAAAAACATCCTGGTACAAACAGACAGACAGACTATTTATGTTGTCCGTGTACACTTTTGACCAACACGTTTTGTTCGCAAATCTCCAGCGAACTTTACCATCGCTAGCAGCACGAGCCATTGACAATATGTTGTTACCTTCTATGACAAGGATTCCCCCCCCCCCC